>JARHVA010003034.1:1727500-2207449 GCA_037957365.1 Torreya grandis | reverse complement strand
CTCTTGAAATCCAAATACATTATTTTTTCATGTCATTACGTGACCTTATTTCAGAGGATGATTACCATTAAGAACATTTATCCCAACTTGAGCTACTCAACAAGCATTATTTAGCTACCCTTTCCCCATCTTCTTGTTTATCAAGAATGAATCAAATGAGCCTATAAAAAACACTTGAAAGTTCATGAATTCAACATTAGATATCTTTTCCTCAAGGTAAACCAACATATCACTAATATGGATAAAAGTAAAAGGGGAAAATTTAATTTCAATTGGCTTGGACCCTACATCATCACCCACAAGTATAGATTAGGGACTTATCATTTTTCTTCTCTCAAATGGAAACTAGAACCTAACCCTCTCAATGCTTCACATCTATGTCCCTTTTATTGTTATATAGGGATCACAATTATCATTTGTATAACTTTATCTCATCCCTTAAAACCATGTTCACATCCCTCCTTTTAGGGGCAACTGACAAAAACCAAATCATGCGATTATCCATCATAACTATGTCTTAATCTTGAACTATAGGCACCACAACTCTATCCATGGCATGATTCTCATATTACTTCCCATCTCTTTGAGGTTGGTCCCTATGTTCTTTATTCCCTATACCTTTTTTCACCTACTAGCACCCCATTTTAGCTTAGTTTTTACCTTCATAAAAGTAATCCATTGAGCATATATGAACAGGTCTATGTCAATCAACCCAAAGCAATAGCCACAACAATATCAAATAGAAAAAAACTAACTCTAGGTCATCCTTAACATCCACAGATTGCTCCCTTGAAGGACAACTATTGGAAACTCATTCTAAAATTACAAAATACAAGGTGGACTACTCCCTTGAAGGACAACCATCAAAATCATTTGAGCTAACCACATAAATCTAAACCACTCCCTTGAAGGATGGTTGGATAAATCATTAGTCAAAGATAGAAATTTCTTGGAAGCTTCCAACATTGATCAGATTCCTTAACCCCAAGAAAAAGTCAAAAAAAAATTAAAAAGGCAATAATTTTGTGTTAAAGATAGAATCAACTATCATACATAGTAATAAAATTAAGAAAACTACAATTGGCTCTCCTTAGTAGACTTTATGCATCAATCAATCTACACTTTATATACAGACATAGACTTGTTTATACCCCCTCTTTGGAAACTTACAAAAAAGACATACTAATCCTGATAACAGTTCTAATTTCACCCATTCTCCCTCCACATATCATATGCATGAGACTATGAGCTCACTTGACACAATGTTATCAAGATCCCTATCTATCAACCTAGGCATGCTAATGTGAAATGTTTGAAAGGCTCATTTTCACTAATCCAATCCAACTTTGAGTTTTGTTTTAGTCTTTGCTAATAAAAAGGCATCATGTTCTTTTTCATATCTTTTATTAGTCTATGTAAGCCTATAAACATAAATGACAAACATCATACCAAAAACATGAACATCATGAACTATGTCAAACAAGCAAAATCATCTATCCACCAATGAGCCAAGCACAGTGTAAACATGGAGCAACCAACCACAAATATTCACTTATCCATCACATCGTGTAAGCTTCTAAACATGTTATGGCACCATATACTAAATCAATAAGCAAAACATCATAATATACACCATTCACCAATCAATACACAACCATAAAATGAGAGCCATAATATGTATCCATATATAACATATCGTATCTAACCATGAGCAAAATTTAAAAAATCATAATTCAACCTTCTAAAACATCACATGCCTAAACTATTAAGTCAAAAAAAATCATAAACCATGAACATCCATAAACATAAATCACAAACATGAGCACCAGATAAAACATCAAATGGCATATACCATATACATCGAACGAATGGTCAAATATAGGACATGTGACAATGTCATCTCTCTCTCAAAATATACATCTCACTACATCAACATGTAGGCTAAAATCAAAAATCATATTCATACCATTATTATCATATCAATCCCTTGGAACACTCAGATCACTTGTACCACTACCAATAGCCACATCTATACCTGTACTTGATGGTGGTCCCCTTGGGACCCCTATCTGACCAACCACAGTATCCCACTACTTAGGGGTAGTTATCATAGTTGTACCCCCTAAACTAGATCTAAACTCCTCAAATCTCATGGCATGAGGAAATTGATCTAGCACCATCACCTCAAAGTATTTGAGTTCCTATATAGTGGCTATATACCATGTTTATATCAGTAAATCTAGAGGCCCTCCTACTTCTGTACCTACAACACCCACACCAATCTACCCCTATAATGTGCCTAGATAGACCTATAAAATAGCTACCTACCCTTATAAAATGATAACATGTGCCCGTGCTTGGTCCCTCTTAGCTATCAAAACCCCCACCTATCCTTGAACTGTCATGATCTAGCCTGAAAATGTGGCCACATGTCACTATAAACTAGTTATTTGAGCCTAGGCTACTACTAGAGCTTTTACTACCTACAGGTCACCTTACCCCTATCCTACCCATAGATCCACATCCATGGGTTATTGACCTCTATTACCCCTTCTAAAATTAAGTATAGTGTACCTCCTCTAGTACTAGTCTACATAGTCATCAATGATACCAACATCATCAATCTAATCATCCACTAATAAATCCTTAAATCATGTACAATATCCACCAACCAAGGCTCAAGAAGAAAAAACTCAACCTCCTCTCTCTTGTATCTAGGGGTGTCAAGTGGAATCCCCTATACAAGACCAAACTATCTCCAAACATGATCAAATGGGATCATCTCTATCTCCATCTCTCTCCTACCATATATCCACCTCCATCTCTAGAGTCCTATAGTGTGGTAATTGAATCTTGTCCATTATGGCCACCTAACATATGGTCACCATGTAACATCCCCTAACATCAAGCCCTCCAATTTATCATGGAACCACTCAATATTTCTAGCCCCACCACCTAATCTTCTATATGCTACCACACTCTTCCAATGTATGAAGCCAAAAACATAGTCAATCAACACATGTGTATCATTTGGCAAACCCAAGGGTCTTAGTACCTGAATATGATTAAATTCCCAAAAGTGAAAAACAAGCCCCACGTTCAATCCATAGTGATGATGCACTCTGAAGCCCCATAGCTCCTTGTAAATTTGCACAAGTAACACCTGTGCCCAAGCAAATACGGTCCTTCTTAGAAGCATCTCTGATAGAACTCTGAGCAGCAAATATGGGAAGTAGCCACCAACTGAATTTGGTAGCATAAAGCTCATTAGTGCCATCATCATCATGATAACTAAACATCTATCTCTAGGTTCCCTTTAATATAAAGAGCCATATCCAAACCCATTAGTATGGAACTATGCATCTATCTAATCATCACCATAAATAAGCTCCATGTAAAAATACCTTTCCTCACTCTCTATATGATATATTAGATCACCTCTAATAGACAATCAAGTAATCCTAGAGACATCCTCCAGTAGAATGGTAATTTTCCCATCGATAGCCAGAAGGTGTTTTTCACAAGATCCCATCTTTTGATGAGTATGACAAGCATGATAGGATCATGTAGAACATGTTGGTAATGGTACATTACACCTAATTTGATAGCCTCTATGTGTCACCACTCATTATCTATCATCATATCTTGTACCTCAATAAATAGCTTTGGGACTTGATCCCTTAGTTGAATTTGGTCTCGTGCTTGCAAAGCTACTATATGGGTAAACACACTTGGTTTTCTTAATCAACCTTATTACAAAACCAACACCCAACCCTTTTTATCAACTTGACACCCATAACTAGACTCTTATGACAAACTACTCAATGCATCCTACCTACATGACTAAATCACCTCAGCCCATCACAAATTCAACTTCCTATACTAAACCCACACTAACACTTTTTACCCCTTTCAACTATTCACAACCTCTGATAATTTTTAATAAAACCTCTTTGTGAGTGTCCTTTAATCTAGGTCCTCAACTGATGATAGTTGGTCCAACCATTGTGGTCCCCTAAAAATGTTTCATCCTTCAAATCAACTGTTGATGGTCATTCAACCATCAATGATTAGGCCTTAACCATTGATATTCATTGAATGTGACTTTTGGTGGTGAATAACTAAACCCTCAACCTCTAAAAAAAACCCTAGTATGTACTACAACAAATACAAATAGAGACAAAATATTATAAATTCCCCCCAACCTTGAATACCATTAATTAATTAGAATGCATAATATTTTACCAAATTTAATGTAAACCTAAAATCTAGGGATTTTAACAAAACTTTCCCTCCTACCAAAAAACATTCATCTGATTTCTACCTATGCACACCAATTCCTTTCCATTTAAACAAATAGCTAACCAATTCAAAATAGCACCTACTTCATTCCACGAGCGATGATATGGTCAAAGCCCAAGTCTCTCTACCTAATCATGCCCTCCTCTACCATCCATATTGGTCAAGCATAACTATAAATCACTTTCTACCTCATGATTACAAAAGTGACACTCTAGTCCAAACACATTACTGTCATGGATAAAAAACTTGTTAAGAACAGAATGCATGGTGTCAAGGAGGGTAAAATGTGAAAATGATTTTTCATTTTCACTTTTTAACCTATCCAACCTTTCAAGGTTTCCCCTTTGACCGTCGACAGTCAGGGTAATTATCGATGATCAAAACTTTTAGCCTATGACCATCAATGGTCAGGGGGCCCTCATTTTTTACTTTGTCTCTCTTTTTCTTCTACTCAGTCACAGCACAACAAAAACACCTAAACTAAGCCCTTTCCAAAGGATCACAATGTGAGACCCTTACCTTTAAGCAAATCACTCATCCTTAACAACTACATTTAACCACATCTGCCTTAATGTTAGGCCATTAACATCAAGCATTTGTGTTACACCCTCCATTATAATTTATGCACACTCTTGATGATATAGTCACCTATCAAACTTAGCACTATTATTCGATTAAAACTTACATTTGACCTAACATTGTTATGGAATATTACATCCCTTACACTATGTAGGTAGTGTCCACTTGCCAATTGTATGTGGAGTCAACTTAGTTGTACCCCAGCCCACCCATTTTCCCACATCCACCTTGATGATGACCCTATTATCTAAACTATGTGCATGTATTACCCATCACACATTGACCCATTTGGTGTTTTCATGGGAGTACTTCTTACCTTGGATACCCACTAAAAATGTTAAATCTACCTTAGAGACTAACAGGTGTATCCAACTGCCATGCCTATAGTAGTCATGTGATACATTGGTCATTTGTCTACTTCAGACCAACCTTTAATTTATTAACATTGGAAACTTTAGTCTTTATATGATCTACCCTATCACATTTAGTCATTTTTTATTTTTATAGGTTCTACATCTCACCCTACCACCTATCACTCATCAAACCTTAATACAATTTCATTTAACCTCACCACATCTTGATTTGAGGGGGAATTACCTCTTTCTAACTCAGGGAAAACTTGATCTTACCCAACTTCAATTTTTGTTTTATTGTTCATTCACAAGAGCAACAAAATAAAAAGGGTCAAAATGTAGACAACAAAATTTTGCACACATATTCCCAAGTGCCATGACCCCTAACATTCCCCTTGGACCTTTTTTTCCTTATCTAGGCCTATATTCAATAGATTTAATATTAACATGGCCTTTTAGGCTATTTTGGTAGTTAGCTTTGATTGCCGATGGTCAGGATAACCATCAACAGTCAGCCTCAACCATCGATGGTCAAGTTCAACTACCTGATCTTCCTATATGCAACCTACATGCAAACCATCACCTTGCTTTTCTAAAAATGGTAGTCTAAATATGATTGAGAGCCATTTTCATGGATTACTTATATTTAGAATCCTTCTTCAAGTCTATTTTAGACAACCACTTCCACCTCTTGCTTGTGCCTATAAGAGAGAGGCTTGGGAGTTCAAACCATCTGTAATTATTATCAAGAGCTTAAGTACTCGAAGTTTTATCTTGTAAGTCATTTAGTGTTATCTAGCACTATTAGCCCCTCTTTTTGAGAGCCAACTTGTCACCACCTCTTAACCAAGTCTCCAAGCACCATTACTCTACTGAAATTAGGCCAAATTCCACCCATAGATTAATACCTATCACTCACCTAATCTGATCTAGGTCATCTTCCCCAGCCAAAGAGGAGCTCTTTACAATATTTTGATTCACAATGTGCACAAACAAGTAGGTATTCCTACCACAACTTGTATGTCTAGTTTTACTACCTTCTTCTAAATAATAATAAAATTTGAGTGAAACATCTTTCTTGGCACACTTAGCTTTATTTATGATAGGGGATGCCCTATTATAATGTAGCTTATCTTGGTGATTCACATTGCTCTATACAATTTTCATGAAGCTTGTGGGTTTCTCCTAACTCCCTCAAGACTCCATTGCACCTATTTTTGTGCTCCTTGCATTGGCTCTCTCTCAATCAACAGATTTTCCTTCACCTCTTTCATGGCTTTTGGCTCTTGGTTTGGACTTAGCCTACACACAACTTTATCCTCCTCATTCATTCCTTCCTAGCTTGGAAAATCAGTTGCTATAAAGTATGCACACTTTTTTTTGAGTTTGATATGAGGGAAATTTGCTATGCAAAGTGTAATTCTTGTTTTTTTATAATAATATATTTTCTAGGTTTTGAATGTTTTAGTGATTTAGCTTATTTGGGGCATTATCTAAGATAGTTTTTGAATGTTTTATGTATTTATATATGGTTAGAGATATATTTCATTACTTGAAGTATCCTCCATTATATCTCATGCACTCTTTGGAAACATTTCTCATTGCATAGTAGAATCCTACATGCCCAAAATAACCTATAAACTTGCATAAACAATCTCTCATCTTGCAGAATTGGAAAATTACATTACTAGGGAATAATAGTGTTGAAAGTAAAGAGTTAGCTCAAATTTAGAGTAGGCATTATCTTACACCCTTGCTTTAAAATGTATTTACTTCTTAAAACATCTTTCATTTATCCTGAAAGTGCATTTACTTCTAAGCTTACACATTGCTTGTTATCTCTCTTTATTCAACATTACTATTTCTATAATTTGAATACAAATAGTCTTCTAGTCTTAGCTACTTGATTTACTATGGTTATACCCACTAGAGATACATGCATATTTTGTGCACTTGATTGTGCTAGCCATAATTTGGTTTAAAAGTCTATCTATATCTTGGTGTAAGCCAATAAACTAGATAACCTCTATAGATATCTTATAGCCCATAGAAGCCTTGAGCCCTCTATCCTTCTAGTTTTTTTCTTAAGTACCCTGTGTACCCCCTGCCAGACACTAGTGTCTTCATTAAAATTATTGGATCTATAGTTACCATGGTCACCAATAACTCATTATAAATATACCACCTAATCTCTTAAATTCTGATGATGATGAGCATGATGAGATCAACCTCAAGATAAAAACTTATGATCTCTCTCCTCATCTCATTTCCCAAATTCTAACTTCTCTGAAGCCATTTTCCCATCAACCATTTAGTGATGAGATACCTGTATTCTTCACTAAGGCTCAAAACTCTACTCATCATGCCACCTCCGATGAGTAGGTCATACTTACCTACATAATTGATCTTCATACACTTGACTATGATGATGGTTTTACTTTAGATGACCCCTTTCTAGGAGGTCTTGTTTAGGCTTGAGATGCTAAGATATTTCATTATCATTCTTCTTTATTTCAGTCTTTCCATTTATCTTATTACATTGCATCTTATATAGTTCCTAATTTTATCATTATTCCTCTTATTCATAGTGTAGAGATGGTACATTCACATGGCATACATTTAGTTTCTTAAGAACCTCTTAAGATCATGCTTATGGATCATGGTATGACTGGTCCCTATCACTTACCTATATACCTAGATCCCTATAGCCATCTTCCCCTTGAGATGCGTTCTATTATATTTAAACCCTCTGTGCATCATGCTCCTCTTTTAGCTGAGCCTAGTCTAAATCTTATTCCCACTCTACCTTTAGTCAAGTCTCTTCTAACTTTTGATTCTATTTATCCTTTTGTAAAACCTCACCTAGTCTCTCCACCAACCCTATCTCACTTTGGTGATGGTCTACTTCCCTTACCATATCTTTCTTCTTTGCCTACCTAATGGGTTGACTAGTCATATTGTAACATCCATAGAGTTATCAGTTATTAGATTAGAAATTGTAAATTATACTAGCATTCCTTATATTTTATTTTTACTCGCTCTATTAATACACCCAAAAAGTATACTAACAAGTGTATCTATTATTTTCATATCATAGATAATCATTTTTCCACCCATTGTCTTCCACCCATTGTCAAAATATTTGATAATATATAGACATTATGCATCTTAATCTTCATCATCCTACATATAAGGCTATACCTCCACCAAAATTATTACCTAAATATATTCCAAAATATAGAGAGGTATATTTTTTGTGACACCAATGCAGTACCCATCACACTAATCATTATTGCATCCTCCAAAAGCTTCTTTAGGATCACCTTATGATCATTTCTATGCCTACTATCCCTCCTCCCATAAGTCATCCATGTAAGAATGTTACCCCTTCTTCCCCTATGGTTCCTCTATTGAGAAGTGTTTTAATTGAATTAAAGGTTGATATAATTGCTTTTAAGGTGCATCTGGTGAATATGTATGGTAAGTGGTCTTTGAGGTATGAGCTTGTGTTCTTGATGTGACAAGGAATCCATGTGTCATGTGACAAGAGAGAATTTGAAGGCAACCTAGTGTCTCTTCTATTGAGAGATAATTGAAAGTAACATATTATCTCTTCTATTGGTTGATGTTAAGGTCAATTTCATGGTTTAGGTTAGCTTCATGTTGTCAGTGTTGTCACAAAGAGGTTTGATTGTTAAGTGAGAATTGAAGCATGGTTATGAGGCTCTAAGTCTACATAAATTCATGAGAACATGTTGATCAGAAAGATATCTCTACAGTGGTGTGAGATGTTTTCTAAAGAGTGTTCTTATTTGATATCATTGAGGTAAGCATGTTTGAGTACTAGTTCTTGAGTACAAGGTGTCTTGAGAAGCCTAGTCATAGCAAGCATAGTAATATCATGAGCATAAACATGAAAAGCATGAAGATGTATGTAAATATATATGAAATTATTTTAAGAGAATGTAAGGCATATGATAAATATGTAGAGGCCTCAAATATAGTTTCAAGTTGAGCCTATAGGGTAAGACCTTCATTCTAAGTCTACAACTATACTAGTTCTAGATCCTACCTAACCTAATGAGGCATCATGAGATATTGCTAAGACATATGAAGGATGTATCGATATGTTTAATCATGAGAGGGTTTGTATGGAATGAGAGTGAGATGTTTAACATGACATTGATGTGTTGATATCATGGAAGAAGTCATGAAGGATAGTTCAAATCGTAGTAAGGTATGAAAATCATGGTGTAGAAAGAGAGTGTAATATTAATAGGGTATCAAGATCAATTTCTAAGGATATGAGTTTTTGATCATGAAAATATGTATTATATGTTTTTTCAATCATTTTCAAAAAAAAATAGGTCATGGTTTGCAAGAAAAGGGATGAAAAGTGGTTTTGAGGTCTCTCGAGTACACAGAATAAAAACATGCAAACCTGAGAAGGACTTTCTAGTATTCATTGGCATGTGTAACATACACATGGGAACTTGAGATATTTATAAGATATAAGTAAGGTTCCTAGATAATAACTATAGGTATTCATTTTATATTTGAGGGGAAATCCTTTATGAACAATCATTAACACCAAAACCTGTGTTAAACCTCTCTAAAACACTAACAAAGACCCAATGTAAAAGATATTATTTAAAACAGCCAATAATGGTCTAAAATGAATATACAAGACATTTTATTTTGTATTAAACTTTCCCAAGAACCTCCAGGTGTGACTAAATGGTTAGGTGTGTGAGTAGAATTTACATGAAAGTGCACATTTCTTAGAGATTTGTTATAACAGTCAAAGTTGACCAAGTCAAAGTATGAAAATAGATGGAGGATGAATTTTAAGATTCATTTTTCATGTTCATAAAGTTTTATGGATAGTTTATATCCCTTAATTATGCTAAACTAGTCATCTAATTTAGCTAGTAGCTAATAGGTCTAATGGTGGAAACAGTGAGAAATCAGGCAGTAATGAGAAGATGATTAAGGATGTATTATCATGGAATAGTGATGAAACCAAGTACAAGGAGATGTTTTTCAAGACTTTTAATAATTATCATGTTTTTTATAAGTTTTGGATATCAGTGAATACATTAAAAATTTATTCATAAGTTGACTTGTCTGACTCAGTAAGGTCTATGTCTGATGAGGTCAACAAATTAGTCTATAAAACCAATAGTTTCCAACTATACCATATGATGATTATAATTTAGGATGATATATATATATATATATATATATATATATATATGATCATATAATTTCATAATAATTCTCTATTAATGGTCATACAAGTATTGCAGGTCATTTTCACCATGACTATGCTTTCAAGTGAACTAGAAGTTATGGGTAAGCAAGTTACAGTGATAGGTTTGAGGCTATATGACTCAAGTTGAAATATATAATGAATTTGGTGTTGATTTTTTTAAATTTAAATTATTATTAATTATTTTTTAAATATTTTAATTTATTTAAAGTGGTTGAAATATGGAATCCAAAATGGCTTGTTTGATTTAGGTTTAACTGTGTGTAGTGAGGTCAAAAAATTGGTCTACAAGACAAATATTTGACATTAGACCTTGTAATTTTTTTATTTGAGGATGGTATATAAATGTCAAAGGATATTTTTTTAAAGTATTATTATTCATGGTAAGTTTTCTTTCAGGTGTTGAATATCAAGTTGTTCATGACTAGGTTTTGGAGTGTTTTGACAGTTCTGAGTGGGCTAGTTGTAGAAAAGTGTGTGTCCTTTTGCCTTGAGTTGTGAAGTATAAATCATATATTGATGGACTTTAGGTCATTTAGTTTATTTATATATGATTTATTTACATGTTTTTTTAACTAATAAATTTTTAATCTTTAGCATTTCAAGACAAACTTTTTATGTATGAGAATGCCTAATCACAACATTATAAATGGTGTGCTTCAAGTGGTGGTTGGATATAAAACATATTATGGAGCCTATATGAGCTTAGTATAGTTATAATTTATTTTTATATGATATGTTACTTTCATGTGTGGAGTTTTAAAGTTTTCCAAGGAAGGCAAAGTGTAATGTGTCATAAAGTCTAATGGGATTAAGTCTGCATTAGACCTAAAAGTGAAATGAGGCCTAATTGAGATATGTCAAACTTAAAGGGACTCAATATTAATTTGAATAATTTTTATGAGATGTCCTAATACCTATTCCATAGCTGACCTAATAGGTTAAGATTTATTAGCTGACCAAGAGGTATATGAACAAGGAATGATATATACAAGGAAGTTTTAGGCCTATTTGTTAATGTATGAATGTATGCAAATTAAATAGAACATTATAAGAAAAATTAGGTATTTTAGACCATCATAGGAGTGTATTGGACCTATAATTCAGATATAAAATTATTTTTTCATATGAGGATCAAGGTCATGTGACCTAAGCAGTATTGAAGAGACCTAATTGAGTGAAGAGACCTAGAAGGTAGTTTGAGAGGGATAAGAATGTAAAAAGTTGAAGAGGTGGTAATCATATATTGTAATAGAAATAATGTGTTCTTAAGGTGATAAAAGGTTTCATGTGGATGATTTGGTACTGAGTCATCTAAGAGATTGGTGCCTCCTTGCAAGTTGGTACCTGCTAAATCTTAGTTGAGTTGGTGCTTAACTAGTTAGGGTTGGTGCTCTATGTGAAATTAGTGCTTCATTAAATTATGATATTTTGATTTATAGGACTATATTAAATTTTTATGTATTAGTTTTTTTTATTCCCCTTGAGGGTTTCCCACATATATGATGTGTTATCTTATGTAATCTTGTTTCATACTTGTATAGTTAATTGCTTATGCATTTCTTGATTTATATGTTGATGTGATGGTTCTTGTATACTAAAGAGGAATGGAAAGAAATTTTTAAGAAACTAATTCACACCCAGCCCCCCCTCCCATATCTTAGTTATTTTGATTCCAAAATTTAGTATCAACTTAGGTCCTTTGAAGTAGGCCTAATGACCTAAAGGAGATCCTAGAAGCAAGGATGGGTAGTCAACAAACCTAAGGTGGTTTCTCTATCAGTAAGGCTCCATTTTTCAATGGGACTAATTATGTATTTTGGAATGAGGACATATCTAATGTCAATGGGACATTACATATGGTATTTATTTGTGGATGGATACACTCCACCTCTTACACCACTAACTAATGTAGCAGGCAAGAAGGAAAGTGAAATAATTCTAAGACAATGAATGCCAATCTATGTGGCCTATCAGAGGTAGAGTTTTTGAATGTGATGTACTATGAGTTAGCTAAGGTGATATGGGATAAATTGAAGACTATTTATGAAGGAGACTCATAATCTTAAACAATAAACTATGAAGGAGACTCAAGAAACTCATAATCTTAAACAATAAGTTTTACATATGACTATTGGTAGAAATCAATATCTTAATCATCAACCTGGTCTTCACTGGATAAAATCAACAAAATAATATATTAATTAAATTATTTGATTTTTCTCCTAGGATAATAAAGTAAATTAATCTCATTTTCATCCTATTTTTTTTTAGTAATAAATGAATAATAATTAAATTTTATTTATATAAGGATTGGGGAAATCATCTCAAGTAGAAAAGATAGAAGACAAGTTAAAAGATCAATTCATATAGCCTCTCAAAAATATTGTATAGTAAGAGTTTCTTCCCATTACCATCCCAACTATTCATGTTCCACTCTACCAACCAAATTTTTATTGGGTAAGTCAAACATAAAAATATATTTCTTCAAATTTGTGAGAATTCATGTGTTATAATAGAACTAATAAAGTCTAATTTTGAAGAGTTGTTCATGTGTTAGAAAAAAAAGGAATATCGTATCATCCTAGAATAAAGTGTTGAAGTGATAGTTATGCAAAGAGAAAAACCAAGAAGGCCATCTTAAAGAGTAATTTAGTTTCAACCTATTCCACAAAAATAATAATTTTCTCTCAAAATGGAAGAAATAAAATTTACCAATTATAAAATATCAAGGTAATATAAATATCTTCTATCAATTTCAAGAGATTTATGATTTTAAGTTAAGTCCTAAGCATAAAATTAAAATCAATAAATCAGTAAGTCTATCATCAAGTCCTCAAAAAATCAAACATATATATGGTGGTTCGATAACTATTCAAGGTATTATCCTCTCATGGAATATTCTTCCTTTGTAAATATTTTTTATTAATATGGAAGTACCATGGTTTAATGTGATAGGGAAATTAGATTTAGGACATATATACAAAATTCATAAAGGTTCATGAAATAAATTTCACAAATTTTAAAGTGATGGAAAACAACATCCATATGAATATATTAAAACTCTATTTATAGCATGTGGAACCTTAGGTATGGAACATGAATATGATATAGTCATATTATTTGTGAAAATGCTTCAAAATGGAGTATCTAATTAGTTATTTCACCTCATTCCAAATTTCATCACCAATTATGATAACATGAAAACTAAGTTTGAAATCCAATTCAAACCTACTAAATATTCACATGCATTGCTCACACAACTTACCCAAATAAATAAGGAATCCTATGGACCCAAGGTAAAGTTCATGGCCAAGTTCAATAAACTATTGAATAAAACACCTGCAAATGCTAGACCAACATAAAACAAAAAATGCTTATTGGTCAATCCATAATTGCCATAGGTGTGTTATCAATTAATAATAACTATATTATTCAAATTGGAAGAAGCTCAAACACTAACTATTGGCATTGATGATGACATCATAATGGTAGGGAAAGATAAATAAGTAACATTTAAACTTGATAAAACACAAAGTTTGAATTATACTTCCACTTAACAACTTGTACACAAATGGATAATGATATAATGGTACTAAAGAATAAAAAACCTCATAAATATATTGATCCTCCTTATCAAGATAGCCCAAGAATAAACTATGTTCATTACCAAGGGAATTGTCTACTAGTGCAAGATCTTCAATAAAATATTTTCTTAGAAGAACCTCCAAATACAAATGCTCCTGTGAATGTTGTTTTAGAAACAGAAGAAATTTCGGATATTAATAAATTGAGACAAAAGAACCTTGTGGTGACTCAACTAATGCATAAATAGAATATTATTTTAGGGGAAGATGATTATAATGATACCATTTCAAATATAAATGATCAATCATTTTAACTCTTCACCATAACACAAAATTAGAAAAATTATCAAGTTGAAAAACAAGAAGAAACTCTAAAAGTCATTCTTCCATGATGTATTGCATCACCTTATCAAATAAAATAAAATAAAAATAGTCTATGATAAAGGTATGTTATCCTCCCCAAATATTTAATTCTGGTTATACAAAGGTTAAATCTTCTACTAAAAATGATAAAAAGGTATCCCAATCTTTAGAAAAAATTTCCTCTACTAGTTTACCAACCTTCAACACTATTGATCACATAAACAAAACCAAAATTCAAATGTCCCAATATGATTAAATATAATCAAATGTTGATCAATTGGATAGGCTAGTATAATTGATCAAAGTTAAAAATCTAAGTACAAAAAATACAAATTCTAAATAGATACTTGAAACTCAATCCTCTTCAAAGTTAATTCTAAGTCCAATAAAGTTGAACCTTTTTATATTTCCCTTTTCCTTAAAGGATTCAAGGTGAGCAATTGTATCATCAATACTAGAGATTATATTAAAGTAATGATTTCCATATTTGCCCATACCTTATGTCTAACTTGTACTAAAACCTTCAGCCACTTCTATTCTATGGAAGAAAAATAGGCACCCTTGATCAATTAGATTAGAGATGCCCATATTTATTTAGCCTCTTTTCTCCAAAATGAATATCCTAGTACTAGATATCCCTATTGCATATGAAATTTTGTTAGGAATAGTTTTTTTAAATAACTAGGTGGCAAAATTCAAATGGATTTATCTCATGATATGACTCCCATGAAATGAATTAAGAAATGCCTAGAACCTAAATAAAAAACTAATTATATGATATATAAATTTGATGATGCTAGATAATATATTTTGTATGAGGAAACAAGAATATGGAATTATATGCTCATGTTAAAAGAGGATTTAAACATGCCTGAGGTGATAGACAGTGATCATAATGAAATTAGGACACTTATATTTTATGGAAGTTGTTCCTCAGATGGTGAAGGTGTAGGATTCATAATTATGTCTTCAAATAAATAAATTTTACCATTCTCATACAAATTGTAGTTTAAGTGTACTAACAATACTTATGAATATGAAGAATTACTCTTGGGCTTATAAGTTTTTGAATAAATGGGAGTCAAGAATATATAAGTTTTAGTAGAAATAGATTTGGCCATAAAAAAATAAAATGACAATATCATGTAAATAAGGATCACATGAAGCATTATCAAAATAAAGTATGGGACAATATAGAAAAAATTTAAGCTTTTTCTATAAACAACCATCCCAATATAAAGTAATGAAAAAGTATATTTTCTTTAGTATATGCTTCTCTACTAACTCCTCATTCAAATATTAGAAAAGATAAATACACTATTGAATTAGTGTACAGGCTTAGTGTGTTAGATAATATAGAAAATTGTCATGTTTTCAATAATGATCAATGGATTATCACTTTTTTTGAAAAGGAAGATATTTTTATAAACATCTATTTTGTAGGAAGTGACACAACATACAGGAATCTTAAGTGAAAACTAAGAAATATATAATCATTAAATAAAAAAATAAATAAAAATTAATTAAAATCATATGTAACAAAACTCCCAAAGATATAGTCTATCTTAAATAACTTTTTGATAATCATGTCAAGTTTATCAAAAATAGAATGCATAAAAATTCTGAAAAAATAGCTGACTAAGAAACATTGAACCTCAGATCTAAAAGGAGACAAGATTGGTAAATATTGGTAAGTGTTGTTCTCTTGAAGAGCGAATAAAGTTTATTTTAAATATTTTAAAATACATTGATATTATTTCTTATTCATACATTGATCTCAAATATTTTTGGCCAAGAGAAATGAAGCATATAGTGCCTCTCAAATATGATGCAAATATTTTCAAATAAAAATAGAGGTAGTATAATTAGAAGATAGAATGAACTATTGTTTAGGAGGTTTATAAAAAAATTGATTGCATATATTATTTTTCTAATTCATCATTCAACATGAGTTGTGAATATTGTGCCAATACATAAGAAAAATGGAGAGATCAAGATATGTGTAGATATTGAAAAAAAAATCAAGCTTATCTAATGGATAACTATCCATTTCCAATTATGGATCAAGTTATTTAGAAATTCATAGGCTAAAAAATGCTTTATAATTTTGATGGTTTTTTAGGATATAATTGGATAGAGGTAGCTACAAAATATTAATATAAACTTGCCTTCACCATTCCTTAGGATACATTCATGTATTAAAGAATGCCTTTACGCCACATCAATGTGGGAGATGAATTTATAAGAGAAATTGACTTCACCTTCAGTGACATAAAGAACAAAATAATTGTAGTCTATATGGATGATTTGACAATTTTCTCAAAGAATAGAGAAGGCCATTATGAATATTTATAAAAAGTGTTTGAAAAAAGTCATCTTTGTGGTATTTCTATTAATCCAAAAAAGAATTTGTTTGGATTAACTATATGTAAGCTACTTAGGAATATCATTTTAAAATAAGGAATTAAGATTGATCTTGAGAGAGTTGAAGTGATCCAAAAAATTCTTTACCAATCAGTAAGCCTGGAGTTCATTATTTCTTCATCAAAGTAATTTTTTTGAGAATATTTGTGCTTGAATTTTCAAAATTCACAAGACATATTGATGATAAGATAAGAGTAAAACATTATGTAAAGTAGAACAATGAAGGTAAATATACCTTTGAAAAGATAAATACTACAATTTCTCACTCACCTACTTTGATATGACCTAATTTTAAAAAAAAACATTTCATCATATATTGTTATTATTCAAATCACACTCTCTCATAAATTATGATTCATAAGAATGACAAAGGTATTGAATCACCAATTGCCTTTATGATTTGTGTGATAAAATATTATGAACTCAAATATTAACCTATTAAAAAACATGTGTGTGTAGTGGTCAAAGTAGTCAAATGATCAGGCATTTATTTTGAATTTTCATTATGTGTAATGGTTTCTAATATAGTAGTGAAATCTATTTTGACATTACAATAAGTTAGATCAAAGAGAGGTAATTAGATTGTGAAATTTAAATAATAGGATCTTGAAGTCAATCTTACTAATTTTTTCTAAGGTAAGGGACTATTTTAGCTCATGGAAAAAAAAAATAGTAACCAGGAAGTTCTTATTCCAATATATAAAGATGGTAACAAGACAAATAACTTTTCACTAGTTTTATTCATTGATTAAATATACGAAAGGTATTCATACATTGCATATTTTATAACATAAAAATAAATTCCACCATATCTATATGCCAAACAATGAAGGATAATCAAACTAATTTTAAAAGTAAGTATATTATCTGGGATGGTACTTTGTTCAAAAATAATATTGATGGTTTATTCTTAAGATCTATAAACAGAGAAAAACAAAATAAGATCTTGAAGATTTTCATGAATAGGCTTGTGGTGGTCATTTGTATGCATCATTAACAAAATAGAAAATCCTAAGAGCTCATTATTATTGGTCATCTTTATTAAAATATGCCTATGAATGGTAATAAAATGTGAACCTTGTCAATAGTTTTTGGAAGGCTAAAACTCATAGTTTTTTCACTCAAGCTAGTTGTAATTGATGAACCCTTTCATTAATGTGGGCTATATTTCATTGAAATGATGATTCCTCATTAAGGTTTTCATTATATACATAATACCATACAAAAAAATCATTTTATGAAGTTGGTTTAGGGAATTCTAGATAATAAAATAACTTTGGATGGACTCTATAACTTTATAAAAGAGAACATTTTGGTAAGCTACAATATTCCTCAAAATATTGTGACTAGTAATGCATCCAATTTTTATTCAGCATAGTAAGTTGGTTTTCACTATCATTATGACATTTCCTTGTCCCATTATTATTACTATTGTCTACAAGGAAATAATAAGGCATAATCTAGCAACAAAAACCTTATTATTATAATTTGCAAGCTCGTAGATTAAAATTGGAGGAACTGGCACAAGAGTATGTATGATACATTATGGAAAGACCATATCACTATAAATAAGGATATAGGGGTATCCTTCATATTTTTTTATAGAATAATTTATGTGATACCACTAATGCTTAAATTTCTTGCATTACAATTGATGAGAGCAATTGATATTGTTTTTTGAAATTTAAATGGATACGATAATTCTATATTTTAAAAATATTGAAGAGGAAATAACTCTTGTTGATATGATTGTGAAACACCAAGTTCAGGTCAAAATAATATTTAACAATAAGGATAAGAAAATATATTTTCAATTCGGAGATCTAGCTTTTCTTATTGAACAAGCAAAGAGAATCAAAAGGGAGTCATGTAAAGTTTGATTATCTATCGATGGGTCCTTTCAATATTAGGCATTTATGTGGTTATAATATATTCTACTTGGCTTAATGAGATAGTATGTACCTTCTATTTTATTATAATGGAAAACATTTGAAGCATTATTTTAAATGAAAGTAGGTTTTCCCCTCCATGTAAATAAGTGATATTAGGATTTTTGTGTGTTTCCTATTTTTCATTCCTTTGGTTGTGTTGTCTTATTTTTTTTCCCATTTCTTGTGGTCTCCTATTTTCTTCCTCTTTATTTTATTCAAGGTCTCTTTGTCAAAGTCATTGTTATTCTTAAAGGATGATTTCATTGCCTAATGAGTAAATCACATATCTACAAAACTAGAGTCTGGAGTTCTCCTTTGTACCTAATAGTCCAAAGTTCCTAGTAGGAGCTAGTTGTTATCAACTAAATTAGAATTTAAAAAACATTTAATTTATGTAGTTATAATTTAGGTGCCATTTTAAAAATTATAGATCTCGTCATTACTCCAATTTCATCTTCAAAATTTATTGATCAAACTATTTAATTTATGACGACTCTTTTCTATCCAATTCATTTTGGCTGAATAAGTATTCTTTATCGAAAAAATTTCCAAGCACGTGTCCATAATAATAAATATAAATTAACATTTCAAATATATTTCAAACACCATTAAAATGTTTAGTGATTAATTAAATGGTTTCTAAATAATGGCTAGCAAGATTTAAATCCTAAAATGATCTTTTGAAAGTTTTTAAATGTTTTGACTAGCACTTAGCTTGTATTTTGAGGCCATATAGCTCTAAAAATGTTTTCCAAAACTCTCTTTTAGTTATAAATAAACTTTAAGGCCTGAGAATACATTTTTATTTTTTTCAAATAAGTTTTCTTGTATTTTTATTCAATTTTTAAACCCTGAATATGTCTTGCATAAGTTTTAAATAACTAGTTTCAAGTGATAATATTTAATTCAATCTACATATAGGTCTTTTATTATCTTCATGGAATTACTATGTTGTTGGAATGACTTCATAGCCTTAGTGTAGAGTGTAACTCCAAGTGAAAAAGTAAAGTTTTCAAACACTTAGGTTAAACTTTGATAACACTTAAAAGTCATTACTCCATGAGTTCTTCTCCATGTTGTAACTGACTTTCTCATTATGCAATGATTTTTTTATGATTGCAAAGAGATTATTAGTGAGTTTTGACTGGTAAATAAAATATGAATAGTTTATAGTCTCATCTAAAAATATTCAATAAGCTCTAATCATCATTAAAAACATGTATAAAGCTATCATGTTATCAAATCTTTCTTTCATGTTCTACATAACCTTTGAAGGCTTGGAAAACCTATATCCATTACTCAACAAGTTATGGAAAGCCTTAGAATCATGTACAAGTATACACCACTTCCATGTGGTCTATTAAAATGAAAATACAATTTTTCTTGGAACCTTGAAGCCATATAATTATATGGTTAAGGCTCAACTCATCCAAAATTTCTGTTTAGTTATTGCATGCTTGAATAATCCCATAATAATTCAAGGTGATTTCATATAGAAGTATAGTACTTTGAGAGCGTGAATAACTCTTATTTCAATCTTAAAATAGATATATTCCACTGTTCTAAGTCGATTTTGAGTCCCAACCAAAATAAAAGGTGTCAAAAGGATAAAATGGAGTTGTATTCAACATTTCAATCTTGAATAGATCTTTGTTAAATTAGAAATGGTTTAATAATTTAAAAATGATTTCCAAGCTTGAATAACACTTCAAATATTTATTTTTGTAATTTTTCTCTTCATTAACACTTCTACTCAATTCCAAGTGGGTTCTCACACCCAGATACACCCATGGAAGTTAAAAGAGTTTTTTAATGGTTTTGAAAATTGTTTGAACTCTAACCAAAATAAGATAGTTTGAAAAGATAAAAAATTAATATAGGGATTTTTTAGTAGGGAATATTTGTTAATCTATGAATATTAAATTTTTTGAATTCAACATTTAGCAATTTTTGTGGAGTGGTCAACAGAGTGGGATCACCTAAATTTTTGAGGTCAAAGTTAATTTCAAGGAGAGGTTTACCTATATTTGAATATAAATTTCCTCATATAAATGCCTTTTACCAGTACCTCAAAATCCAATCTAGAATAATTCACCATATACCTTTGGGCAACTTTAGGAATTTTTTTGATGGTTTATATTTCAAGTCTGAGGAGGGATTCAAGAATCAACACTTTCCAGCAAGGTATGCAATGATTATTTTACAATATAATTTATTAGTATTTTTTAACTATAATTTCATTTAATTCTCTTTAAGTGCCATTGTGGAAATTAAATGCAATGGCATCTGACAATAGCCTATAATAACTTGATGGCATCTTGCGAGTGTGGGCACCTGATAGTAGCCTATGGGTACTTGACTATATTCTATCAGTGCTCAATGGTAGCATGCAGGTAGATGATGGAAGGCTATGGGTGGATGACACTAGCCTATAGGTGGATAATAGTAGGTTGTTTATGGATAGATGATGATATAGAATGGGTATATTATATCATCCTACAAGTAGATGTTGATAGCCTATGGGTATAGGCTTGAAGCCTATGGGCATAAGCCTGTATCTTGTGAGTAGATGTTAGAAACCTATGAGTGTATGCCTACAACCTGTAAGTGGATGATAATAGCCTATAGTTGTATGCATATAGCCTATGGGTGGATGCTTGTAGCCTACAGGTGTATACCTATAACCTACAAGCCTCTACCTATAGGTTGTAGGTGTCTACCCATAGGCTATATGTATACACTTGTAGGCTATCGACATCCACCATAGGATACCAACATCTGCCTGTAGGATACCATCCTACACCCATTGGCTATGATATCTACCTATATGCTATAGGCCTCTACCCATAGGCTATCAATGTCTACCTATAGGTTATTATCATCTGCTTATAGTCTATCATCGAGTGCTAGTAGGATGCAATTAGATACTGATAGGCCTTATGCGATTCACCACATGGCATCACATAATTTACATGTGTAATAATACACCTTCCAAACTGATTCACCATAATTATGAATCTAATTCTCCTCGATACCTCCATGGATTTTTTTATATGGCCCATTAAAATGAATCCTAACTTAATGTTATTTGAGTTTAGAAACCTAATTAGGTTTAATGCATTTCAAGTAATTTTCAATGAATTTGTGATTGAAGTTTTAATACGTATATAAGTATGAGAAACCCTAAAAATTTCTCTCACAAAGACTAAAATCCTTGACAATAATAAAAAATAGGATTCAAACCCTAATCCAAAAATAAAAAACTTAGTGAAAAAAATGAAGAATTTTGTATAATGTAGAGTATTTATTGAAAGCTTGATTTGTCAAACCAAAACTTTAAATGATCCACAAGTGATTGAAACCTAATACAACCCCCAATGAATCTCATTTTGAGCTCAAATTATCATTTACATGCATTTAAGTAATCATAATAAATTTATCTTCATTTCAAAATGGTTTATGGCTTCAAGACATTTTGAAGGCACTAAATTTATTCATTGCTAAAAAATTTATTCATATAAGAGAATGACATACAAGACGAGACTTGAAACATTTTAACCAAATGGATCATCAAGTTATATATTTAAAAATATATTCAGATGATGAAAATTTTAATCATGTAAATGAAAATAGTAATGTGAATGTTTTTGCCCCAAATTTAAAATGTGTTGGAGTAAAGTGTATAAGCTTGATTTGAGAGTCATTTGTTTTATTGTTGGAGATGTTATTCTATTTTTTGCATGTATTTTTTGAGTGCAAAATAATAATAGATATGCCTAATTTATAGGTTATTCATGAAACAATAATTTTTTACATGAAACAACCTATCTTGCCCATTTAATAGGCACTATCATGTATTTTGACTTCGTCATTTTTGGAAACCCACACGGAGATTGTGAATAAATTTAATAGAGACTTTATTGTGCATGTTATTATATGTTGTGTAATGTCTATGTTATTATAACTATGGTAATAGTGTGAAGGAGTGATCATGTGGATGTATGAATACATATAACACTCCATCATGGTATCAGAGCCTATTCATATATCCATTACTCATATTTTTATGTCTCTATTCATTTTTAAAAGGTGTATAAACTTATTGGTTTGAAGAATTTCACTTGGTAGAATAAATTTGTTTAGTCATGGTTCCTCGGATCTCAACACAACCTTCCAAAATAGTTATCCATGTGTGGGGGTCATATCCTACTAAATCTTCTCATTTGTTGTTGGAGTTATATAATGTTGTATAAAAGTTTCTTCGTTTAGCTCATGTGCTTAGTCACATGCTTAGCAATTAACCCAATTCAATTTTGTACTTGATATAACTAAGAATAATCATATTAAAAGCCTATGGCACACAACATTTAATTGCACTACTATATAATCATCAATTTCACATAAGGCACAAGCCTTGTGCACTCACTCAAAGCATAATAGTGAAGGGACCAGCCCTGCATTGGGCTAGTTGAAACATGGCATAACCTTAGTCTCAATGGGACTTAGTCATTTGTGAAAGGGCTTATGTGGTCTATCAGTGCATGCCATTATGGATAAGATCAAGATGTGAAAGCCTATTCAAGGGAACTAGTCCCAGTCATGGTAGCATAAGTCTATATTAGACTAGTTACACAACATTTAAGGGCACAAGTATTTTGGCATAAGTTTATGTTTTGCTAGTTATAGCTCTTAATGGTGTAATCCATAAGGATAACACATTAGATGTCATTCAGGCACTTAGTTGAATTAAGGGATTGAATTATGCTTAGGTGTTCATTCTTCAAGGTAGCACTCTAGGCATGATTACTAGGGCTTTAACACATGCTGATTTTAACACAATCTATTTTACAAGTATATCAAAGTCACTATGTAGTGTGGTGATGCCATTAGAGACCTAGAATAGACCTTTACATCACAATACATTCAAAATGAAAATTATGCCATTATTCATATAAAACTTAAGTCACAACCATACCATAGTGATAAAATATATGAAATGGATTAACAATCAAGTAAATATGCATTAAATCAAGTTTATGAATAGAGTAAAATTTATACAAAAATAGAGCATAATATTATTTCTACACTAATACATGCCTAGTAGATCACAAGCAAGCTTGGGCAACACAATGATAGTTCTCAAAGTATTTATACTAGTTTTAATGTAAATACATGCATGATCTTAGAGCTAATCTTATAGAGTTTTGTTACAATAATGTCACCTCCCTCTTCTTTAGGTTCAAGATTATTTTTATAAGTAGGGGAGCATCTTTGAGCTAGGTTGGATGGGCACACACTAGGTGATAATCTATCATTAGGGGTCATTACTCCATCAGCTCCACTACTCTGACACTTGTGCTCTCTAACTACCACATGTAGTAATCAAGGGGATGTCCATTAAAACCTAGGCACTTAGCAATTGCCTCCCAGCTGGTGTAAGATCATCAAAGATTATTCTAGTTGGCACCAAAATTAATGAAATATAAATCATCTGCAATGATTGCCTCATTCCAAGATATAATGAGTTGGTGTAGGTCTACTAGGTAGCACAAAAAGGGGCCCAACATTACCCCATACAAAATTGCTAGTCTACCCTTAGACTAGTCTTTTAGCACCTTTGTTATGAAAAATTTGGTCATGTCTTGCTATAGTTCTACCTTGAAGTCCTCAAATCCCTGAATGGTGAACTTGATTTATTTAGTGACACCTACTTCTATTTATGCAGCCTCAAGTGTGAGCATGTCTGAGTTAGCCAATTCCTTCATGAAGTCTTCCATCATTCCCTTAGCTCTTCTCAACCCACCATCTAAAATGACCCCTTGCTCACTTTCTTCTATCTACAAGGTGTAGAAGAGTGCTTCTAGGTCTTACTCGTAGGTTTTTAACTGGGTGTTTAAGGTGTTGACATGTACCATAACCTGGGCACACTCAGTCCTTCTTATAGTGAAATCATGCTTCATCAAAGAATCCTTCTCATTTTTATCCTTTTGAAGGTGTGCATTGATGACTGATTCTTGAGTGGCAAAGTTTCAAAATATGGCACTTGCTTCTTCTACACCCTCTTCTAGTTTGGCAAAGAAGTCCTCTATTGCATCAATCTTTTTTGTTTATCTCTCTTTTAATGGCTTCACAAGGGTCTTCTTGTTATTATAGCATCAACTTCATCTGGGGAAGCATTTGTTATACCAACATGTAATTGTTATCAACCTCCTTCATTTTTTAAGTATCAACACCATCCAAAAGGGATGGATCCACTTCTTAGACATGCTCAACTAGCTTCTAGAGTTTGAGAGTCATTACTTTTATCTCTTATTATATTTTTAGCATAATGTCTTTCCACTTGATGGCATTAACATCATTGATAATTTTCTTACGTTCCACTTTGGAGGCCATCTTGAAGAGGGCATTAGCTAACTTTATAGGGTTCATATCCCTTGGATTCATGAGCTAGTAGTCATGCCCCTCTTATGGTTTCTTGGAACTTTGAATTGCTTTTATAGGCACCTTAAACTAAGGTTCATCCATGTATCAATCAAGAGCCTAAGAAAATTGATGGCATGTATTCCATCATATAAAATTCATCATCTTAGGTGAACCCCCTCTACACTTTTTCCCTATAGCTCAGCTCATACTCCTCAGCCTCGATGGTTATCTCTGTGTGTTCTTTATCTTATTCACTAGTGCTAAGGATTTATCCACTACCTTATTCTTATTATTCTTCTTACTCTATTAGGTGTTATTCATTATACTTCTTCCCTTGGTCCATCTCTTCTCTTTCCTTGATGTTAGTTTTACTATCTTGTTTTTGAAGGGGTTCTTCCTCAAACTCTTCCCCTTTATCCACTTCTTCTTCTTGAGGATCCTTGGTACAAACATCTACAGTTCCCTTATATATTTGTTATTTTAAGGCACTAGCATCATATTATTTTTCTTTAAGCACCCCTTAAGAACTAGGGCACACCTATTTTGTAACTTCCTCTACCAGGCTAGAGTGGCCACTAGGTACCTTTTCAGTTATTTTCTCCTTTCTAGGTCCCACACTAGCGGTCACCTTTTCCTCTCTCTCTTTCTTCATTCTATCCCTTTCCACTTAGGTTGCCTTCTCTTTTGCTTCTTTCCTTTTAGCTTTTTCTTCTTTAGCATATTTCTTCTGAACTTTCCTTCTTTTGATGGTTGCAATGGTCTTCTCCTCTTTAGCCTTTATCTCCACAGCCTTCACTCGATCAATTTTAGCTTGGGTCATGCCCTTGTCCCTCATGACCTCTTAATTTTAGTGTAACTCTATTAATTAATTGATTTGATCTTGGTTTAGGCACATGCCCTTCCATTTTCACTTTAACTCTTCTTTAGTTAGTGTGCTTATGGGTCTTTATTATCTAAGTGCTTAGGCCTCACTAGGATCTTCACCTATTCTTCCTTCTTTCCTCCCTTATTCTTTATTCCTTTTCATCTCCCACACCTTAAATTTATCCCCTTCTCTCCTATGCTCCTCAATCTCAACCATCTCAATGGCTTCTTTTGACATTCTATCATTTATCATTTCTTCTCTTCTTTCCTCCATCTCTAATACCTTCTAAATAGAGGCATCATTAAGGCCAAGTTTATTCCATCTTCTTTTCCAATTTAGTATGAGGTGACAAGGAGGGGGTCATTTCAATAAAAGAGGAGTCACATTTTTTAGGCATAATGTATACTCCCTTACCAAACATTTCTTCATCTAACTTTTCTTCTATGTCTAATAGGGTTACTATCAGCACCACAATAGGAACCTTCCCCTTCTTCTCCTTAGCACTAGGGTAATCCTTTGGAATGAATCTCACATGCTTATTTGAGGGGGCCGAAGGATAAAATTCCTTTTTAGGTAATCTTGAGCCTTATTTTCTCCTCTATCTCTTCCAAAATCTCCCCTTCTTCTTGGGATATGTCTTCTTCTCTACTAATATGAGTGTTCCTTCATCACTGATCTGGATTAGGGGGGTCTTCACTCTAATCGACACTGAGGCCCTTTATTCATGGATTATCTCATAGTATAATCTTATAGATTTAACTGAGTATGGTTGATTTCTAGATGGGGTAGATATCTAGGTGATTTGATTCATCTTCTTCATCCTTAGTGTCCTTCCCATCTATGTGAGTAAACTAGTGCTACATTCTACACCTCTCGATATCTAGTTCCTTTAATAAAATGTCTAATTATTTTGTATTGAGGATCTAGTGCAATGCATCCTTGAAGTATCTCACTAAGAAGGCATAGGGGAGATTTAGCCATCTCAACTTATTACCATCAAATAACAACATGCACACTACACAACAATGTTGCATTAGGACAAAGGTTGACATTCTAAACATGCCTTGAGGGAGCCAATAATAGATGCACCACTCTAGATCATAGGCCTCTATGTACCTATTACACCAACCCATGATGTGAGTCTTATATTTAGTTTTGAAAGAGAGAGGGCTCATGAATTCTTTGTACTTCTATGTCAGGGAGTCATTATGCTCTGGAAAGACCCAAAGGTTGCCCTCATCCCCATCTAGAATTATAATATCTTCCATGACAATAAGAAAGAGAATGAATCTGAAAATATTTCACTACACACCCTACACCATGTGATAGGTGTTGAAAATGTATGCCTTAGTCATATCGGTTTATTAACTACCTAGGCATAATTTGGAACTTATGAGGTATGCCATCACCCTCATGCTGGGGTCCTGTCACTCTTTGATGGGGAATGTGAAACCCACCTTAAAATTATTTAATGATTTGTGTTATGTGTTCCACCTTTCATCATCATCCATCATCTGATGGATGTTTTTAC
Source organism: Torreya grandis (assembly GCA_037957365.1). NCBI lineage: Eukaryota > Viridiplantae > Streptophyta > Pinopsida > Cupressales > Taxaceae > Torreya > Torreya grandis. Next base: position 2,179,819 of record JARHVA010003034.1, on the reverse strand, counting down.
GAGTATCTAGAAGCCCATTTATTCTCTTTATTAGTGATGTCAAAATCTTCATATACCTCCCTACAAAGTAAATTTGGTCCTCATGAACGTGCGAGAATTATAAAATCTCCTCCATCTTCTCAAATCATGGAAAGTCATAAAGTTGAGTTACACTAGAAGATATCAATTTGTCTCAGATCGAGACATCAAACAAGGCATCACCTTGTACCATCTTCTACCATGTGTCCACCATCCAATCTTGTGTGAAGTCTTGTAAATGATTGGATGTGAGATGGTTATATTATTTTAAATGGTAGACATGTGAAAAAGAGTGTTAATTCTTCCCTATTATGACCTTTAAAGGGAACTATATTACGTGGTAGGCTATTTAGGTGAGCATATTAATCTCTACTTGTGTTATGCTCACTACTTCTACTCATAGTGACACTATTTTTGTAGTGGTCACTTCAGGCACTATACGCACCCATTTTAGGTCCTATTGTGCCTACTTGGTCTTGATCCCTTCCATTTATTCACCATATTGAACCTACTATGTTGAAGCATAATAAGTGCATTTTATCAAAGCCTTGAATGATGATGGCACTTCTACAGTCTTAGAATCTATTATTGTTCTCTCAGCTCTCAAGCTTCACTAGCCTTTAATGGTGTCCTGGGCATCAATTCACTTCTCCAACTATCTAATTTCTACACAATCCTCTCCCCACACTTTTCCAAATCAATCTTACTATGAATGAAATACTTCCTAGTATGCAGTCATTCACTCTTAGTGCCTAAAAGTGCTCAAATTCCCACTGGTATAGGGTCTTTACACCTTATCTCTCTAGTTTTTCCTTAGGTTCATTCTAAGTATTAAGTTAGTATAAACCTAAGAATTTTTATCACTTTTTATTTTATACCCTTTCCTTATCTACAATCATTAATGTAGGTGTTTTATATCATAACAGTGCCTAGATTTCTTACGAAATGCAAAATTTTGCAAAATACATGAAAATCCTTTGTCATCAATGCATTAAATGTGTATATTTATGCCTCCACCACTTCTTCATTGAATTCTCTGTAGTGATAATTTGGTGAAGTGATATTTAGTTTAAATAGTCACTTCCTATTTAAATCTAGGTGGATTCCAACTATCCTAGATGATTCTTCTCCTATGCTTGTTCACTTGGCATAACCTTCACCTTCCTTGTGGAAACCTAGGTATAGTGCCTCATATACATGTGATTGAGCCTACTCAATCCCACTTTATATTTTAGTTACACTTCCATTTCAAGTGCACTTATCTATTTTGGTTGATTTATTGTGCTTCATCTTGCCTTGGCCTATCCTACCCCATACAAATCCTTTACACTAGACCTCCAATGATTTATCTTCTCTTTTGGTTCTCTTTCACATGGTCATAATGTGAATCTTCACTTTATTTTGTGTGCTAAACCATGTTTATTGTCTTCACCTTATTCTTTGGTCTTTAGAATATAACCAATTGACTCACCTCTTTTTAAATCTAGTACAAAGGTTACCTTTATGATTATGTACTTTTTCATTTTGTTCTTAAATATTCAAATTTTGGTAACTCCCTTATGCCTAGAAACTTAGGTGTCGAGCCCTAGGTGCTTAGAAAGTAAATGGGCTCAACTCACCTAATTAGTATTATGTACAAAAGCACCATAGTTGTTTGTTCTTTGGCCTCCAGAAGCACTACAATGTTCACTTTGTACACATGGATCTTGTGCATCTTATTCTTACATTTCGTGAGTATCACATGCCCACCACTTATATGTCTATCTTCATACACTTAAAAGGTGCAAGTGTTTGACTGACTTGATTGGAATTATATGTGAAATGCTAGAGTAGTTCATTTATGGGCTTGAAAGTACCCTTCATTTGGAACCTTATGCATGGGGTTTTATATGCATCTTTTTTGAGTTTGACAAGTCTCACATGCCCACCACTTATAGGTCTAGCCTCAAGTGCTTAGAAAACACAAGTGATTAACTCACCTGATTGGAATTATGTGTGAGAAGCCAAATGAATTCATTATAACTAGACTAGATTCACATGCCCATAACTTAGGTGTCTTGGCCTCATGTGATTAGAAAGAATAAGTTCTCAATTTACTTGGATGTAATTATCCATGAAGTGCCAATAGATAATTCCTTATGGGCTCCATGCACCACTTATTACCTATTTACACTATATAAGGAATAAAGACAAAAAAGAATGGTTTGGCTTGTACCAAACTGCATTCTAGTCATCTCAACTCAAACCAACTAGTGACCAAGAAGTTGGTGTTATTATGGTACAAGCACCATACTACTATTGATATGGCTTCAATCTATTACCATTGAAATGCCTTGGGAGCATTTTTATGGATAACATGTGTAACTTTCATGTGCCTATCTCTAATATGTAGTGGATGATGTACAGGCCCATCCACCTTATTTGAAATTTTCTTGGGTTCTTAAGGTACTTCTGATCATAGATTAGGATCAATGCTCCTTCAGTTATCTCCTTGAACTCAATATGCTTGTCATGTCAAATATTTTGGCATGTCTTTTTGATTTTCTGACTCCATCTTGCTTGGGCGTGCTTTTCATCCAAGTGCTTCAAGTCTTCCAACCTTATGCTTAAATATTTTTGGTCATCTAAGTGACCAATCCATGTAATGCATAAGGATGGTACCATAAATTCCATGGGGAGAACTGCATTAGTGCCAAACACTAGTTGAAATGGTGTAGCCTTATTCAGGTGCTTATATTTCATGTGGTATGCCCATAGTACCACTGATATGTGGTCATCTTAATCCTTGTAACTAACATTATATATCTTTATCAGGCACATTCCTAGGATCTTGTTGAATGCTTCAACTATGTTATTTGATTGTGGATGATATGAGGTGGTCTTGTGGTGTGCCACTATATATTTAGTTAAGAGGATGTGTACCATTTCATTGATGAAATGAGTGCCCCTATCACTAGTTAGACTTAATGGGCACCCATATTAACTTATTATGTTCTACTAGATGAAGCACATGACTATTATGGCTATGTAGTCTTTTATCAGTACAACCTCAACCCACTTAGTGAAATAGTTAGTGGCTACCAAAATATACCTTTCACCTATACACCATGCTACAAGAGTTATTGGTCCAACAAAATCAGTATCCCATTTCTCGAATGGCACCTATGCAAGAATGGAGATGAAAGGCATCTCATCCTAATGGTTAGGATTCCTAGTTCACTAACATATGTTATATGACTTAGTACACTCATTTGAATCTTAAAATAGGCTTAACCACCATAATCTTGACTATAATATCTTGCATGTCATTGTGTCTCTAATGTAATGGCCTCCTATGATTCCCTTATGAACTTCTTGTAAGATGGAGTCTATTTCATGTTTCAAAACACACCAATATAGGATTTCATCTCTACTTAGTTTGTATATCTCCCCCTCAATGAGCTAGAAGGGGGTGGTGAAAATAACAAGTTTCTTCTTATCTTTATTTGACATGGTCTCATACGCAAGCCTAGATGTTAGGAAAGTAACAATCTATGCCAAGTCTTTAAGAATGCATTGGACTCTATATAGTTTCACATCTAATATGTCATCCTCAATCAGTGTCACTACATCACAAAACTTTATGTAGTATAAATGGTTTAGCCCTAAGTTATACTTTTCAAGTTTAAAAACAATGGAGAATTGGAATTATTGGAATAGAACTATCCATTTGCATATGTATCCATGTAAAATAGGCTTGATCATGAGGTACTTGAGTGCCTCATGATTAGTGAAAAAGATGAATGGGGTTGTTAATATATATTTCATAAATTTTTATAAGGTATAAACCATTTCCAGCACCTCACACTTAGTGGTGGTGTAATTTTGTTCTGCCTATGTCAATTTACTACTTATGAAGGATATAGGGTGGTCCATCTTACCCTTGACTAGTTTTGATAGTATGGTGCTAATTATAGATCTTGAAGCATCGACATGGACATGGAAATGAGTAGTCCAATTTAAAAATTATAGAATTGTCATGCTAGCTAATTTTAGCTTCAATGTTTCAAAAGCCTCCTCTTGTGCCCTACCCTAATAGAATGGGCCATCTTTGTGCAAAATCTCCTCTAGAGGTGCTAAATGTTTTACATAGCTCCATATAAACTTCTTAGAGTAGCCAAAATGGCCTAGAAAGGTGCAAACATCTTTCTACATTAAAGGAATATAGAGCTGAATTATGATGGCTATCTTCATAGGGTTAATAAGTAAACCATCCTTACAGATGATGTACTTGAGCAATGTTCCAAAGGTGTTTGAGAAGATGTACTTATTTAGGTTTAAGGATATATGGAGCTACCTACACCTCTCAAACATGTGGTGTAGATTGTCATAATGGTCCCTTATAAGGCCATATATAGTCCAATCATGAAGATAAACTTAGAGGAACCTTTAGATGATTTCCTTGAAAGTAGTGATCACCACCCTAGTGAATATGGGTGGTGAATTATTGAGCCCAAAGGGCATCACATTATAGGAAAAATAAAACCATTCAATTATAAAGGTTATTTTTGGATTATCCTCCTCCTCAATCTACCCCTAATGGTATCTTGAGAAACCATCAGTGAAAGTATAGATTTCACAACTTGTGATGCCATCTAGAACCTCATCAGTGAATGGGGTTAGGAATGGGTCGATGATGAAAGTAGCATTCAAAATTATATAGTCAATGTAGATCCATATGAGCCCATCCTTCTTGATTCTTATGACCATCAAGCTCACCCATTTAGACTCTTATACATGGTAGATAATGTTTATGGCCAATATTCCATCAATATCTATTTTCCCTTTGGTGTGTATGTTGGTGTTCATTATATATGGTAAATTATTGACAAGTCTTGTGCCATCCACCAACTTGATGCTAATTTTTCCAATGGAAGGGTGGGTACCCTTCATGTCTATGTAGTTGCATGGGAACAAATCCTAAAATTCCTTTAGGAGGTCTATGATTCATACTATCTCTACCTCATACCAGTAAGCACCTATAGTGCAAATATTTGGCTCACCTTCTATGTTGATGAGTACTTTAGTGGTCTTGAATGGTGTGTAATATGGTTCATTCCTCTCCTAATGAGAGTCTTCAACTTGCATTGTCCCCTTATTTGTTTCAATTTGAATATGAGTTGGATCTTCTTTATTTAGGGCACTATCATCCACAAAGCACATAAGTTTTTATCTTCCTATTAGAGCTTTCCAATTGTGCTCTTTCCATGTCTTGTCATCCTCCTCACTAGAGTCACTATTGACCACCTACTCTTCAAAGAACATCAGGAACATTAGTACTTTCTACCCAAACATGTCTCTAATGTGCTCTTATAGGATGGAGTGTCCTCAAACACTACTTTGTAAGTGACTTATAGTGGCTCTAGTATCTCTACACTATGTGAAGAGAAGGAGAAGGTGTGCATGAACCTCTCCTTGAGTACCTCATAGTCTCCTATCTCTTAGCATGTTTCATTTACAATGTACCACACTCATGCCCATTTTTTCAAAGTCATATAGAAGGCATGCACCCATAGGCTTCTGGGTATGTTTTCACCATAGACAGTCTAGGTTTCTTCATACAAGTACACATGCATGATTGGGTTAGAATTTATTGAGTAAGTAGGTATGTCTAAGTTCTCATTACTCTTTCCAAACCTAGTGCATATTTTTGTCTTCACATCTTGCCATGTTAGTAAGCTAGGATTTTGCACTACCCACCAATGTGTAGTAGTGTTCTTTAGGGTATTCACTAGTATGCCTATTTTATCTATTTCCTTGGGAATGCATGTCTCAATGTCATGGACATAGTTATCTATGGGCTAGCTCCCTCCATATTTTAGGAGAATTACAAGCTTCCCTTTACTCAGTTAAATCACCCTTTTCCCTACCTTTTTGGTGTAGAGAACCCATTTATTTTGGGTGCAATCATGTAATATCCCCAACCAATAGGGACTATAGAAAGACAAAAGCTCTAATACCACTGTAATATCCCCTGTTTCCCTTGAAATTTGAAACTGAATATTATTGAATTGCTTATCTTTATTCATTCAAAATATCTCCAAATAGATAAATAAATCACAATATAATCTCTTATTTATTCACTCAGATGATTACAATAGATGTCCTCTATCATGCATATAAAATAATATTCAAATATGGTCTTACTAACCTGAGTATTCTGCAAACTAGGAGTAAAACTTGGATCTGGTATGTCTCGGCCTACTGTGTCAAAAACACAGTCACCGACGTCAGTTATATTGCCACTATCAGTTTCTTGGTGTCATTAACCTACCAATGTCAGTGATGAGATTGGCCGATGTCGATCGCTATCAGTCTCTGCCTGTCGATGTCAGTCTCTACACTTTCCACTAAAGCGTATGGATTTGTACAGATCTATACAAACTTTGTACGACTGCCAATATAGCACAACCTATTTGTTGGACCCCTGATCTCAAGATATATGGCTCTAATATAGAAGATCTTTATCTGTGTAATATTTGAATCAAAACCCTAAATCAAAAACCTAATAAAATAAATACCTAAAAACCTCTGTGATAGCTTCTATATGAAGTTATCTCTCAAATTGGCAATAAATCAGCTGATATCTCACAACCTCTAAATCACACACACTAAAGAGTGGACGTTCTCCAATGCAAATGGAATCTTGGAACCCTTAGCTCAGTCTTCTTAGAAGAATTCTTAGCAAAAATCAATAATCATAATCTCATAATAATTCCAACTCTCTCCCATGAGAAACCCTTATACCCTCAAAAAGGTATGCTTGCCCTAATTAGGGTTTCTTAAATTAGACCAAAAAATTAATATTTAATTAAATCAATCAAATATTAATATCTCCCTTAATACATGTCCGATCCTCAAACCGACTGAAGCTAGTGAATCAAAGAGTAATTTTGCACATGACCATACCAAAATAAGGGTGCTCTACTACATGTCAAAAGTCCCTAAATAATAGGATCTCAGGCAAACTTGTCTGAAAGAGCCTGAATGAAAACCAACTATAGAAATTTTGCTAATTGAAGCCAAGCCAAGCTCCATTATGACCCTTTATCCATCTTATCAGCCTACGAGGGTCGTATAATAGGCTAACCATCAACTCTGAACATGTCAACTAAAAAGGGGACATGACAATCCACCCCTCCTAAAATTGCTTGCCCTTAAGCAATCACTGAATGATAAACCAATCAATCCACCTGGATCCCATATGTAATCATGATCTATGCTTTTGACAATCATCGCAAGCTCCTGTAATATCCTCTAAAAAATGTGAACAATACTAACTGACTGTATGCAGCTGTCTCCTATACCCACTACAATCGTTGAGTCTGGAGTGTGAATGCTAGACATACTCATATCAACATGTGACTCAAGTATAGAAGAAAGCTGAGTCCCTACTACATGTGCTACCTCCTGAATTGTACTCACCTCAAGACAAGGCTCATCCACATGTCTCTCCTGTATTGGTGCCAATGTGCAATCAGCAGTGCACTCTTCCATATCATGTGGTATGAGTCTCTCCATCTGATGAAAAAACATATATTTGAAGCTGCTGCCCCATATTGCCTTAAGAATATGTGTCTTCCCACCAACATCAAATTGAACCTCCATGTCCTTGAGATGAAGAGTGACTTCCTCAAATGAATGAAGCCACTTCATACCCAAGACTAAGTCTATATTCCCCATGTTTACCACATAATAATTAGCCTTGAACTCATAGTTATTCAAGCACAATGGGAGGTCTCTAATCATCTGCTCACACTTAAGAGTGTGACTGTCGGCCACCTTAACTCTAATGCCCTCAAAATCTTTGGTAGTGAGTCCACGATTCTCCACAAATATAACATCTATAAAATTATGTGTGGCCCCTGTATCAAGAAGGGTGATGACCTTCTATCCTACCAAAACTCCATGGAGTCTGAATGAATCATCTAATTGAATGTTGGATAGGCGTGCCTCCTGTATGTGAAGCTCTAAATCTACCTCTGCCTTAGGCTCTGAAGCCTCTACCTCTTCAGAACTATCTTACTATTTAGAATCTTCTAATTTTGAATCCTCATAATACGCCCACATCACATGATTTTCCTTACCCTTAGGCCTTAAAGGACAATCGTGATTGGCATCATATGGACCTTTGCAGTAGAAGCAAAGCTTTTTCTTGCGTAGATCGTTAAGAGCCTCTTGATCCAAAGGTGGTGTTGTTGGGCTGGCCTTTAAATCATTCTTAACAAATGTAGGCGATGTAGGTCTATCAGCCATCCTGGAATGGGTCAGCTATGGTCTCTAATTAATAGTAGCACTCATGTTATCTCCTTGCTCCCCATTCTATCAAACAGATGTGTTCATCCTCTTTACCATAGTAGTGAGTTCCTGTAGTGCCTATGTCATCTCACGGTAGATTTCTTTGGTGTCCTGATCATCATTATGCCTGTGGCCCTAGTGTGGGCTACCCTCACGTCTGTCACTCATGATAATCGGCTATTGTTCTAACACCTGGGTACCTTCAAGCAAGGCTCTACTACGTGTGTTATACCTATGTGGTCCCAACTCTTGTGGCTGCATAAGATCTTTAAACCCTCAAGATGGTAGGATTTAGCTCTAATACCACTGTAATATCCCCAACCAATAGGGACTATAGAAAGACAAAAGCTCTGATACCACTATAATATCCCCTATTTCCCTTAAAATTTGAAACTGAATATTATTGAATTGCTTATCTTTATTCATGCAAAATATCTCCAAATAGATAAATAAATCATAATATAATCTCTTATTTATTTGCTCAGATGATTGCAATAGATGTCCTCTATCATGCATATAAAATAATATTCAAATATGGTCTTAATAACCTGAGTATTTTGCAAACTGGGAGTAAAACCTAGATCTAGTATGTCTCGGCCTACTATGTCAAAAACATAATCACCAACATCAATTATACTACCACCATCATTTTCTTGGTGTCAATAACCTGCTGACATCGGTGATGAGATTGGCTGATGTCGGTCGCTGTCAGTCTCTACCTGCCGATGTCAGTCTCTACACTTTCTGTTGAAGCGTACGGATTTGCACAGATATGTACGGACTTGATACAGTCACCAATATAGCACAATCTGTTTGTTGGACCCCTGATCTCAAGATATATGGCTCTAATACAGAAGATCTTTATTTGTGCAATATCTGAATCAAAACCCTGAATCAAAAACCTAATAAAATAAATACCTAAAAACCTCTATGATAGCTTTTGTATGAAGTTATCTCTCAAATTGGCAATAGATTGGCTGATATCTCACAACATTTGAATCACACACACTGAACAGTGGATGTTCTCCAATGCAAATGGAATCCTGGAACCCTTAGCTCAGTCTTCTTAGAAGAATTCTTAGCAAAAATCAATAATCATAATCTCATAATAATTCCAACTCTCTCCCATGAGAAACCCTTATACCCTCAAAAAGGTATGCTTGCCCTAGTTAGGGTTTCTTAAATTAGAATTAGGGTTTCTTAAATTAGACCAAATAATTAATATTTAATTAAATCAATCAAATATCAATATCTCCCTTAATACATGTCCGATCCTTGAACCGACTGAAGCTGGTGAATTAGGGAATAATTTTGCACATGACCATACTAAAATAAGGGTGTTTTACTACATGTCAAAAGTCCCTAAATAATAGGAGCTCAGGCAAACTTGTCTAAAAGATCCTGAATGAAAACCAACTATAGAAATTTTGCTAATCGAAGCCAAGCCAAGCTCCATTATGACCCTCTATCCATCCTATCAGCCTACGAGGGTCGTATAATAGGCTAACCATCAACTCTGAACATCTCAACTAAAAAGGGGACATGACAAATCAATCTTAATCAGTCCCATTATGGCTAGCCTTGGCTCAGTTACCCACACTAGGCAACATCTTCAGCCAGTAACTTCATAAGTGTTTTAATGAATTTTAGCTTATATTTTGAAAGGAAAAAGAAGAAACTAAATATATGTATGGTTGAAAAAATTGTTTGATTATGTGTGTGTTGAATGAGAATATTGTGAAGAACTCCTCTTTGGCTTGGGAGGATAGCCTACAAATAAAACAACACTAAATCAAATGGTTGGTTAAATAAATAGTTGAGTGGATTGCCTAGCATTAGCTAGATCTTAGAAGCAATATCTTCCTCAAGGGCTATCAATCCACACATTTTAAATAATTAAGTTTGTAGACAGAATGGTAAGTACTTACATCAATAATTAGAACGTACTAAAATTGAACACAAGAAATGTTTACTAGAAATAGACTAATAATGACTAATATAGTGATAAGAAAATTAGTACTAGTGCTAAATGGCTTGTGTCTACTTCAAAAAATTAAATAGTGGTATATGAACATGTAGGCACATAGAGAATTGGATTTGTTTAAGGGTAGGTGCATGAAAATAACTTGCTGGAATATCCTATCATAATGACTATTGGAAGTTAGGGTGACCATCAATGGTTAAGGTGACCATCGGTAGTCAAACTAATTATTGATGGTTGGGTAGACCATCAGTGGTTACTATGTATGGATCTAGGTTTCTAAATGGTTAGATTAATGGGATCTCAAAGCTAGATTTTGGGAGATAGGTTGGTGTTGGGTTGAGTGCAAAAATAAAATAAAGTAATTAAATACTAAAAAAATAAATACTTATCTTATAAAAGGCTGATTAGGTGGTTGATTGCAATGGTTGACTCATTAGTGGAGCCTGACGTGATTCTAGTAGAGTAATAATACTTGACACTTTGGAAGAGCTGTAGTGGTAAGTTGTCTCTCTAACTTGATGATTGGATTATTAGATTGTTGATGATGATTGACTTGTAAAATAAAGGAACTCTAGATACACAATCTCTTAATAATAATTGTAGATGATTTTCACCTCTCGATTCCTCTCTTCTTATAGGCAAGGCAAGAGAGTTGTAACAAGATGTTAACTAGGAATTTTAATTTCAACTCACATATGCAATGGCTCACATACAAATTTAGATGAGCTATTTTTAAAAAAGTAAGGTAGATGGCTTACATGTTGGTGGTTGAAGAGGTGCACCTTGACTATTGGTGGTCATCCTGGCCATCGATGGTTGAGGGTAAAGGGTTGAAGTGGGTAAAATCTAGGTTAAGTTTGTTAAGTAAAGTGACCATACGTTAGAATTGGTTAGGAATCTAAGGATAAGACTGGTCCCAAGGGTGTCCTAAGGTGGTCTAAGGGAATTTTGACATTTGAAATCATGGTGTGCAGATTTTTGGTGTTTATATTCTATCCCTTTTTATTATGTAACTTTGAATCAATAAGCTATAAAAGAAAAATAAATTGCTAGTCAAAGGTTTGGTTGCCCTGAGTATGGGAAGAGGTGTTCCCCTTCAAACTGGGAGTTAATGAGGTAAAAAATATTAGGTGCAAGTTTGATAAGGTGGATAAAAGTGATGAAGGTGGACATCATGAAGGTGGGTGATAGGTTGGGCACTGAAGCATAAATAAGTACACAAAGTGAAAAAAAAGTATGATAGCCAAGATCATGCATTAATGAGGTTACCATAGTTGGTAAAAATAAAGGTTGGTGCTAGAAATACAAGTGACAAGTGAACGGCATGACTATAATTAGGTGTGGTAGTTGGGTACACTTTCAAGTCTCCTAAGCAATATTTGTGTTTGGATGGGTATCAAAGGTAGCAAGTTCTCCTGATGAAAACAAAAATTAGTTAAGTATCACAAGTATTTGAGGTAGGAATTACTCCTGAGAAGACACAAGTAGGTTAGGTAAGTATGAGGTGTTGCAAGTTCAAAAAGTTCAACATGGCAATGATGTCATTACGGTCAAAAGGACTAGGCAAAATTTGTCACAAAACACATGCTAGTTATGCCAAAATGGACCAATGGTGAGGTGACGAGGTCGTCAGGGTGGGTGGAGAAGGTAGTCTTCATGAGTGAGTGTGATTTGGTTCTATTGAGAAAAAAGGTCTATTTATAGGTGATTGAAAAAAGGTGAGCCTCCTAACCATCGATGATTAGGATGCTCAAGGGTGACCATAGATGGTCACCCTAATCATTGGTGGTTAGGGTAGAAACCCTAAAAGTCCATGGGTTAAAAGTGAGTGTTATTTTCACTCATTTTCACTTTTGACTACAGAGCTATTTTTTAAGCAAAAATTTTGTTGATGGTGACTATTGATGTGGACTTGTTGAGTAGGTGTGATCAAGAGGACCAAGGGGACCAATGAGGATGTAGGGAACATGTAGACATAAATGAAGATGGGATAGTCTATGGCTAAATACATAATGGAAATCATTAAATGAGGTAGTGGATTCCATAGCTTAGCTTGATTTTGTAATTGTATTGGGGTTAGAGGGTAGTAGATTAACTAGTTGGGTTTAAATGATAATGCCCTAGTTAAAGATTTTATAAATTTGGGTAAATTTATAGGTGAAAGGTAAAATTGAATGAGTGGGTAGGTAGGTAATAGTGGTTATGTAAGTAAGGTTGGTAAATTATAAGGTTTTGGTGGTTTTTTGGTTGGTTTTAGGGTAGGGTAGGTTTTGGGTGTTCCACTCACAAAATATCCATAGTGACTATTGACGGTCGGGCTCAGCCATTGATGGTTGACATCCTTATAAAAATGGATGTCTGACCTTCAATAGTCACTATGACCATCGATAATAGCCTAGTTAAAAATATAAGTTTTTCAAAGTGTTTAAAAATCTAAGGTAAATTTGATGTTAGTTTCTAGGTATAGGCTAACTATGTAGGTTAGAGGGTTAGGATGTGTAGGATGGGTAGAGAAATAGATCATTGTGTAAAGTTGAAGGGTAAGGTAGGGTAGATGTTGGTAGGCAATAATGGTGTAAGTGACTAAGCTATGTTTCTAAATGAATTATTTCAATCTAGGGAATAGATATATATGCATGATTAAGTGCCACTCATCTTTATAGAGTTCCATCTGGTGATGACCCCAGCTAATTAGGCCCATATGGAAGAGGTTAGGTTAGGTGCGATGAGGCATTATCAACATGTACCTTAGGATGCATCTATGATCATAGCACTCATCAAGAGATGGGATCCATCTATGAACACCTTATTACTATTGATTAGTGAGATGATTATCTTACCTAAGGATGTACATAGGATCACATGGCTTCCACTCTAGGGCAATCTAATTTATTACATAGAGCGGGAGGAGCATGAGGAGCACATTGAGTTATTATACATAGATGATAGTGACTAGGTCACATGGCATGCTAGGGGGTTTAGCTAAATCAAACTTTACTATAGGTATCTAAGTGAGAGGAGATTGATGACCATGTTCATGATGGTTGTCTCATGATTTTCTCTTCCTAACTTGAGTAGGGGAAAGTTCCCAAATTTACTACTGGGGGTGTTGGTTGAGATACTACTAGGGAAAACTTTATTCAGCTAGGTACCTATTATCTTGGTATAAATATATAGGGAAATATGGGGGTTAAAGGCCCATAGGAGGTATGGTATTAGTGTCAGCTTGGTTCTACATTATTAGGCCTACAAGCACATTTGGGTGGTGAGGCCAATGGGATTATAATGTGTAGGATACATGTATATTGAGTTCCTAATTAGGTTCATGTGGTGGAGAGTTGACTTCACTATTTTAGGTGTAGGGGAAAGAGCACATGATGTGGATTAGTTTAGGGGTGAACTAGGTGTATTAGTAATTGGTGACATTGTCTAGAGACCTTATGTCTAGTTTTTAGTATGGCCTAGCTCCAAGAGATAGACACTCTCCCTATAGAGTTACAAGTGGATTCTCAGCCATAGGGATGGAGACGTAGAGCTCATCCCATTTGATAGGGTACAAAGGTATTTTAGACTCATACAAGGTATTCTAAGTGTGTTTCCTAGGTATAGACATGATGACTCAAAGATCTTATTGCCAAAGCCACATCCCATGTCGATATTGCTAGATCATGAGGAGATAATAGCCAAGTCATAAATAGATGATGATGGATTTATAGATGGGTATATGGAATGGTAGTAGGAATTATATGTGGTAGTACATTTTGGTTATGGTGATGATGTTAGGGGACCTATGAATGTGGACCCATCTAGGAAAGAGGGCTAGAGGGCACAGTTATAGGGGACTAGCCCCGATGGATAGATATGAGTGATATTAGCTACTATATAGGCATAGGTCATGGCACTACAAGGGTAGATGGTTACCTTATAGGTTTAGATTATTACTCTTATAGGTGATAGGGACCAAGTGAGGTCTTTGCTAGCCTTGGTTACATAGGATATGGACTCCCTCAGGTAGAGAGGAGGAGGAGAAATAGCACATGTAAGACCACTAGACACCATCCCCATGGAATAATACCTAACTATAGTGTAGGAGCTATGGTATTATGAATCTATAATTTTGAGTTAGTACCCTGTTGAGCCTCGATAGGGTGAGTACAAAGCAAGCTTGTTAGGTGGTGCTAGTGTGATGACACCAAGGTAGTGGGCAACATTTGTAGGTGGGTAAATAGGTGATACAATTGGAAAGGTACTGAGACCTAATGGTACACCAGTGGATAGTGGTGCCCTTGGGGCATAGACATACATAGTTCATACATATTATGTATTCATGTATATCATTTTGATTTCAGCCTGCAATCTAATGTAGTGAGATGTACATTTTGAGAGAGACACATGTATATCTATTTATACACATTATGATGTTATTTGACTCACTCTGTGTGTGTGTGTGTGTGTGTGTGTGTGTGTGTGTGTGTGTGTGTGTGTGTGTGTGTGTGTGTGTGTGTGATCTTTATTTATTTCTTATGTTCATGATGTATGATTTGTATTGATGTTTAATGATTATGACGTGATTCTTATATGGATTATGGATCATGTTTATGTTATGGATGATAGACACTAATGTAGACTCATCTAGCTAGACATGAAATGGCTTTGATTTATGAGTATGCTTTTTTTTGCTTATGACATGCTAATTTTTAATGAGTATAAGCTTCATTATGTAGACTTAGACATGTTGTGTAAAATGGTTGGTTTTTTTATTGCTCATGGACTATAGTTTTATTATGATTGATATGGTTTTGGGTATGATTATGCTATTGCTTATGATGCAAGTGCAAATACCTTTGTTGTTAATTTTTTTTAAGATAAAACACATGAGGTAAGTTATTTAACAACACTAGATGGGAAAATACCATAATGAAAATCTCAACTAGTCATGATGCTTCTTATTTGACAAGGACTAAAATAAAACCAAAGTTGGATTGGCTTAATGAACATAAGCCCTTTGAATGCTTTGTATTAGTATTCGTTAGTTGGTTAAAAAGATGTCTTGACCACATAATGTTAAGTAAGTTAAAAATCCCTTTCTTGTAGTGCATAAAGGGGAGATGGATGAAAATGGAACCTTCTTATGAGACTAACATGCCTCTTTTATAGGTATCTAAAGAGTCAGTATAAACAATTCTATGTCATATAAAGTGTAGATTGATCAATTCGAGAAGTCTACTTGTGAAAATTGATTATGGTTTCCACCTTATTGTGTTGTGGGAGAGATGATTACAAATTTCCAAATTAGTTTGCTTTTGTTGTGATTTTGAAAATGGGTCTTTTGCTTTGTTGTTGTATATGGGAAGCTGATCGATGTAGAAAGCTTCCAAGAAATTGCTATGCTTTTGATAATTACTTTACTCAGCCATCCTTCAAGGGAGTGGTCTAAGTTTATTTGATTTGTTTAAGGATTTATGATAGTTATCCTTCAAGGGAGTAGTCTAACTTATAATTATGCAATTTTAATATGCTTATGCAACTATCCTTCAAGGGAATAGTCTGAAAATGCTAGGAATGAACCATGATTATTATTGGTTTGGATTTTTATTTTTGTATTTTTGATTTTTTATTGACATAGAATTTATTATATAGGCTTAAGAGTTCACCTTTATGAATGCAAAACTAAAAGCACAAAAATGTTAGTTAGGTGTAAAGAGGGTTTGGTGATAATGATCATGGGAATCCATCCTAGGAGAGGGGTGGAAAGTACAATGAGAATCATGCCATGGGTAGAGCCATGGTACCCATTGTTCAATATTAGGCTATGATTTTGATGGATAATCACATGATTCAGTTTCAATCAATTATCCCTAAAATAGGGAGATGAATGTGGTTGAAATTAAGGGATGAGCTTAAGGTAAAACAAAAGGTGAACTTGATCCTTCTTAACAAAAGAATAGATGTAAATATGAATCATTAAGGGGTTCAAGTTTTGGGTGTCCTTCAAGAGAAGAAAACTGATAAGCTCCTAATCGATACTTATGGGTTATGATATAGGGTCCAAGCCAATTGAAATCAAACTTGGCCTACTTGTTTTTATCCATATTAGTGACATGTTGATTTTCCTTTAGGATGAGGTCTTTGATGTTGAATTATCATACTTTAAGTTTTTTCTTATAGGCACACTTGACATACTCTTGATAGAAATGAAGATGGACAAGGACAACTAAGTAATGCTCATTAAGTATCTCATGTTGGGCTAAGTGGTGTTCATGATAATCATCCTAAGAAATGAGATCTTTCAAAGATATACAAAGAGAAGGTATTTAGACTTTGAGAGGCAAGATGGAATCCACTCCAAACACAAGATAAAAAGGTGTAGCACCCATGGGGATTTTAATTCTATTACTATATGCCCATAAAGCAAAGGGGTGTGTAAATTCTAATTACAACTAAATGTATTGACCATTTTAGTTATCATGTTGTTAAGTGTTTTGTTAGAAGCCTTAGCTTGTCCATTTGCTTGAGGGTGATAGGGTGAGGAGAAGCTTAACTTAATGTTCAAAGCATCACATAGACCCTAGACTTGCTTGTTCTTAAAAGACTTAACATTGTTGATGATAATCTTGTTTTTAAGCATGGGATATACTAAGAGGGGGGGTGAATCAGTATATCATGTCTTTTAATTAATAAATTTAATTAATTCAATTTCTTAACCACTTAATCATTCAATCAAGATATGCAATAAAATTGAAGCAATAGCATGCACCATAAAAGAGAGAGAGAGACATCAAATTTTTACGTGGAAACCCAAAGTGGGAAAAACCATGGAGAACTATCTCAAGTATGCAAATTATCACCAAGTCAAATTTACAATGTTTGAAAGCACTAACTTGCAGGAGCACCAACCCCTTTGCTGAGTACCAACACAATAATGATTTGTGAGCACCAACCCATGGGAGCACCAACCCATCTATGTAGATAACACAACTATCTCTCAATGTTGCTTTCTCAAAAAATGATAGAACTCTACAATATCTCTTTCTTTTCTATTCTCTTTTCTCTTCTCTCCTCTTTCTCTTCTTAGTGAAATACAAACCATACACACTCTTGCATATTACAAATGGCTTCTCAAGCCTTTATTTATAGATTTCCAAATGACCTTTGGCATTCACCCTTTGTGTCCCTTCAATCTTCATGGAAAATGGTGCCAAAATTGCATGACCCTTTGTATCCTTTCATTTGAAAAGTCACATGGTGACCCTTCATGAGAAAATTCATCCTTTCCCCTTTTTTCTTTGTCTTGGTGACCTTTCAAATTCCTTAAGATGACTCTTCATGAAAAAATGTGCCATACCCTCTTTTGTCTTCATTTGGTGACTCTTGAAATCTCTCAAGATGACTCTTAATGGGAAAATGCATCCCATTCCTCTTTTATCTTTACCCCATGGCTCTTTGACTTCTACATGGGCCCTATTTTGACTCTATGCAACCAATAATATGTTTTTTAATATTAAATAAATATTAACACACATTAGCCAAGATATGAACATTAAAAACACCATTAAATGCTATGGGGCCTTTATCACCAAAAATACTAGACCTTTGACATCAATGACAATATTTCCAACAATATCCCCCTTTATCATTGATGGAAACCTTAAACTAAAACTAACACATCTTGAAACTTGTACTACATATGCCAGCCTACACATACTACCATCTAAAAAACATATAGTAACTCCCCCTTATTATAACAACTTGTACTTGTTCCTTGTACCTATTTTTACACCAATACTTGTACCTATTTTTCTCCCCCTTTGAAATCAATGTAAAAGGGCCTATCTTGGATATATCACTTAGCTCCCCCTCAACTAATGTTGATCCTCAATGGCAAGAAGTAAAATAAATTACTCTTGACTTCTCCCGTAGATACTCAAATGTGTCTTTTGGTAGTGCCTTTGTGAAAATATCTATAATCTATTCTATAACTCTAATATATTCCATCTTAGCCTATTGATCTGAAACCTGTGATCTAGGAATTTAACTCAAAAGAGGATGGTTAGTATGGTGTTAGTTCTAAAATGAAAGAAACACACTAATAGCATAACATCTCTAGGCCTAGACACTAGGGAGAGCTTAGTTAACAAAATTAAATGGTAGACATAACTAAAAATTAAGGAACAAAACACAAGAATTAATTCACCTTCCTTGGATGCTCCAAATGTCTTTGTAGTAGTGGCTTGATCAGCTTGTGCTCAAGAAGTTCTTGGAAATGGAAGCTTGTCTACCTCCATCTCTCCTTAGCACCTTTGGCTTGTGGCTTGGGGCTTGGATTGGGTTAGAATCAATTTGGCATGGTAACACTAATTGCAATGGCTTTTGAAGATATTTTAGTATAATAAATTTGTACCAAAATAGCTTAGAAATGATGTGGTAAGGCCTCCTATTTATAGATTTTTGAGATTGATCAAAATCAACCTGAACCATCCATCCTGAGATTGAGATGTGTGGTTGAGGATTAATTCAATTTTTGGAATTAAGTTCATAATTATCCTCATTATGACATTGTAATAAGGGGAAATTAATAGCATGGAGGGCATCATGGAAGGCATTGATGAGGCATGGAGGGCATGAATCCTGATATTTGTGGCATTTATGGCCTAGGGATGTCTTCCCAAGAAATGAGGTCACCTGATGATAAAAATATTCCATATTCATTTACAAAACAAATTATTAAACATGTTTCCATAGAATTATTGATTAGGCCTTTATTTGGGTTAATTAGTTCTTAAGCATGATTAAGGACTCCATGCATAAATTACTTAAATTGATTAAAATGCCTTGTTATTGGTCCAAAATTTAACTAGATTGGAACTGAAAGTCAGTGTCAAATGCAATGGATCCATATTACCAAAAATAAATAACAAAATCATGTGTCTTTTGTAGAATATTTGTTAGGAAAGAGCAATCTAGAGCACTTAGGTGCAAAATTGGCATTTTGACTTGAAATGATCTGATCAAAATTAGCTAGCCCATAAATTACATTAGCCCATTTAGGGATACCCTAGCCAAAATTGGCACTTGCATATGTTAGTTTCACATAATTTAGAATTTTTTTAGTGTTTTTAGGCCAAATTATACATTTTGGGTGGAAATTGGCTAAAACACTGATTAGAGGTTATCGGTGGCCAATTTTAGGTGTCTACAATTTGCCCCTATTTGGGAAGGCATTGTATGCTATAATCACAATAATGTCTTCTCAAAGAATGAAAAGGTCATGTATGCCTACAACTGCAATGATGAAAAACTAATTATATGATGCTCTCTTGAGGGAATGATTGGCACTAGTAAGTATGAAAATGGTCCCTCAAAAAGAAAGAAGCAAAATGAGGGGACCAAAGAAAGGAAAGATGATGGTTAAAGAAAAAAGATCCAAATAGTTTTGGGAAGCCTATGATTATGCCCCCTCAAGGGAGTGGCCATCACATTTATTGATAGATGATCCCTCAAAAATAAACAAGAAGAAAGGTGGAATTAATCCATGATTGAGATTAATCCAAATAAGAAAATGCTTACATGCATTGATGTAAAAAGGATACTAATTTTTCCAAAGGCAACTATAATCAAGAATAAAAGTCAAAATAATGGTTTTCCCATAGGCAGTTATAATCATTAAGAGGACTTAGATTGGCTAAAGATGATTGTGCCCCAATTAGGGTTGATTAGCAAGAATAACTCAAGGATATAACCTAGAATATAGACTAAATATGAATGGGTGAAAAGTGATGAAATAGAAGAATAAGATTGATTAGTGTGAATGATTCAGTTGTACCTACCAGTGAGGAGATGCTCATCCTTATTAGTAATGATACAACTAGAATGGCCAATGGGATAATTTGATCAAAGGTGGAATGGAAGGATTTGCCAAGGTGTCAAGGAGAAACTTTTATATCTCCATTGATTATAGACCTTCTTGAAGCTAATTTTTAGTATAGCATGTGACAGTAGGCACCATGATAAAACACCATGAAGACTTGGCTAAAATATGCATAAGGATTGACTCTTGATATCTAATAAACACTCAAAAATAATACACCAATGATAAAAACCATGATGATAATATTGACATATGAATATGGATAAACTCAAGAATAATGTGCTCAAGAAATCACCCAATGAACACATATAGACTGAGTCGAGGCAACAGTGCTGAAAGCAAATAAACAAGCAAGCAAATAAACAAATAAATAGAAAAATAAACAAACAAATAAAATAAATAAATAAATAAATAGAAATCCTAAAAATAAAAGCAAAAGAAAGCATCCTAACAATGATAATGCCCCAGTAAGGTGGATCGAGGATAACTGACTAGGCTTAGACAGTATATATGGTTTTGGATTTTGAAATATTATGAATGTTTTTTAGATTTTTGAGGTATCTTAACTCATTAGATAATGACAAAATACTTTCTTGTAAAATGGCGAGATCGTTTAGCTTAGGTTGCTCACAAAAAGGTGAGAGTGTATGGAAAGGGGGACAAAGGTGACCCACATAGTCTTGAAATGATCTCAATTCATAGAAATTCTAGCCACTTAAAAGGTGAATAAAAACCAACTAGGTCCCAACAAGTTTTCAAATCCAGCAAATGGCTAGTCAAATGAAACTAGTAATGGCAAGGTGATGTGGTAATACATGATAAATAAGTGTTTCCCTAGTTTTCCTATAGGTGGTTATAACTAGGATACAATGGCATAGGTCAATGATATTAATTTTCCCATAGGTGTTTATAATTAGTATCAAGACTGGTGAAGCATTGATTTACCCATAAATGGTTATAATCAAACTCACATAAAAAAATGTGGATATAGGATGAAAGATATCTTATTAGATCAATTGTTACACTAATTTCATAGACTATCATTATAAAAATAGATTGGATTGATTATTGAAACTTGATTGGAATCCACCCATAAAAGGTGCAGGAAGAACCAAATGAACCAATATCAAAATAGGATTGGGTAAGATGACTAAAAATAGGCTTTGGTCTAAATAGGAATGGAATGATAGGATGGTATGGTCTTGCCAAGAATTATGATGGTTTTTTTTATATATTGGATAAAATGGTAAGAGGGTTTCCCCTAAGTGATGGGGTGAATGGTAGGAATATAACAATGGAAAAAGAATATGTAACAATGGCAATGGCATGGCAATGTGAAATGGTATGGTACATGTTTTTGGCCTAGGTGTGGTTTTTGATTCTATTATTCCTATTGATGGGGAGATGCACATCCTAATCAACAAATGATACAAATAGAATACTCGGTCATGTTAATTACTATCCCACACCTCACTTGAATAGATGCTCTATCAAAAATGGCCTACAGATGTGGTTGTCGAGAATGTTATTATGTTCTTCTTTGGTCATTGATTTTGATCCTTTCAAGCGTCAAGACAAGGTATCTTTATAACCTCTACAAAGGAAAGTGTGGCCATGGATGGTAAACAAGGATAAATAATTTATGGTAATTTTGATTGTGAAATAGAATGGTGGATGATAATGGAATGTGGAATGGTTGGAAAATAAATGAACATTAGGATGTTCAACCACATGTAATGTTGTTGATGTCAGATTCAACATAACTTTGGTTCTGACAGGGCCAAAGACTTATTCTCTCAATAGGACCACCAGATTTTTCTATTGTTTGATCTTGAGAGTAGATACCATCTCATTAGGCTATAGATTGGAAGCTATTTTTATTTGATCTTTGATTTTATCTTCATCCAATAGTGAAAAAAAATTATGCTCAGCTATTGGTGCCTCAATGAGGTTTTCACCAATGAAGTCTTGATTGTTCTATAGTGCCTTCGAGAGGGTTTCAGTAAGGAATGTTAACTTTTGAACTTTATTTTCTTCTATCACTTCCAAAAAATTTTCACTAGAAGATGTTGAGTTGTGACTTTAATTGTATCCTAGCACCTTTGAAAAAAATTCACTAAGAGAGTGTTCTTTTACTACATGAATGTGGTCTTAGTCTCTGTGCTCTTCTTCAAATGCTATGTCACCATGTGTGTAGTTCAAAAAAGTGTGATTCTATCGATCCCACTCGACACTTGTGGGAGATGGAATGTCAATGATATGGCTATTTTGGTTGATGGTAATGGCCTGTAGAATGGTAATGGAATGGGGAGAGGCTGCAAAATCCTTGTAGAAGATACTATGACAACTTGTGTTAAAGATAAATTAGTCATCCTCAAAATTGGAGAAGGATCACAAATGTATTCAAAATTATCTATGAGGCATGCATAACTAATGTTGTAATAGTCATGAACATATTTTGTATTTGAATCTGATTCTTAATCAATAAACTTTAAATCTGATGTTGAGACTAATGTTGATTTTGATTTTGATGCTAAATTTGATGTTCATTCAAGAATAGAACATGACTCTAATTTTGATTCTTCATCTAATGGGTACTCTGTTACAATGGCGTCTTGTTGAATATTTGGTTTTGGACAAGTAATGACCTATGATGTCATAATGGGCTCCATAAAAAATAGTTTGTCAAAGTGAGACTCATCTAGGATGGGAAATAGGTCAAGATACAACTCCTCAAAGATTGGAATGTCAATAGGTAGCTCTTGAAAAATAGTCACATGGTTAAGGTAATGATTTACCCAAAGGTGGTTATAATCATTAAGAAGTGACTCAATAAATACTAGCTCGTCAGTGTGAGACTCCTTGACAATTGGTATAGGATCAATAGGCAATTCATCACAAGTTGACTTATCACAAATGGTTGATTCAATAGAAACATCTCAGATTGGTTAGTTTTCTTGGCCTTGGTTTTTAATGAGTTAGAAAATATTAGTTTTGAACATAGTTTAGTCTTTAAAAGATTGGATGGGATTGGTACCGAATGAGGAATGACTTATGGTTAGATAATGGTAGGGCCTTACGGATCATGATTTATTACATGAGCCAAAGGATAAAGTCTTAAGATGGTAATAATAGGATGTTGTGTGGCTTGATTTCTCACACAAGATAAAGGACTAGGTCTTGGAATGATGAAGGGGCATTGTGGAGCTTGATTTCTCACACAAACCAAAGAAGAAGGTCCTAGTATAGAAATGGTTGGACATTTTGGAGCTTATTTGCTCACAAAAACCAAATGACTAGGTCTTGAAATGATGAAAGGGTATTGTGGAGCTTGATTGCTCACATAAACCAGAGGACTAGGTCCTAGAATAGAAATGGTTGGGCATGGTGGAGCCTGATTACTCACATAAGCTAAAGCATTCAAGTCTTCCTCATAATCCATATCATCCCAATCATGTGTTGGCTCATAAGTTCATTCTTGACTATGTTCCATGTTACATTATCTATAGTTGGGTCTTCAATGTCTTATTCACAAGCCTCTTTATACTAGTCAAGGTCTTGAGTAAGTAATTTTGTGACTTTGTTCCCATGAATGATTAATATGAGGTAGATAAAAATATGTCTCACAAACCATATTAGCATCATTGGGGTCTCGAAAAAAGCCATAAATGTCATTTTGTGTAGCCATTCTATCATAAATTAGATTGTAAGTGAATCCACCATAAGTGTAGCTAGACATATCTACATAAATGATGAAATATCAAAAAAAAAAAAATTAGAGTTCTATAAACTCTAAAAAAATGATTCAAAGGACAAATGGTTCAAACTTAGTCCAACTTGGTCAAAGGGGTGGAGTTGTATCTCCAATGTAGTCTAAAGGTGAAGTTGTATCTCTAAAATGATTTGTTCTAAGACTTGGCATAAAATAGTCTAACATCAAATGTCTAATGTTAAATTTCAAACATACAAAAGGTCAATTGTCTAAATAAAAACCATCATGTCAAAGGTCTAGGTTAAAGTGTTCCAAACAAGGTCTAAACTAGGAAAGGGAAAAGTTGAGTTGCTAGGTCTTTTGTCTAAATGCAGAGTCACAATATAGGCTCAAAAAATAGGTATGTACTAAGACTTTTGGCCAAATGGCATCAAAATCTAGACTTGAAACAAACGCTAATGTGATTTGATTTAATCTAACAGTTTTAGAAACAACTTTGACATAAACTTGGTACACAAAATCAAAAATAAACATGATCAATTGGCATAAGGTATAAGACAAAAGGCTCTTTGAGAAAGGTTATGTTATCTCAAATAAAATCACAAATAATGATGAAGATAGGCATTAAACAAAAGAAGCATCAATAGTTTTAAAATTTGGTTAATCGATTAGCCAAAGTTATGTAACCTAAAATAGAAAGATCTATGTATCAACCCTATGAATTGAGGCCTAAATTAAAATCAATAAATATTTGGATCCAAACTTAACAAGGATAATTGAAAACTCAACATTGAAAATTAGGATTTGACCAAATAAGCTAGACAAGATCATACAACATGATGGCACAAGACAAAGGTCTAAATGGTATACACAAAAAGGTTTTGATACAATGGTAAATAAGTCTTGAAACAATTTGAGCAACCTAATAGCATAAGAATGCTCGAATGATGTGATCTATGTTATGATTCAAAAGAATTAAATGAAAAATGGTTTTAACATGATTTTGGAAGCATAACACTACCCTTTTCAACTCAAATACATTGTTTTTACATGGCTTATGAACAAACACGCAAGTTTAGACTCAAAACATACCAAGAAAAAATGACCAAAATACACTAAGTATAATCTTCCAAATCCTAGCAAGGGTATATCAATGTGGGGTTGACTAAAAATAATAAGTTTTCAAAATTTTCTAGGGGAATCAATTACACAATGAATTTCATGTCAAACAATGCAAAATAAAATCATGGAAATTGGGTGATCACGATATTGGCTAGTTGTAAAAAGGTCTAGACCTTTTTACAACCACTACATCTTATTGTTTGCTTAATGTAGTGCAATGTCTAAATTCAAATATTTCCCATGTACAAATCTAAAGGAGTAAGTGAAGTCAATGTCAAGAGATGAAACCCCAGGTCAAAGATTCCCTAAAAAACTTATGGGAGGTGAAAAAGTCCCCCTCGCAAGCCAAGTTTGCATAAAAATAAATAAAGCATGAAAGTAGAAAGACTTTAGGATCATTTTAAAGGTCACCCAAACTTTGATGAGTTTTTGGGAAGTGCTTTATATGACTTTTTTTCTAAACCTTGGACTAGGCTACTTGAAATAGGAATGGCTCTTTTGATTCCAAGGGTTCCCTAAAGGGGATAAATGGAAGAACATACATGCAAAATTCTTTTTTTTTCTAAACAAAATCTCATTAAACAACTATTAAAAACAAGAATTGATAAGTGTGTTGAATTTTAAGCCCAAATGAAATATTTGATGGTGTTCATTTGATCCCTTGATCTTAAGATTGTGAACTTTGAAAACATTCATTTAAGCATCTAAATTTTTTATTAAACACCAAAACAAAGTTCCTAATTCATTTTTAAGCTTGCAAAAGATGATCTAAACATGTTTTTAACAAATTTCAAGCTTGGTCCTACAACAAGAATGTTAGCATGTCTTTTAGATTTGAAGATCTTTTTTATTTGAAACAATGAACATTGGAAAAAGAGCTCTCAAGTATGTGTTTTAAGAAAAACATAGTGACTGACATCAGCTATATAAAATAAATGATAGTTACTTTGGCTAACCGATGTCAGTTATCTAACCAACATTGGTTATACCAATGTGACTATCTCAATAGGTATATAACCGATGTTAATTTTACTAACTGACATCTGTTAAGCTATGCAATCGATGTCAGTCTTACTTACCGACATCAGTTATTGTGTAAAATCATGGAAAATGAAAACAACAAAATATAGTTAGAAAATCAATTTATAAGAGTTTTAATGGTCCAAATGAATATTTTTAAGTTACAAAATGATCTTCTTTAGGTGTGAGATGTGTCTAGCCCCATTGGGTGTGCCATAATGTGATCTATAAATTTGACTCAAGAGAGGATGATTAGTATGGTGTTAGTTCTAAAATGAAAACAAAATGAAAGAAACACACTAATAACATAACATCCCTAGGTCTAGACACTAGGGAGAGATTAGTTAACAAAAACAAATGGCAAACACAACTAAAAAGTGAGGAATAAAACATAAGAATTCCTTCACCTTCCTTGGATGCTCCTAATCTCTTTGTAGTGGTGTCTTGCTCAACTTATGCTCATGAAGTCTTTTGCAATGGAAGTTTGTCTACCTCCATCTCTCCTTTGCACCTTTGGCTTGTGGATTATCTTATATTGGAATAAATTTGTCATGTTAACACTAATTGTTAATGGATTTTGAAGATATTTGAGCATAATAACTTTTCACCAAAATAACTTATAAATGATATGGTAAGGCCTCTTATTTACAAATTTTTGAGATTGATCAGAATCAACCTGAACCATCCATATTGAGATTGAGATGTGTGGTTGAGGATTAATTCAATTTTTAGAATTAAGTTTTCAATTATTCTCATCATGAAATTGGAAGAAAGGGAAATTAAGAGGCATGGAAGGCATTGATGAGGCATGGAGGGCATGGATCCTGATATTTATGGCATTTATGGCCTAGGGATGTCTTCTTAAGAAATAAGGTCACCTGATGATGTAAATATTCCATATTCATTTTTAAAACAAATTATTCAACAAGTTTCCATGGAATTATATATTAGGATTTTATTTGGTTTAATTAGCTCTTGAGCATGATTAAGCACTTTGTGCACAAATTACTCAAATTGATCAGAATGCTTTGTTATCAGTCTAAAATTTGACTAGATTAGAATTGAAAATCACTATCAGATGCATTGGATCCATATTCCCATTTAGGATGTTACTAAAAATAAATAACAAATTCACATGTCTTGTGAAGAATATTTGATAAGAAAGAGCAATCTAAAGCACCTAGGTGCAAAATTAGCATTTTGACTCAAAATGATTTAATCAAAGTTAGCTGGCCCATAAATTTCATTACCCCATTTAGGGATACCTTGGGTAAAATTAGCACTTGAATATGTCAATTTTACATCATTGATCATGTTTTAGTGTTTCTAGGCCAAATTATACATTTTGGGTGAAAATTGGCCAAAACCCTGATTTGAGGTTATCGGTGGCCAGTTTTAGGTGTCTACACAACCTGCTCTTTAAAGAAGTGATATCTGATAAAAATATATTTTTTTCTTGAATACATCACTGGATTCTTTTAAATACTAATAGCACTTATGTTTTTACAAAAAATAGAAATAGGTTCATCATATTTGACCTTAATATCTTCCAAAATTTGCTTCATGTAAAGAACTTGAGTACAACACAATATTGTTGTAATATATTATGTTTCATCTATAAAAAGTGATATCGAGTTCTAATTCTTTCTTAGCCATGATACTAGGCTATCTCTGAGAAAGAAAGCTCCTCTACATGTACTCTTTTTTTCATCCAAACAACTTACCCAATCTGAATCTATATAAGCAACCAAAGTGAAATCTCTATTTGTGGGATACTACAATCTATAATCTAATGTTCCCTTGATATATCTAAATATTCTCTTCAACAATTGAACATGACTCTCCTTTGGGGTTGCATGATATCTTTCAACTATGCTTACTACATGCATAATGTCTAGTCTCGATGCTATTAAATATAAAATATTACCAATCATATATCTATACAAAGATTGATCTATAACAGGTGAATATTCATCTCTACCTTGTTCCATATAACCATTGATGTATCAACTAGTGCACAATCTTCAAAAACAAAACTTTTTCAACATTTATTTGGCATATTTACTTTGAGATATGAAAATTCTTTTATTTGATTGAAAAATTTACAGCCCTAAAAAAATGATAATTATCCAAGCATAGACATCTCAAATTATTTTTGCATATTATCAAAAAATTATTTTATCATATTTTCAATGCTACCTCCAAATATTATGTCATCAACATATACCATAATAATCAACTGATGCTCACCTTCTATTTTGATATAGAAATTACTATCAGCAAATCCTCTC
Organism: Torreya grandis; assembly: GCA_037957365.1. NCBI lineage: Eukaryota > Viridiplantae > Streptophyta > Pinopsida > Cupressales > Taxaceae > Torreya > Torreya grandis. Next base: position 2,151,467 of record JARHVA010003034.1, on the reverse strand, counting down.
TTGAAACCTTGATCTTATAGGTTTTTATCAAATCTTGCATACCAACCTCTAGGATCTTGTTTCAATCCATACAATTCTTTCTTTAATCTACATACATGGTTACTATCATTTGAGATAAGAAATCCCTCTAGCTACTTAATGTAGACCTCCTCTTCTAGATTCTCATTTACGAAGGTAGATTTGACATCCATCTAAAATACTTTGAAAATTTTAAACACTACATATGTAAAAAATATTCTAATGGAATCTACCCTTGATACTGGTGCAAAATTTTATTCAAAATATATACCCTCAATCTGATCATATCCTTTACATACCAACCTAGCTTTATTCTTGGTAACTTCACCATCTTCATTTAGCTTATTTTTATATACCTACTTTGTTCCTATCACATTTTGATTTTTTGGTCTAGGTACTAATTACCAAGTATCATTATTTTCTATCTAATTTAATTCTTCATCCATTTCCTTAACCCAACTCTCATCATGTCTAGCTTCTGAAAAACATTTAGGCTGAATTTTGGATAACAAAGAAAAATTTACTTGCTCAGATTCACTTATCATCATCCTTATGGTGTGAATTCCTTCATTTATGTTCCTAATGATTTCACTCTTATTATGATTTCTATGAACATATTTTGATGGGGTCTTGGTTTCCTTTTGTTCCTTCTTCTCATCTTCATCTAATTCTTCAAAATCTTCTTTTTCAATGATTTTAGGAATGTCTATTGGATCGTTGTCTCTTTGTACTCCATCTTCTTCTATCTTGACATTTTCACTTTCAACTATTTTCTTGGTTCTTTTGTTATAAAATTTATAATCTTTAATTTTTCAATAATAACTAATAAATATACCTTCATCTACTCTATATTCAAACTTACCCAATTTTTCATCAATTCTCTTTGTGAAGTATCTGCTATCAAAAACTCTAAAATAATCAATTGTAGCTAGTTTGTCTTTCCATAGCTCATAAGGATTTTTTTCATTGTTGACTCTCAATAATTATATATTCTAAATATGCATTGTTATACCAACTACCTCTTTTTAATATCTATCAAGTATTTTAGATTCGTTTAGCATTGTCCTCACCATCTCTTGAACTATTCTATTTTTTTGCTATACTACTCCATTTTGTTGTGGAGTTATAGATATTGAATAATGTATCTTTATCCCATGGTCTTCAAAATACTCAATAAATTCATCTATCATGAATTCTCCTCGTTGATCTAATCTTAGGCACTTAATCTTCAAATCAATTTCATTCTCAACTAAAGCTTTAAATTCTTTAAAGTGTCTAAAAGCTTCTAATTTTTTCTTCAAATACATTACCCAAATCATGCATGTAAAATCATCAATGATAACATGAAATATTTATCACCTTGAGTACTTTGAGTTATCATAGTTCCACACAAATCAATGTGAACAAGTTCTAACATCTGAGTGGTCGAGTATTCTTTTGTCTTGAACCATCTTTTAACCTGCTTTCCATCTTGACATGGTTTATAAAGCATGTTGGAGGGCTTTGTAATCTTTAGAAGATTTCTAACTACTTACTTCTTATTAATTTTGACAAGATTATCAAAATTTATGTGTCTCATTCTCCTGTGCCATAGCCAAATTTATTCAATCTAACTCAAATAACATGTTTTACCTTTGATAGTTGATAACATATATAGATTATTGCCTATTCTCTGAGCATATGCATCCAACATATCTGAATCTTTTTTTCTAATCTCAAAAAATTCTACATAAAATTTTAGTGTGTGTCCCTAGTCACACATTTGAATTAAACTCAAAATATTATGCTTAAGACTTTCTACATATAAAACATTTTTAGTTTTAGTTCTACCATTATCCAAACTTAGTGTACCTTTTTCAGCAATTCTAGTAGTAGTATTATCTCCAAATTTTATTGTGCCATCATTGATCTTCTTCAGGGTTATGAACTTTCTGTTTCCTTCTATCATGTGTCTTGAACATCCACTATCAATTAACCATGGATTTTCTTCATTTCTTGCATGCAAAGTTGTCTGGACCAACATAGACCTTTCAAGTTGTTTCTTCTGCCATAAACCTGTCTGAACTTTCTTCTTAATGAATGGATCTTTGAAAATCTAGTCCTTCTTGACTGACTTGAACATGCTTCTATAGAACCAAGCTATGTGTCTAAATTTATTTCATTTGTAACATATTATGGCTTCTTCATTAAATCCTGATAGGGGAGCAAACAAGTTGTGGCTTCTGCTTGACTATGCATGAGTCTCCTTTTTTTTAATGAAATTGTTAGCCCTTTTCCGACATTCTATTTTCTTATGATCATATCCATTACAATAAAAATAGTAACCATAAAAATAGAACCTGTTTGTGTATCTCTAACCTAATTTCATTTTGTATCTCTATTCCTTTTAGCCTTCTTCATTTGAAATGTCCTCTATATTTTTAACTTCTTCCTCTTTTATTTACTCTTTTGTAAGAACTTCAACATAGCTCTTTTCTTTTTCTATGTTAACCTTGTCTTTGAAAGTAGTGACCTCCCCTTTATCCTTTTCAAATCCAATCCCTATCTTATCTAATATTGATCCTTGAATTTATAATATCTTATTCAACATATTAGTGTTATTCTTAAAATTTGAATCATTGGTTGCTCTATCATTGATTACTTTATTTAGTTTCTTAATATCTGCTTTTAAAGAATAAATTTCAACAACATACCTTTCACATTCTTCACTTACTTTTTTCAATTGTGCTATTAGATTTTTTTATTCTTTTTGGCTTCTTCAAAGTGTGCTTGTAGATCTTCAATTATTTCCTTTGACTCCTTTTCATTTTTATCCATCTGAAGCTTTAATCTTTGATTCTTCTTCTCAAGAGCTTTTAACTCTTCTAAGGAATAAATGAGTTCTCCTTCTATATTCACTTTAGTTTCATCTTGTTCTTATTCTTGATCATCTATACTTTTGTTTATAGAGGCATCTTCATGTATGGCCTTGAATAGAATCTCTTCTTCTTTTGAATCACTGACTCCACTATCTTCGGCTAAGCTAGGATCTTTAGAATATAAACTCTTCTTCTTGAATCCCTTCTTAAATTTTTTTTTGAGATTATTCTTGTATGTAGGACTTTCCTTCTTCATTTTCACCATTACCCTTATCTAGTCAATTATCCTTGAAATAACCTAACTCAACCTTCAACTAATTACACTCTTCTTCTCTTGATTTCAAACTTGAATATGTAACCTCTAGCTAATTCTTAAGATATTAAATAAACATCTTATCTTCTTTTACTTCTATAGCTAAATTATAATCCAAGATACACACTTTTTCCTTAAGAGCCTTAACCATATATTTAACCTCTTGATTCTCCTTCTTTAGCTACTTGGCTATCGTGTTTTCCCCTATCTACCTTCAAGTTGTTAAACTCTTTCCAAAAGAACCTGCTCTAATACCAATTGTTAAGCATGGGATATACTGAGAGGGGGGGTGAATCAGTATATCATATGTATTTTACTTAATCAATTAAATTAATTCAATTTCTTAACCAATTAATCATTCAATCAAGATATGCAATAAAATTGAAGCAATAACATGCACCATAATAGAAATAAAGAGACACCATATTTTTACATGGAAACTTAAAGTGGGAAAAACCACATAGAATTATCTTAAGTATGCAAATGAACATCAATTCAAATTTACAATGTTTGTAAGCACCAACTTACAAGAGCACTAACCCCTTTGATAAGTACCAACATAGCAATGATTCACCAACCCATAGGAGAACCAACCCCTCTATGTTGATAACACAACTATCTCTCAATGTTTCTTTCTCAACAAATGATAGAACTCTACAATATCTCTTTTTTTTTCTATTCTCTTTTCTCCTCTCCTCTAGCTCTTCTTAGTGAAATACAAACCATGCACACTCTTTCATATTACAAATGGCTTCTCAAGCCTTTATTTATATCTTTCCAAATGACCTTTGGCATTCACCCTTTATGTCTCTTCAATCCTCATGGAAAATGGTGCCAAACTTGTATGGCCCTTCATATCTTTTCATTTTAAAAGTCACATGGTGACCTTTCATGAGCAAATTCATCCTTTCCCCTTTTATTTTTGTCTTGGTGACCTTTCTAATTCCTTAAGATGACTCTTAATGGAAAAATGCACCATACCCTCTTTTGTCTTCACTTGGTAACTCTTGAAATTCCTCAATATGACTCTTCATGGTAAAATCCATCCCATTCCTCTTTTGTCTTTACCCCATGACTATTTGACTTCTCCATGGGCCCTATTTTGATTTTATGAAAACAAAAATATATTTGTTAATATTAAATAAATATTAACACACATTAGCCAAGATATGATCATTAAAAATACCATTAAATGTTATGCGGCCTTTATCACCAAAAATATTAGACCTTTGACATCAATGACAATATTTCCAACAACTAAAGTGGTAGATGATGTGATGGTTGATAAAGTTTATAATCTTTTCTACTTTGGTCAAGACTAGAGGAATAGCCTCTACCTACTTGGTAAAATATGTGATCATAGTGATGATAGAATAGTATATCTATGAGGAATGGGGGTTAATTTCACCTATAAGGTCTAGACCCCATTGTGAGAAGGGATAGAAGTTGGTGGAAATGTGAAGACTATGGCTAGGTACATGGTGTAAATTGCATGCTATTGGCATTTAACAAACTTTTTCACATAATCACAATAGTCTTGGTTAAGGGTAGGCCAGTAATAGCCAAGATGAAGGATGAATTTATGTATAGCGAGGCTACTAAAGTATCCCCCATAGATACCATCATTTTTTTCCTTAATAGCATGAGAGGTTTCATGACCACATAAACAACGGAAGAGAAGATCATCAAATATGAATTTGTAAAAAATTCATCCCATAATGGTATAACATGAGGTACTCTAGATAAATTATCTTTAATCATTCCTAGAAAGACCAAAAAGAATGATGGTAAGGTTGAGATAGTCAAAGGTCTATTGATACCAAAGGTCAGGTTGGGTCTCCTCCACATTAAAAATGGTGGGAGAATTTTTTTCGACATAGGAAGGTTGGGTAAGTATATGGATAACAATATATATGTTAGATTCAAAGGGTAAAAATGGTATTTGAGAGGCAATATAAGCTATGGTATTGATGAACTTATTATTAGATAGTGGGGTTGATTAGATAGGATAGTGTTCAAATGATGCTAAGAGTTTGTCAACTAGTTATTTATACTATTGTAGAACATCATTACATTGGTAAGAGCCATTTATTTTATTGACCATAAGTTGGGAATCACCATAGATATTGATTATTTTGACTCCCTAGGATAAGGTAGTTTGAAAGCCTATGATTAGGGCTTCATACACAACCATATTGTTGGTACATTCAAAATCAATCTTGAAGGACAAAGGAAGAGGTTAACCATCATGTGGGATATGATGTTAGCTTCCCCACCATGTTGATCTATTAAATAACATGGTAACTTGATAGGTGAAGTCTGCCTAAAAGAGGGTTGTAATAGACTCATCAAGGAACTTGAGAGGAAGAGATTGGTTATCTACTAATGGTGCTCCAACCAATTGGTCAACAATGAATTGCCCTTTAATTAACTTTTGTTTAATGAACTCAAGGTCAAACTTTGCTAAGAGCATGAGCCACTTAGCCATACACTAGTTTTGGTATGGCTTGGAGTGCATGTACTTGAGTGAGTTGGTATTATTATGACATAGGTTTTGTGGTTAAGAATATAATGGTAAAGTTTGATGGCCATGAAGACTAAATCTAAGCAAGTTTTCTCAGTGTGGGTATACTAGGTCTCGTAATCTACAAGTGTGAAACTAATGTAGTAGATAGCTTGCTCTCTATGTTGATCATCCTGATGAGCAAGCATTGCCCCTAGGGAGTGGTTGGTGGTGAAGATATAAAGGTAGAAAGGTTGTTCATATTTGAGAGGGGTGAAGATAGGTGGAGACAAAAGGTACTTTTTGAGTGAATCAAAGCACTTTTGATAGTTGTTACACTTGAAAGACACATCCTTCTTCAAAATATGGTGGAAGGTTTAACATTAGTCTAAAAATTGGGAGATGAAGTAGTGAATAGATTGAAGTCTCCCCTACAAACTATAGAGTTGCTTGAGGTTTACTAGAGGAAGCATGTTGAGGATTACTTTAATCTTGGTGGGATTGACTCTAATTTTATGAAGGGAGATAATAAAACCAAGAATATTTCTTGATAATATGATAAAAATGCACTTCTTAGGGTTTAAATAGACATAGTAATAAATAAGCCACTCAAACATGATCTTGAGAATGGCTAGATGATCTATCATCCACATAGTCCTCTATAATATTATGGATAGGGTTGGAAGATGTAATTCATGTAATGTTGGTAGGTTACACCAGCATTCTTTAATTCAAAGGGCATGAATCTATAGAAGGAGGTTCCCATGGGGTGGTAAAGGTGATCTTATGTTGATATCCACATAGTCCTCTATAATCTTATGGATAAGGTTGGAAGATGTAATTCATGGCATGTTGGTAGGTTACACCAGCATTATTTAATTCAAAGGGCATGACTCTATAGAAAGAGATCTCCATGGGGTGGTAAAGGTGATCTTATGTTAATATTTAAGGGTAATTAACATCTGATTGTAACCAAAGAATCCATCCATGAGGGATAACATCCCATGGCTAGATGTAAGATCAACTAACTATTCAATGCTTGGTAGAGGAAAATCATCTTTAGGATAAGCAAGGTTGAGGTCACAAAAGTCTACATAAATGCATAGTCCCCCTGTGGCTTTGGTGAAAGGTATGACATTATAGACCCATTAGGGATAGTTGATGGGTTGAATGAAATTTATAGATAAAAGACATTAAAGCTCTTCTTTAATGAGAAGGGATATGCAAGGGTGCATGTGTCAAAAAAATTTCTTTTTGCATTTGGCATCATGGTGAGTGATTATGTTATGGGTAGCAATGGCAGGGTTAATTCTAGGCATGTCATTATAAGACCAAGTAAATACTATGCTATGGTCTTGGAGGAAGGAGGGGAAATCCTAAAGTTCCTTGACATTTAGTGATTGGCCAATTTTAATAATGTGGGGTTTTTTTGGAGTACCCAAGTTGATATCCATGGTGGATTCATTCAACATGGTCAAGGTCTTAGGAGGAATGGATTTGTGGATGGAAAAATTTTGGGCACCAAGGTAGGTGATAATGGAATCATCATGTTATCACTAAATGATATGAATCTATCATCTTAGGATGGGTCAAAGGAATTATTATATTTTCCCCTTCCTTTTGATAAGTCAAGGGCCTAAGGTTGATCATGTTGATGAAAAAAACATGAGGTGGGATGATGTCATCATCCTCACATGTAATCGAAGGAGAGGTTGGTGAGGAAGGGGTGTCTTCCTCAATAATGGTGGTGGTAAGTGGTTTGGTGTAGGTAGAATGAAACCAAGGCCATGATTTTCATGAAGCTTTCTATTCTAAATGAATACCAACTCATGTGGAACATGCTCATATTGTCTGAGACCAAATCTTTTCCAAGCACACCTATGAAGGTATGTTTTGGCAAAACTTGGCTTGTCTAGGTAAGAGAAGTTGGAGGTGAATGGTCAAGGTGAAGGGGAAGCGGTGGGAATGTTAAGTGGTTTGTTGAGTCCCCAATAAATGAAATGGGTTTGATAGTTTAAAGGTCTAAAGGGAATAATGGAACCAATATTAGGGTCATACCCAAGTTGGTGATCAAGTTTATCATACTCTTGGGGAGTATGGAATGTGTCAAGGAAAAGGAGGTGATATTCGTCTAGTGAAAGATGTTGGAATGTGAATTCTAAAGGGTCTAAGGTGGGGATCTGATCAAAGGGGATGGATGAGCTAGTAGATGCCTCATTTTTTGAGGGAGGTAGGGCTTCTTCTTTCATGGTGGAGGTCTTGTCCTTGGTCAAGGAAGGTACACTAGATTAGGGTAAGAGGACATTATTAGGTTAGTAGGTCATGTTTCATTTCAAGAAGGGACTTGGGTCAGCTTGGATGGTGATAACCTAACCTTGATGCTCAAATCTAATGCAATAATGAAGGGTAGAGGGAATGAAACCCATAGAGTGGATCCAAGGTTGTCTTAGAAACACATTGTATTGGAATTCAACTTCTACTACATAAAAGAGTTCAAGGAGTGTACGGGGTCCTCCATGGATATGAAGGACATCCATTCCCAAGGTGGTCATGGTGTCATTAAAGGAATGAAAGATTGTTGAGGTTTTGGACATGACATTATTTGGAAGGTTAAGTTATTTATAGGCATGGGAGGAGATGATATTAATACTAGCTCCCTCATCAATCATGACCCATTTGATGTAAGTTTGGTTGATATAAGTAGTAATAAAGAGAAAGGGATCTGGGTTGTTCATATGGATAAAAGGTATTTATGAATCCTTGAAGGTGATGAGGTTGGAATTTGGAAAGCACTAACAAAGGCTACCAGAGGTTGGGGATTTTGATGTTAGACCTCTACCAATTGTAATGCCTCTATCATTATTTGGTGATGATGAGGTTAAGTGGTAATCAACTCACATAAGCTCATCTTCATTGGGGTCTAGTGAAGCTATTTGAGAACCACTCTCCTGATGGACTCAGAGGGGTTGGATTGGGAGACACCTAAGATAGATACCTTGGGTTTGGGTGAAGGTGAAGATGTTTGGGTAGGGTTTGATTAAGAGGTATAAGATGTGCATGTATATAGAATGAACACTTTGGCCTTCCCCTTATCTTTTTACTGAGCTCTCATGACCACATGAATGGAATGGATAGAGGGAGGAATTTGGGTAGGAGATTCATTTGGTTCTTCATCACTCTAAGGTGAGAGTGGATGAATAGGTCAGTTTTAGCTAGTGGCTATTGGTTATTGGATTAGTAATGGGCCCATATGAGGTTCATCTATTAATAGATCATCCTCATCAAAGATCCAATGAATAATAATTTAGAGAGCTTTACAGTTATCCATGTCATGGCTTGATGTCCTATGATAGGAGCACATGTGATGATTGTTATACCAGATGGGTTTTAAACTAAGAGGGCCAAATGATCTAATAGGGGGTAAGGTCAAGTAAGAAGCTTGAAAAAATCTTTGGAAAATGGTAGAGTAGGATTCAACTAAAGGTGGAGAGGGTTTAGGGGTTTTGGTCTTGGTTGGTAAGGTGGAAGTCTTTTTTAGAGTGGGTTTGGTGATGGAAGGTTTGGGTAAGGTAGTGTGTTTGGTTGGTGGATTTGATTTTGATAACATAGTGTTTGACAAAATTGAGGTTTGGGGTTTTAATGTAGGTAGCTTGGTCATTGAATGTTTGATAAAAATAGGCGTGTCTAAGATAAAGTATACTGGTGTAACCAATAATGATAGTCAGGTCTCGGTTGGGACAATAGGCTTTCTAATCAAAGTAGAGGGATGAGGCCCAAAGATAGAGGGTAATGTGGAGGGAGGAAGATTTTTACTCTCTATCCTTTTGGTTTTTTAACTCCCTTGGTTGATTTGGGTTTGTGCTTGGTTGTTGAGTTCAGTGAGCTAAGCTTCAATTTCATAGATGGGTGGTTAATAATTTATGTAGGGAAGGTGCCAAAGTTCTTGGTAGGTTTGGGTGGCTTAGTTGTATAAGGTGATTAGGTTTCTTGGGGTTTAGGTTCCTTAGATGGCTAAGGAATTGTTGGGTTGGTAGAGGGATTCATTAGTTTGGTTGGTAAAATAGCGGTTTGGATAATATGAGTGGTGGGTTGGTCTACTAAAGGTGTGGTTATATGTTCTTTCTTGGTGATATAAGGTATCCATAATTTTTGATAGAAGGTGTCTCAATCTATGTTAGGGTTGGAGACAAATTCTAATTTTTGCACTAACCTAGATAAGGGTTTGTAGGCTAGTTTTATTCCCTAGATAATGGACCAGAAATATAAGCCCAAAGGCTGAGATAGAGGAATGGTAACCTCATCCTTTTCCTCAATCAAAGGATTCAAGGTTTGAAAGGGTGTCTCCTCTATAGGATGTGTCTTTATTGGGTCTTCCTCTTTATAAATTATCTCTAAATGGGTGTTAAGTTGATCGGTGGTTAAGGGAGAAGGTAAAATGGGTGCATGCTTTCGTATGTCGATCAAGGGAGGGGTTGATGGATCCAATACCTCAATAAGTAGAGAAAGAGAAAGAGGTGATTCCTTAATTTAGGTCTTCAAAAGAGGATAAGGTAACTTTGCTACTTTAATAAGTAGAGGGAGTGAGGAACAAATCAGTTGGGTGGTAGGTTCTTCAACAATTAGTGTGCCAAGAACCATGTTAATAGTATGGTCATCATAAGAGAACTCAACCATGTTGCTATCATTTTTTATAGGTGAATGATTAGGGAAATTTTGCATAAATATGTCAAGGGCCTAGTTTTGAGGTGTGTTAGGCTTATATAATAAAATCTCCCCCTTATTAATGAGGGATTGGACAATGCTCTTGAAGGTGTTACACCTATTAATGTCATGCCCTATTACTTGGCGGAAGACACGTAGATTATTATTATTGTACCAACTAGGTGTGGGATGAAAAGATTGAAATTAATGAGGTGGTTTATAGGAATAATCTATATAATATTATATTTCAATAGCTTCTCCAAGATTTAAGCATAAGAATCTCCAAGTAGAGTTAATTGATTTTAGGTATTCCAATTTTGGTTTCATATGTTTTGATTTTACGAACCAAAGGAATTTGGTTTGTTGGTGGATGACAAAGAAGTAGATTTAAGGACAACCATGTTTTTAGTTCCCTTGATTTTGGTCTCATTTTTGGTTTGGTTACTTAGTTTGGAGAAAAAAGCCTCATTGGTTTTGTAGGTAGAGTTTTTTTTTTTTTTTTTTAAATTATTATTTTAGTTTTAGCTTTCTTTCATCAATGGCTCTATTTTTTAATTTATGCACCATGGTGAAAGATTCATCAAAAGATTAGAATATTTGAATAGTAAATGTGGAAGAGATGTGCTTGGCACATGCTTGATCAAAGAGTTCAATCAATTTAGGTTCAGGTATGGAAAAGGATAGTTGCTTGATTAGGCTTTGCCAATGAGCTACAAAATTAGCAATAGATTCATTATCAAACTACAGGATAGTGTATAGGTCAGTGATGGAAACCTTCTTGGAGATATCTATCAAAAATTGATCCAAGAAAGTTTGATCTAGTTAGGGAATGAGAAGATGGAATGCTTGGTTAAGGAACTATACCAATCTAATGTCGTTCATGATAAAGACATAGGATAAGTGTAGAGAAGGAGGGCATCATCATACGAAATCAAATAACATGAATACTTGAATTCACTAAGGTGTTGTTGGGGATCATCTTTAACCTAAAACTTGGAGAATATGGGAATCTCTCACTAAGGAAGAAATGGCTTGATAGGTACAGATGGGTGGATGGGCTTGTTACATATATAGTCATAAGATAAGAGATTGTGAACCCCAGAGATAGATGACTCTAAGTTAGTCATCTTATCCATGAGCATATTCATTAGGTCTATTTAGGGGTGTAATATAGAAAATTGGTCACTAATTGAGTCACCTTATGCTCTAGCAATGTGATACCCTGATCATGCCATTGAAGTTCACACTTGAGCACATGTTATGTGGCATTCTCTATCCCATAATACTTAGGCAAGTGCATCACCATTTCATAATAAATGTAGTAAAGGGGTGGTGCTGTAGCCTAAGGTACTTACCCCCTAGCATCTATGTTAGAGGTGGTCCTCCAATACCTCTAGTTATAGGTATGAGTAGTGACCCTATTATTGTAGGTTGCACCATTAAGCTCAATGGTGTGGTACTTCTCACTTGTGGCACGAAGCCACTTTCTATGGGTTGTTACCTAGTCAATGTTGCTGACATATTTTGAATGGGAATGCTTGTGCTTATGTTCTATATTCTTGGGTTGGTGATAATTGGTTTCATGGTATTCTTATTTAATCCTTCATAAGGAATCACTTGTTTGATCACAAAATCTTGGTTCAAATTTTGAAATCTATCAAAGTCAATGTTGATAACAAGGTCAATTATCATTCTTTTATCTTCTGGTGAAGAATCTAGCACATGAGTTTGTGCTTTAGGTTCAAAGAGGGTATGTGATTTTAAGACATCATAATTCACCACATCTTGTAGGAATCCAATGAATTATATACCTAAGTGCTAAACTTGACCTCTTTCTTCTTCCTCTCTTTCCTCGTACTACTGTAATTCAAGGGATCCTTCCCCTTGCCCTTCACACTCACTATAGGTCCTCTCAACACTTCTAGGTTTGAGATCCTCTATCATCTTGTGCTTTTTCTTACTTTATTTATACCTTCAGAGCTCTTAGGTGTTAGTTTTCTCATCCCTTTCCATCGTGCCACACATACACTTCCCCTTCTCACAATTTTTGCTTACTCATACATGCAAGTATTTTATCCTTCCATTCTTACGATTTCAATACCATAATCTACTAGTAATTTATTTAGTTTGGTGCCAAGCCCTCTTATGAATGCACCCCTTGGTTCATGAAATAATTCATACTCTAATTATTCAAAGAAAAATAAAGTTAACACTATGAATTCCAACATGTAGTTGTTCAACACACCACTCTACCACTTGTCTACAGTGAGCATCCAAACATCATCTAAGCTCTCAGGCCTCTCTAGTCATTTCTTTGTCCACTCAAATCACTAGTATTAGCTTCATCTTCTAGAGTTTGTATAGGCAACCAACCATTGGTACACATGTTCAGGTAGTTCTCAAAAGAACACCTCATATAGAGCATCATTTAAGTTGGTTTGCACCCATTCTCTCAACTTCTATCCTTGGCATGTCAAATGCTTCTACACAAAACTATCTTCTACTTGTTCTCACCAGTGCTTGATGTTATTGAGTGAAATATGGAGTATCATTATGTTATACCATTGTAGTAACAAAATTCAACACATGTTCTAACAATGAAACCAAAATGTTGTAGAAAAGTTTCTTCATTTAGTTCATGTGCTTAGTAGTCAACCCAAGTTAGTTTAGTGCTTGATACAGCTAGGTATAAGCATAGTAAAAGTATATGGTGTAAAAAATTTAAATGTACCACTATTATAACATAAATTTCACACAAGGTGCAAGCCTTATGTGCTCATCGAAAATATAGCAGTGAAGGAATCGAGGCCGGCATTGGGATAGTTAAAACATAGTGCAACCTTAGTCTCAATGGGACTTAGTCATTAGTTAAAGGGCTTAAGTTTTCTATCAACACGTGACATTTTGGATAAGATCAAGAGGTGGAAGCCTATTCAAGGGAAATAGTCCTTATCATAGTGGCACAAGTATATATTGGACTAGCTATGCAACTTTCAAAGGCATAAATCTTTTGGTATAAGTTCATGTCTGGCTAGTTATAGATCTTAATGGCACAAGCCATAAGGATAACAAGTTAAGTGTCATGTAAGCACTTATTCAAATTAGAGAAATGGATTATTTTTAGGTGCTCATTCTTTAATTTATTTCTCTAGGCACAATTACTAGGGCTTCAATGCATACCAATTTCAACACTTAGTCGATTCTACAAGTATACAAAGTTGCTATGTGGTACAATAATTATATTCATGAACTGGAATAGAACTTTACTTCAAAATACATTCAAAATGACAATTATGCCATTATTCATACAAAACTTAAGTTACAACCATACCACAGTGCTAAACTATATGAGATAGATCAACAACCAAGTAAACATACAATGCCATTTCTATTAAATCAAGTTTATCAATAGAGTACAATTTATATAAAAACATAACATAACATCATTTCTACACTAATACATGCTTAGCGGCTCATAGGTGAGCTTGGGAAATATAATGTTGGTTATTAAAGTATTTTTATTAGTTTTAAACCAAAATATGTGGATAATCCTAGAGATAATCCTACAAAGCTTCATTGTATTAATGTTGCATCCCTCTTATTTGGGTTCAAGCTTATTTTTATAGGTAGGGAAACATCTTTAAGCTAGGTTGGATGGGCACACACTGGGTGTTGAGCTATCACTGAGGGTCATTATTCCACTAGCTCCACTACTCTAACACCCATGCTCTCCAACCAGCACATGTAGTACTCAAGGGGATGTCCCTTAAAAATTGGGTGCTAAAAAAATATTTATTAGCTAGTACAAGATAATTGAAGATTCTTCGATCTGGTGCCAAAAGTACCAAAAGAGAAATCATCTAAAATTATTTACTTGCATTAATATATATTGAGTTGGTGCGGTTCCACTAAGTAGCACAAAAAGGGGTCCAACATATAACTCAGTTCCCAACTATTTTTTGATCTATTTGAGGCCTACTTTTGAATTAGAGGGGTTTAACCATTTTATTGTAGAAAAAATGCATTTGATCTCTACACTTGGTCTTCATGGCCTTGTTTTATTGAGTCTTGTAAAGCAATTTTGGTGGAATTGGCCATTTTTTCTTTGCAGTTTGGATTAGTTTTCTTGGTCTTCTACCTAACAGATTGTTTGGTGGTTTTTTGTTTGAAATCTACCACCATCACCATTTGGATAGTCTAATAACATGTTTTTTTAATGGCATCATTCATAGAATCATTTTAATCAGCTCTCTCTCCTTTGTGTTTTTAATTATGAAACATTGATCGTTTCTTTGAATGGCATCATTCCACCCCTAAGAAGAGAGCTTGACTATGAATCACTACTTCTACATAGTCCACAGTCTTTTCACTACCTAAGTACCACCAAGCCTCATGTTTATAGTCTACTAGATATGTTACTCCAACATTTGATGGGAAGTCCTATAGGATCACCTTTGAACCATCTATTTTCTAATGGTCAAGGCCTACACACAACCTATTATTTTTCCATGACTGAGTGACGCTCAGTCCTTATATGTCATCTTCCAAAACTATGCGAATCCATGGTTTCACATTGAGGCATCAAAATTTTTTCATTGGCATCAAACAATTCTCATCCTCAATAATGGTGAATATTTGTGTTAAAATCTCCACTTGCCTAGTTAATTCCATTATCTGTCAACTGTATACTCAACCATTGACTAGTTTTTTGCATTGGATTCAATCTCTCCATAGATTATGCTAAAACTATTGACCTATTATTATTTCACTAAACTCAATGGCTAACACACCAATGGCCTATAATAACATCAATGCAAACACATATTTCCAATAATAGGTGGACTGCCGCCTCACATCCACTGGTCCTCAAACACTGGCCTCCTTGCCACCATTGACCTTATCTAAAAGGTTTGAATTAATTTTATTTTTTTATTCAAAATTCAAATTTTGAAAAATAAATATAAATTTTTAGAAACATTCTTTTGAATTTGGTTTATATCCATGTTGGATTTGTTAAAATGTTTGTGCCCTCACTTTATAGAGCTCTTGAGGTCAAGCCCTACCCCCTACATCTTTTTTATTAAAGGAAAAAAATTCCTAAGTGAAGCTTTTATTAAAAGTGATGGTAATTTTTTTTTTCTTGGGAGGGGGCTCTTTTAAGGTAGTAAATATTTTTTTTGAGTGTTGGTACACTTATTAAAGTGTTAATTTGTATCACTTGAGAGGAATTACTTTTATTATAAAAGGAGGTTTATTATCTTACCAAGTAAAGGGACATTTTGAAAAAGGGTGGCTAATTCTTTTCATGCTACCTTTTAAAGGGGGACATTAATTTTTTATGAAGATGTTTTTTATTATATTTAGTATAAAAATAATATATTATAAAAGAGGGTATTATAAAGAGTTGATTATTATTTTTTCACATTCCTTCTATCACTTGATGAATACGGAAGGTGAGGTCCAATCTGGTAGGAGGTCAAACCCCCTCATAGATAAAATAATTTTTTTCTCTTTCCTCCTTACCTTTATTTCTATGCATTGTTATTACACTTGTACCCTCTTGACCCACATTGTTGTCCTTGTAATCATAATTTTCACACTAACAAATGCATTTTTATCAATGAAGTCCAACGTCCTATTTTGAGTGTGCATTATTTTTTATGCCATTTTTGTACTCATATATGCATTTTTATCAGACCCTAATGTCCTACATTCTTGAGTACATTTTTTTTCCACTTGTGTTTTCATCCTCACACTTCTCCCTTATTTTATGAGTAATTCTATTATTTTTTATGGTATCTTCTATAGATTGACAACATTTTAGGTTTCTTGTGTCAACTGCTGTTTTTTTTTTTTTTTTTTTTTTTTTTTTTTTTTTTTTTTTTTTTTTTTGGGGGAGTGGGTGGGGGGGGATATTTTATAATCGCACTAAGTTATAAAGTGCCATGAGGGGTTTGTTAATTCAACTTTATCTACCTTCATGCATTTGTGTGCTCTATTTTGGTCACTTTTTCACTCTTTTAGTTTCTTGTCTTTCCTATCACCACCAACGCCATATTATTGAGAGAGAGTTATGTATCTTCAACACTTTTTTGATAGCCAATAGTCTTATTCAGATTTGTTATGGAGCTTGATATCCTTATGAAGAGTATTAATTTTGGTGAAGACAGTGTCATCTTGTCAGTGTTCAATTAGTGGATTTAGTCCACTCATACAGACCTTTTTGTGTCACTCCACCTAATCAACAATATGGTGGGGGGGCGGGTATGGTGCAGATCCTACTTCTTCAGTTGTCATGTTCCTTGCAAACCCTTGGTATGCTTCATCTATTGGTAGTAAATTGAATTCAGTTGGTGAAATTTTTATGCACTATTGACACTTTTGACATTCTCTTTCTGTGAGAGATATTTTGGCAAATTCTAGTGTCAGTTTTTTTATGATTGAGTAGTGGATCCAGACCACTCATGCATATTAAGTTCCTTTATGACTTTCAAGTCAATCAAGTGCATTTTTATTTGATGGCCTTCATTACATATAATCTACATTTTCAAAAATATGTTCTAGTATTGAGCCATTTACTTTCTTGGGATGCCTTACAGTATATGTTTTTGCTCTCTCGACTTTAGCTATTTTTAACTAGTTTTTTGGTACCTTGAGGTGATACATTTCATCCTTGGTGACTCTTTTTCTCTAGTGTTTTGAGATCAATGTTTTTTTATAGATTTATCATCATATAGAGTACTAGTTCCTATTTAACTTAGTATTTACAATGACATAATATCCATGTATTCTAATAATATGGATTGGTTAACATAGGGAAACTTTGTATTTCATTGTGATTTTTACATGGGTACCTGATCAGGCCTAGTTATCAGGACCCATCTAGTCTCTTTTATTTCTATTTTCTCACTCACTATTTTGTGATTAAGGGAGGGTATTGGAGTAAAGTTTATAATCCTGAATTGGGATTCATTTTTTTATTGTTGGAGATGTTATTCTATTTTATGCATGTATTTGTTGAGTGCACAATAATAATAGATACTTTTATTTTATAGTTTATTCATGAAATTATAATTTGCTTCATGAAACAACCTATCTTTCCTATTTAATAGTAACTTCAATATATTTTGACTCAATCATTTTTGGATACCCACATGGAGATTGTGAATACATTTATAGAGACTTTATTATACATATTTTTTATGTTGTGCAATGTCTGTGTTATTAAAACTATGGTAATGGTGTGTCAAAATGATCCTACATATATATGAGTGCATATATCACTCCATAATAATAAGTTGACTTATATTTTCAAGCATTCCCTCAATCAATCAAGAAAATAGGCATAATATTCTAAACAAGTGAACTGACTTGGCAACGCATGTTTATTTGTCATACGATTGAGATAGGTGAATTGGTTGTTATTTGGTCAGATCAAGATATGTAAAAATTATGAAGTGATCTATCTTGAAAACTAGTGTTCATTTATTATATTATTGATATAGGTGAACTACATGTCATGGCATATCAAAGGATGTGAATGCATGCTACACATTGTTTATAGTAATTGTGTAAGCATGTTTAGAAATTTAGAGTACATAGGATAAAATCTACTCAAATGAATGAGTCAAATTCAATTACATAAAAAAATAATAATTATTTTCAAGAAAGGAGTATTCTCACTCTTCTTAAGCATGCATAATACATTTTTTAATTTCACTATTGTAATTTTTTGAATCACTTAAAAATGTCATATTTTACATTTCTAAGTCATAAATGAAAATCAAACATAAAATAAAAATTTATTGATAAAAAATTGGTTATAAGGTGGTTATGAGGTGGTTAAACCTTAATAACCTATAAATATGAGCTCCCTTCCTTGTAAAATGGATTTTTGACAAACATAAATTTTATCAAAGGAGAAAGAGGAGTTTTGTATATACAACCCACTAAAGAATCAATACAAGAAGAGCTTACAAGGATTTATAATATGGAGTTTTGTAGATGAATAGTGTGTATTAATTTATTCATTCACTTTGATTCTTTTCTTTTAAATTTGATACAACATTATTGTTGAATTTTTGAATGAAACCTTCTTCATATAAAATATGTCAAGATTTATATAGAGAATTTAAAATAAGTAAACTTAAGTAAGAGTAAAGAAATGGATTTGTATTATTTTCTTATAAAGAATGCATAGTTTTTTTTAAGTTTTTTAGTCTTACAATCTCTTTGGTGCATACACTTCATTCTTACATTCGATATATGTTTTCCTTACCTCTTTGATGAATTTGGTTTCTGTCAAGTTAACTATTTGCCTTATATCATTTTAGGTAGTTTTAAAACTTTTTTGTGTCTAAGTTATTAGAATTACCTTTTTCCTTCCATTTTTAATTTATTTTATCTCCCCTCATTCTATTAAAATTCATCCCATCTTTTTAGTTTTATTTTTTGTTTTGGGTTAAAAGTATAAAACCACCTATAAAGATAACATTTTTATTGTAGATATTTTCATTTTTAGTTATGTCTTTATTTTTTAATAAAGGTAGCTCCACCTACTAATATGAGAGGGACTTTGTCCCTACACTTTTGATTGAAAACACACTTTTTGTCCCTTGTTAATTTTTTTAGCCAACACTTCTCAAATTATCCAAACATAATGGTGCACGATTATTAAGCGTGGGTAGAAATATGTTTAAAAATGGGTTCATAGGATAAAATAGGAGTTTTGTGGCTAGGCATATTATATTATGATGATGCATTGATAGGATCTCAATTAGTGATATAAAGTAGTCTATTTTCAATAAGTGGTATTTCTATGGTGTCAATCTAAGATTACAATAATGCAACTATGTCTTGTAATGATTGAAGAAGGAAGAATTTTTTAGAAATAAGTGAGAACAATAGAGAGTTGTGTAAATTATCTTCATATTCTCTTTAACATACCCAACCATGTCATCTTGAAGTGAAAATACTTCAAAAAAAAGTTATTATTGATCTACATGAGAGTGTGAAGGTCTTGGCACAAAGCCATTACAAAAATAAAGGTAAAAAAAACTTGATGAGAACCTAAAAAATTGAACACATTCAATAAGCCCCTCCCAAATTATTTATAATGATACATTTAAAAAAAAACTTTGCCCCTTTAAAAGAGTTAGATAACATGCCAAGAAAAGAGTAAGACAAACCCATAAATTTTTATAATCCACAAAAATGTTTCATTAAACTAAAATTAGGTTAAAATTTATAAATAATATGTTTACCATTCAAATATAGGTGAAAATGAGAAACACTTACTAAAAACACTTTTTATAATACAAAACTTCACCAAGCTAAATCTACCACTATAAATTACATTAAAAAAATCACTTTGAAAAAAATTGGAACTTCAATATAATGCTCAAATTAAAGATCCAATACTTTGAATTTATATAAATTAGGAAAGAGTGGTCATCTCTAAAAAACATGTAAATTATGGGAAACTATTCCACCAAATATAAAAACAATCTATTGCAATCTGTAGAGCTTGAAAAAATACACTATTTGAAAAAATAATGACCTTCTAGGCCTTTTGGATCAAAACTTATGGCCTCTAAAATGAATTCAGTCAAATTAAGATCCTCAATGGTGTAGGCAAGGCCAATGTTTTTTTTAAATGGCTTTAAATCATATACTCTGGTCACATGCCACTCAAAATTTTTGAATAAGGGCTTAAATGGGTGCTTGTGGGTAACTGGGTTGAGCTATTGGTCATATGTAGTGTCTAAGGGCTTAAACATTTTGCTTGAGGATTCAAATGAAAGGATGAGGTTAAAGGGATTCAATCTTATGACCCATGGAGAGGAAACACCTTACCATAGCAAAGCTATACAATTCAAAAATTGACACTTACATCTATTCAAGCAACAAAACCTTATTTTTTTGAACACCAAAATGGCATGTGTCTTTGAAGATCCTCCCAAGTAATTGCAAAGTTAAAACTTGTGCCTCAAGAGCACTATACATATAAATCTCATGTATATTAGAGTCTGAAAATGTATATGGTGATGACTTATTTTTATTTTTTTTGCAAAAAATGCTATTGTACAACCTCTTACCTTAATGTTGTCCTCAGAACATGAAACTTACAAAAATAATGGAAAAATATTCATGAAGCTGTAAAAACCTATTTAAAAAAACATATTTTACATGTATAATTCAATTTAAATAATATAAAAACCCATAAAAATATAGTTTTAAAAAAAAACACAAAAAACATTGAAAAGACAATAAAAATTATAGTTTTTGGCAAAAGGAAAACAAAATATATGGTTTTTTTTGGAAGACAAGAATGTTGGTTGTGGAAAAAATAATTTGGAACATGAATGGAGAATTATATGGGAGTGTGGAATAAGATTAAATAATTCAAAAAACCATAATGACCACTTTATGGAGAAACTTTTTGCTACCATGTAAGAGTGGTGGATTCCTAGGAAACTCCTCGATGTGGACTCACACTAGCCATGAGAAAATCAAAAAATAATAAATATGGAATAATATTATTTATCTCCAAGAAATCAGTATAATATACAAGAAAAGTGGTCAATATATATCAAATGTAAGAGGTTGGTTCAAATTTTTTATTTGTCTATGTAAAATTAAGAGTTGTGAGCCAATTCTACTTTTGACCAAGTAACTTACACATGTCTAAAGTGATGAACACATAATGGCCACATATGGTATGTGTTGAAATTAATTCATGATGCCAGTGATACTATTTTAAGCCTATGAGGTGTGCATAAAACAACCCTATTATAGTTAACATAACCTAAATAAACTTAATATTAAGGCAAGTAGAATATTTCACCAATAGAGAGTTGAAATATGAGAGACTAAATCTTGATAGACATAAAACATATAGGTTTTAATAAGAAGATAAGATCCTCATAAAATAGGATAAATCTATAGAAGGGGGAAAAAGAGAAGAGAAAAAGAAATAATAATGGAACATTTAATTTCAATATTAGTCTGCATATATGAAGGGATTGAAAAGGCAACAATAGTACCTATATGGTCTTTTAAATCCCAATACTTTTTTTTTTTAATTTTATTTAAATGGTTGAAAACATGTGTTTTAGAGATAGAGGATAAGAAGGAATTTGAATGAGCCTTCCAAACTAAGATAAATGAGATTCTTGATCTAATAAGCTATAAATAGTTTGAAGAGTTATAAGAATGTTTTGAAGTTTTCATAGATGGTGAATCCACTGTAAACATTTAAAATGTAATAAATACAATAAAAGAGAAGATATAAACTAAAATAATGAAAGAGGATTTGTATATGAGAGAGAATTGTTTATGTGACAATCCCACAATAGGTTTGATAAGTAATGGGAAAATACATAGTGTATTTGGTTGAGCAGGTCAAAAAATGGTGGTTTTAATCCCACAAGGATGTGTAGGGGAGAGAGAGAAATAGATGATGTGGAAAAACTATGATCAAATAATTGGAAAATTAGAGATAAGGGTATTCAGGCTCAAGTAGAGGAAGACAGTCTCTGGAATAATAGATGGTTGTGAAAACATAAATAAGCACAATGATAAACTTGAAAGGTAACTAACAAGGTGGATAGGGACATTGTGACCATTTAAAAAATATTTGTTCCATCACGCACCATACCTTTAGGAGATATAGATGAAAAATATTCTAATTCTAGTGTATGATATAGGCACATATGGGTTCATAGTAAATCTTGCATCATCCAAACACATGAGTAGGTTAACTAACAATAAGTAATTTAATCAGGGATTTGATGTTTGAATTGACTACAGTAATATAGAACCACCTTGAAGGACTTAAGTATCTTCTAGATCATTAAACTATCATAAGAAAATTCTCACACTCTTCTTGAGAGATGCAACACCTAAAAACCTGATGTAGAGAATTGTGATTCTACATAGTAAATTCTTAAAAACTTCTATAGTGCATGATAAAATCTCATGGTATGCATAAAATATCTATATATCATTGTAATCTTGTGTATTTGTTCATATCATTATGCATGGTTAAAGTTTTAAGTGAAATTATTTCAAAAGTATGGTTTAATATACCATAACATCTTATGGTATGCATGCAACATCTAGACATCCTTAGAATATCACATGTCTACTCAAAACATCGCACAAAGTTACTTTATTATGTGGAAATCCAAAAAATTATAAATTACACTACATCTCATAATCTATATAAATACTATAGACAACCACATGATGTGCCACATGGATTTAAAAACATGGTGTATAATTATAGTTATACACAAAAACTAAAACACGTAGTGACCATGTCAATACTTCATGTTAGGATGCGGCCTACCTAATGTCATATCAAGGACTCATAGTATTCAACATCAAACTTTTCAATCTTTCATCCACATTTCAAATTTGTCACCTTACTTATAAAAGCCAAAATGTCACAAGGGGAAGACAAAAGGTCTCACAAATGGAAATTAAAGAGTTTTAAAGTGCATCATGATTATTGAAAACTTCTTTCATTAGATACGAGACTTATCTCAACTAGCTAGTAGATTTGGCTAAGGAGTAGGAGTAGATTCACTAGCTAGAGGTTTGTGTAGATATATTGATGATAGAGATATAATCATTGAGGAGGGGGGTGAATTAGTGAGCCTAGATATTACAATTTCAATTCCAAACCTTTTAAACTATTATAAAATCAACATATATCAACTTGATCAAACAAAATTAATAAGAGATCTCATTAATTAAATGCATACATGAGATCAAACATATAACACATAGTTCATGTGGGAAATCCTTGTGAGAAATAAAACCCACTCTCAAGTCTACAACACATGGACTACTTGTCCAATAAGAAATTACAAATAAGATATTTGTCAACTCCTTTAGACTAGAAAACCTTAATCAAATCCTTTAGACCAAAGGCCTTCAGTAAAACACCTATTTCACAAGGAGAAACTATCCCTAATGAATATCAAGTCCTTTAGACCTTCCTTTTAATAAAACACCTCCACCTTATACCGGATGTCCTCAACACCTGATGATGGATCTCTATTTATCTAACCCCTACACAAACTCTCTCTCTCTCTCTCTCTCTCTCTCTCTCTCTCTCTCTCTCTCTCTAATATAGGCCTCTCACATAGGCATGCCACAGTCTCTCTCCTTATTCACTCAAACTATCCTCATATTCACACTCAGATCTCTTTGCATATTCTCAAATTGTAAGATCATTATTATGACATCATAAATATGACCTACAAGTCATACACACAGTCAACAATCTATTTTACTCATCAACTCATCTATTTGGTAACTTTACCTCTCCTTCACTCCATAACTCTCATATACACACCTCTTACTAGTCTTCCATATCTCTAGAAACCAACATATTTTGTTTCACTATATATATAGAGAATTCATGAATTATTAAGTCCATAATAATCCTTGTCATCCATAATACATGCCTTCACCCTTAAAGCATCTTACATGGGTCACACTTAAGTGAAACATACTTTTAAATAGTTCTAAGTCACTTTTTAGGTCCTATGGATACCCATTCACCTCTTTGACACTTCTCTAAGCAAACTAAGAATACAGGACCTGATGGGTGTCGTTATTACCCCTTCATTTAACCAATGTAGGTTGGTGTCTATTCTTACCAAGGTGGTGCTTAAAGCTATTTGCAGTGAGGTATTGATTGATTTTAAGTTAACAATACTTTTTTTTTGGGGTTTTTGGATGTTATGCTAATCTATGTCTACTTCTAACTTTTAAGATAATGTTTGGAAAGAATTACTCTTTGCAAAAAATATAAAAAAACTCAATCTACTCTAATTAGCATAATCTAGAAATGCTTCACACAACTACAAAATAAACTTATTCAATCACTCTTTCAAAGTTTAAAGAATGTCAAATCTTCACTCACTAATTGAAAGCAATCATAAATCTATATTTATAGAATAAGAAAGAATGAAATAAATTCTTATGCTAGAAATAACAATTTAACTATTCAATCTTCTCTATAGGTTTTCAATCTAAACTATATAAACATATATCTATATCAATATTTTAATTGAAAGGAAAACAAAAATAGATTATAAATACCAAATAGATCTCCTATTTCCTTGAGAAGTGGGCCCTTTCTCATCCTTAGATCTAGGTCCAAATTAACTTAGCTCTAAGATTTGTTTTCAACACATAGATTGAGAAAAAAACTCCTGCAATACTTTGTATTTCAAAAAATCACCAAAATTACAATATATATATATATATATATATGTAGGCATAAAAGTTATAGATTCAATCATGGATATATATATATATTTATTTTATAACAAGAAATTATTTATCCCTACATCATAGGTAATAACTTAACTAGTTTAAAGGTAGAAGATATTCTGGATAGATTGAGTGATATAGTTAGAATAGAAAGTCATTGCAATGAGATATTTAAGGAGTCAAAGAATCCATAGATAATAGTTTCTACACCTAACTATATCAACCAAATATTTGTGTATATTAATACTGATATTTTTTATCTTCATCATTGTAACCTAGAGTATCAACTCCTAAAATGGAAGACTAAACAGAAATAAACATCCATTTATATACATGCACATAAATGAAAATGTTGAAAATAGTTCTCTAGATTGTCATGAAGAGGTTAGAGAAGATATCTGAAGCTTTTGTAATGTACTAGGATTAATTATATATAAAAATAAGTCAATCCATATCAGAACTAGTACAATATGTAGCTTGCTATCAAAATATGTAGCTTGACTGTCAAAATCTATAGTTGACTGTCAAAATCTATGGTTGATTGTCAAAATCTATAGCTGATTATTAAAATCCATAACAAGCTTTAGAATTTGAAGTTGGGTATTAGATGGTTCATTCTCTATCTTAGATCATCCTTGTCTTCATAAAATTTTATCAAAATACTCACATTAATACTATTATTGCCTATACATGTCAAAATATGGATCCTAAAACATGCAAATGTTAAAGTAAAGTGCAAAGAAGATAAACTTAGACTTTACATGTGTTTATATAGGCAAAATCATATATTTTTTACCTTATGTAGGTTTAAATATGAAGATTATATAAAATTCTCAACCATTTGACATATTTAAGGCCATAAACTATAGTAATAATGAGTCATTTTTTTAACTCATCATCTCCCCCACTCCTTACCTCTTGCAAGTCCCTTTTGTAAAGTATATCCTCAATCTCCATAGTTATGAACTCTTTGTTATAGATTTAGACTTAGATCATAAATGGAATACATATATTTTTGAAGTATCCTCTGATTATGAGGAGTGAAACACATATCCTTTTGCACAAAATGAAGCCAAAAATCAAACTATTCCTAAGACTGTGTCCCTGTATTCTACCAAGGAGACATAGGAGAAAGTAGTAAGGGAGGTCTGAACCTCATTCCTATCCATGGATTTATTCCATCCCTCTATAAATTTTTTGAAATTATCTACATAAAAATGTTATCTCTTCTCAAAGACCACTGAATGATAGTAGGTGACAACACTTATCTTCATCTTAATGTAACTGGTAGCATATGCCAGCATTGTCTACAAGTCACCACTATACCATCAAAATTATGTTGAAAAAACAAGTCAAAGTTGAGAAGGCCATCCCATAAGATAGAGAGAAAATGATCATGAATTATTGGTTTTTAGTAATACCTATGAAATTAGTGTAACATATACTGTGCACTACCGAATTGAGGCCTAATGCATAAACCAACATCTTGTGCAATATTAGTGTGATTATCATATCTCTGCTACAAAGAAATTTGATTTCTATATGTGGATAATAGGGATCTCATCTAAATTTCTCCCACAGATATATTTACCAAGAAATTATTTGTATTTATTAAAATAATTTCACATAAATAAAACTCATAAAGTAGATCTTGCCCATCAAGAGTATTATTTCTGAGTGTAGCCATGAAGTCATCACTAGTTTTTATCTCATGTGGTAAATCATAAGATATCTATAATAATTTCCATCTAAAGAACTATTCATGTAAAAATAGGCTATATGTAGAAGAAGGGACTCTACAGGATAACAACTTTTCACTTAATTGATAGGTAAATTAAAGAGTTTATTTAATCTATTTTTCTTTTTGTTGAGTTTGAGTCAGTTCTTCTTGTATTTGTTGTTTCTCTTCCTTAAGAAGATGATTTTCTTTCTTAAGTACATGATTTTGTATCTTCATTTCTTCAAGTTATGAGTATACTTGGTCCTATTGGTTTTTCACTTTTGAAGCAAACAAAGTAGTCTCACAACCTTGTTATACCATAGCCTTAGGAGGGATACTAGAAGAGCTAGAATCTATTTGGGTTCTTAGCCTAACATTTTCCATTTTAGTATTTAGAAGATTCCTCCTCAATGAAATGTTTTCTTCTTCAATTGATCTAGTATGACCCCATAAATCAATAATTTCATCCTCTACTTCATCCTTTTTCTTCAGAGACTGTATTTCCAAATTTTTAATTTGTTTTATTAAATGAGCAATCATAAAATCTTTGTTTTGAGTTTCAATAATGAGTTTAGCTATATCCTCTACATTTTGTTTAATAGTGGCTTCTAGCTGGGACAAGGTTAGATCATGTTAAATTTTTACATCATCTATTTCCTTTGAAGGCTATCCCTCCTCTTAAATCATGGGGGGGTTTCCTTTATCCTTCATCTTTTTTGTAAGAGGAATAAGACTCTCATCAGGAATAGTCTCAACAAATTTATTAGCTAAATCTTCATGTGGAAAAAAGGTTTCCTCCTCTTCTCTATTGTGAACCTCACTAGTAGTGGTTGTAGGGTTTTGTCTCAAACTATTTAATGTCTTAGCAATAATGGTCTCATCACTATCAATAGCTAGGATTAATATTCTTATTTTAAGAGGGGGATAAGATTTTTTAGGTAGGGTTTCTTAAGTTTTTGGATGGGAAGCAGGGTCTATAGAAGACTCTTTTCAACAATTTGAATGGGTTCTTAAACTTGAGCAGCTTGGGAAACATACTTCTAGTTTCTAGTAGAGGATTGGAGCCTCAATTTTTTAGTTGTTGGCTCAATAGGAGAGACTATATGAGGAAGATTTAAGGTTTGTAATGGAATAGTCTTGGCTATGGATCTTGTGCTACAATGAATTTAGAGGCAATTTCTTTAAGAGAAATTTTTGGTGGGGTTTTTGAAATGGAGGCATGCATGTATGCAGAAGTTTATTTAGCAAGTTTAGGGTTTTTCTTTCTCTTTCCTTCAAGGAAGGTAGCCCAATATTCCATTCTATTCTTTTTCTATAAAAAGTGGTGTTGAATAATTAGTTGAATCAACCCATGATGAAGTATGGCAGTAGGGTTTTTCGTATACCTCATAGTTACAACCTAAATGGATCCTAAGAGGAATGAGGGAAAATTTATCTTGTGTTGAGGTTGTTGAACATCATATCTTAAATGAATTAATATTATTAACACCATACAAATCAATACACTAAACTATCCCTCACATGTTAAATATTTAATGAGTTAAAAGGAAATTGACCTCCAAGGTTTAGGTAGAGACTCTCTACTTACCCCATTTATTCTGCCTTTGACATCTTCCATGAAAATTGGTGTGGACCTTCCCTCAATTCTAAAAAAGCTAACAAGATCATGAAATGAGGATATTACTACTATTTTAGATCCTTCATCTAGAATCCTTGATAATTCACTAGGGACTTGCATGTGGAAAAGGGTATTTGAACACCTCTAACTATTGAAAAATTAGGTTTCAGGTGAAGAATAAATTCTGTCACCAATGCCTCATCAAAACCTTAGAACTTGAGAAAGAAGTCAATCCATATAACTTCAACCAATATCTCCTTTACTAATTTGTTTTCCAATAGCTCAATTGCCTTCTCTGGTTCTGATTTCAACCCCATTTTCAAATTCTTCTCCTTCAAGTTAGGTTTTCATATTCGATTCTTCACCCTACTTTCAAAAGGAAACTAAATTGTGCTTACAAAATGATTAAATGGAAATAATATCCCTTTGAGGGTTTGGACTACAAATATTACTCAAAGCATGCTGACTAATGATGACAACATCAATTAAAAGTAATTATGACATACTTTTTGTTTTATTATGTTTTCAATCATTCTGTTGTCAATTCCTCTTAACCCTCACCTAATGTATTTTTATAAATGACACATAATTACAATGATGTGTCATTATAAAACATTTTTATAACTAGAAAGGGTATTATTCGTAGTATTTGTGTTGATATTGTAAAATATGACCTTTTAAAATGACTTTTTGTTGACTTCATAAAGTTTGACCTTCTTATAACACCATATGAGAATTTTATATCAATAGTTTTGAGCACATGCATGCAATCCTAAATGTCTAAAACTAAAACTTATAATATATATATATATATATATATATATATATATATATATATATATATATATATATATATATATATATATATATTAACTTACAAATCTTAGTATTATCATTTTTAGTCTTCCTTACTTGTTCTTTCACAAACAAATTACATGAATTAGTGTTTGTAAAATAGTATAGTAGATAATAACATTAAATTCATTGTTGTGGAACTAGCTAAATTTCTGGATTAAATTATTTATTTATTTATTTATTTGGCATTTTTTCCTTGATCATCTATTTGTTGGTTTTCTAGTCAAGGCTCTTTATTCAATGCAAGAATAGCTAGAAAACTAGTTTTTTGAACATGACTGCCAACAATGTCCCGAAAGATTTTCATTATTGAACTTTTTATTTGTTTATATTTTATTTTAATTTATTATTTTATTATTTTTGAACATTTTTAGGGAAGAGGAATATTTTCTTCCTTTATTCAGGCCAATTTTGTCTTCAAATCTCAACTACCATAGAAGACTTGAGTTCTTCCATGGCACCAAACTCATTTTATACTAAATGAATAAATTCCTCTTTGCTCGTAGGATTTTGATATATTTTTAGATGATTTCCATTTACAATAAGTATTGTATGATTTCCAGCTATAGCCAATAACTGTACATAACTATTATCAAAAGTATTTGTTATGTGAAATGATCCTAACCATCTAGTTCAGAGCTTTACTTTGAAATAATGATATTTGAAATCATATAAGAGTGCCCAATCTCCTTCTCTAAATTATATTTTTTTGATATACAATTCATACCATTATTTTCTATGATATTGTGTCATTTCTATCTAGTGTAAGGATTTTGTCCTCATCTCATCCAATTCATTCAACTACAACATTCTTTCTTTTTGTGCTTCATTTAAATCAATTCTTACTTCTAATACAATCCTTAAAGTTTGCCTTTTAAATTCAATTAAAATAAGAGGTTTCTTACCATAGACCAATTCATATGGTGAAAATCTAGTAGTGGTCTTTCACATAGTGTTGTATGCCCAAATAACTTCTAGGAGTTTGGTTGCCCAATTCTTTTGGCTACTGCTGACTATATTGGTAAGGATGTTTTCTAACTCTATATTATTGACTTTTACTTTTTCATTTCCTTGAGGATAGTATGGTGAAGACTTTTGATGGTTGACTTGGTAGATCTCTATGAATGATTGAATCATATTGGACATGAATTATGGTCCTTGATATGATACTATCTCCCTTGGTGCTCTAAAATAATGCATGATCTTGGAATAGAGTAAGTCTACTATTACCTTTTCTCTTACAGAAGAAAGAGATTGAACTTCGACCCATTTGGTTACATTGTCTATACATACCAACAAGTATTATTTACCTTGTGAAGGTGGATATATGAGCCTAACAAATTCCATACCCCACTTCTCAAAAGTTTCTAAAATTACCTGTGAGTGAAGAGGCATCTCAAAGGATAATTTAGGTTTCCCCATTCATTGACATGCATCACATTGCCAAACATAGGTCTTTACCTATTTGTGGATAGTTGGCCAATAATATCTAGCTCCAAGGATTTTGTGTACTATTATTTTTACTGAGTAGTGTCCACCTCTAGGTTCATCATGACATGAATGAATGATATCATATATCTCATTCTCTTTCACACACCTACAAAAAATATGATTAGGTCCAAATTAAATAATATACCATTAGTCCATTTATAAAAACTTATTCTAATTAAACATTTCTTTTCCTTTTTAGTACATTGAAAAGGAAACTTCCCTATAGCTAGAAAATTTTCTATATCTACAAGCGAAGGTGTTTGTGCTAAAACAAAAAATAATTTTTCATCCAAAAAGTTATCTTCTATAGGTTCTTCTTCATCTTCATTATGCAATATGGAAAGAAAATCAATAACCACATTAAACTTTCCTAGTTTATCATAATTATTATGTCAAATTACTATAGTAACAACAACCATATGATAACTATTAATCCTATTATTGGATTATTCATCAAATAGTAGATAGCTACATGATTAGTAGATATAAAGATTTTATAGCTAGTAATATAATGTCTATATTTGTTTATGGTATAAATCACAAAAAGAAATTCCATCTCAGTGGTTGTATAATTTATTTTAGTTAAAGTTAACTTCTTGCTTATGTAATATATGACATACATATGTCCATTTTTATATTTCTATCCCAAAATATCTCTTATAGCATGATTAGATGCATTAATATAAATGTGGAAGGGCTATGATCAGTTAGGTCCTTTTAAGATTGGTGTAGTACTGAGCTTTTCTTTAATAGTTTCAAATTCTTGTTGACAGGTTGAATTCTAAATAAATTCACTTTCTTTTGTGAGGAGAGAAAACATTGGAGCAATAATCTTGTTGAAATCTTCTATGAATCTTATGTAATACCCTACATGTCCTATAAAACTCTTAATGTCAATCTAATTTTGAGGAATATGCAAGTTTGAAATATGATGTCCTAAAACTATACCTTCTTTTATCATAATCAAACATTTATCATGACTTAGAGACTAATGGTGGTCCTCACATATTTGTAATAATTTTTAAATATTACTTAAACTATCATCAAAATATTCTCCATGAATAGTAAAATCATCCATATAAAATTCTACGTATTCATTGGTCAAATCTAAAAATATGGCTAGGACATCTCATTGGAAAGTGGTAGGTGCATTACATAAATCAAAGTGAAAGACTCTATAGGAAAATTTAACCTATGGGAAAGTGAAGGTGATTTTGTCTTGATCCTCAGGTGCCAATTTTATTTGATTATATCTATTGAAGCCATCGAGAAAAGAAAAGTATCTTTTTCTAGCCACATTGTCAAGTACTTGATCAATTAAGGGTAGAAGGAAGTAGTCTATCATTATTGCTTTGTTTAGATATTTATATTCCACACATATTATCCATTTACCATTTTTATTGGGAACAAGTAGCAAGGGAGAACCAATTATATGTCAAAAATGGGATAATTAAATCCTACTTCTAGCAGTGTCTCAATTTTTGTTTTTACAATGTCTCTCAAAGTAAGATTAATTCTTCTTTGAGGCTACCTTACTAGCTTAATGTTATCTATTTATATGTGGTGTGTACATATGCTTGGATGAATTCCTTTCATAAATTTATATTTTCATTCAAAATATTGAGTGTGATCCCTAAGTACATCAAAAAAAATCATTTATTGGTCATTTGTCAACCAACTATTTATGTTGAGTGTCTTCCCTAGTGCCACTATGATTTCTTTAGTGTCTGGATGTGAAGAAATGATTTTTTTGAATTAACTTGTCAATTAGTTGAGAAGACAAGTATGTGGAAGTAATGCATGAAATTTAATAGCATATTTTTAAAAATCTCTTTTAGGAATGACTCCAGCTAAATGACAATGGAAGGTTGTAAGAAATGAGTCTTGGCCTTCATATACCCATTACATCATAGTATTTTGAATGTCTTTATGATCATATAATGTATTTAAAGAAGTGGAATAGGATGAATTATTAAAAAAATAGGAAATCCTAATTTTAAAAGGTCTTTTATTCAAATCCATGGCAAGTTTGTTTCAATCCATAGCTAGTCTATTGCAATCCATAACTAGTTTGTTGCAATCCATAGTTGGACTATCAAAATCCATAGTTAGACTATCAAAAACTGTAGCTAGACTATCAACATCTGTATCTAGACTGTTGAGATATGTAGAGTTATAATACTTTTAATAACTCATTATCTTCTTCCTCTACATGTTTAGTGATTTTAATCATAGCTAGGAAAGAGATGCTATCATGTTTTTCATCAGGTTGGTCAAGCCACAATTGTTTGATAGTATTGATTGATGGTTGAGCAGGTAGATATAGATAAATTCATTTTTATTTAAGACCATTTGAAATGTTCATATCTCTTGACCTACAATCAATCAATGCTATTATAGTTGCTAACTAAGGTCTTTCAAGAATCATTGGGTATCCAATCTAATTGTTTTTAGGTTGGATGACAATAAAGTCAATAGGATACTCCCATGATTCTATAGTCAACATTATGTCTTTAATGACACCTTATGGTTTGGTAGTTTAATGATCTACCATTTGTAGGATTGTGGTGGTTGGTTACATGTCCTTCAAAGAGAGATTTTGTATGATGTCCATAGTCATCACATTAATGGTAGCTCTTAAGTCTACCAATACATTTGGTATCTCCTACTATCCAATTTTTACAAAAATGATAGGACTTCTTGGGTATCCATATTTAGGCAAAAGAAAATTTCCTACTAATAAATTAGCAAGCTTACCATAAATCTGTATGGTCTTAGAATATTGTCTTTTTCTTCTAGTTATCTTAATACACAAACTTTTGATTACCCAATTTAATTCTTGGATGTCTTTAATGGTGTGTAACAATGGAATCTCTATGTTTAGTTTTTTGAGTTCTTGGATCAATTTAGATTCCTTGTTGTGTTCTACTTCCTTTGATATTTCTATAAAAGTCATAAAATATATTATGATAACTTCCTCTATTTTGTTAGTTTCCTCTTTAGACTCTTTTTCACATTTTGATTAAATTTGTGGACTTGTTTTTTCTTGTGGTAATTTTTTGATGATGATCTGAGGTTCTTACACTATTCTTCCTAATCTAAGATGAATTTTTGCACATTCAATATATCTTACCCCCATTATTTTACCCTATTATTTTTAAAAAACTTGTGTTTTTTTTGGATTTGTTACTAGCTGAGCAGGTAGATAAGGCTATTTTACTTATTCTATAAGGGTGTCTTGATTTACTTGGGGAGCCATTAATTATTTTTTGTTGTTGTTTTGGATACATTCATTGGTGTTGTTGATTATAGTTTGGACCAAAATTCAAGTGTTGATTTGTCCATGGCTATTGATAACATTGTGGCATCCACATTTTTTGAAAAGGATAGGGAATCATCCACTATTGTGACGTCAATTACTAAGTGCCACATGTTGGTACAACCTAAATTTGTAGTGGTGTATGCCATCGTTGATAAATAATTCTTGAGCCAAACCATTGATTTTGTTGAAAGGTATTTTCTTGTCTTTGAACATAATTGATTTTTTCTATGGCTTTTGTATTTTATTTAAACTAATTATTGAGACTAAGGAGGTGACTACAATTATTTGTGTCATGATCCTTAACATCATATATTCTACAAATTTTAGTTTTATCCAAAGGTCAGTCTCTAATTGCATGTTTCAATCAACATTTTTGGTAATAGATCTCCAATGGTTCAGTATTGGATTTGGCCTTAGCTTGCAATCCATCCAATGTTGAATTCAACTAGACTAATATATCTGGATTAAAATTTTCTAATTCCTTCATGAGATGGCTTACATCACTAGATTTTCCCATTTTACCTCATCTACTGCTAGGTTTTATTCTAGAGTAGTTTGTGCATAACTATATGATTTCTTAGAAATCTAGTTGAGTAATATCTCCTTTTCTCATAAGATTCAATGAATCCATATAAGATACATACAATCCTTTAAGAAAAATAATATTAATCACTTCTT
Organism: Torreya grandis; assembly: GCA_037957365.1. Lineage (NCBI taxonomy): Eukaryota > Viridiplantae > Streptophyta > Pinopsida > Cupressales > Taxaceae > Torreya > Torreya grandis. Next base: position 2,117,098 of record JARHVA010003034.1, on the reverse strand, counting down.
TGGGTAGCTCATAACCACATCTATTGAATCAAAGGCAAACATATCTAGGTAATCTTCATGGTTTTCATTTTCATTTTGTCTGATTTTAAACAAATCTTCTTTCCTATCCTTGACCTTACAATAGTCTTGATATTTATCCAAAAATGTTCTTTCCATTTCTCTCCAAGTATGAATAGAGTTCACTCATAGCCCTATGAACCACCTCATTGTTCTTTCATTCAAATTAGAAGGAAAAAGTTTCATCTTTTGGCTATCTGAGGTGTAATCATAAGTCTAATATAGAACTTTAAACTCAAAAATAAATTGATCTGGGTCTTTGATGGACAAACCTCTAAAGGTTAGTAGATTGGTTAGAGAAATATTTTTCATTATTCATTCATCTTAAAAGATAATAGGATAAGAGAAGGTCCTCTCAAGATTATTTTTGTTAGAGTTCTCTACCTAGCCTACATTTTCTCCCATGTCAAATAAAGTTCTATTGAGAGGAGGGAATTTTGGTTGTTCAGTGTCTATAATTTCAGCTATTGTAGAAGAAGATTTTCTAGTCCTTTAGAGATATTTTTGAAAGATTATTTTATCTCTTTTTACAAGCTTTTTTTTTTTTGTGACTATCTTGATTATCTCTTGTAAAGGATCAGAATCTTTTGGAACAAATCTACTCTATGAATCCCATGACTTACTCATATACTTGATTTTGAAAAGAGAGTGATTTTATTCTATTTTTGTATTTTTATGTTTTATAGACTATTAGCCTAAGTTTTACCTTACTAACACCTAAACGTCCCTGATAATGGCACAAAAAATGATAGTTGTTGTTATTACCCCTTCATTTAACTAATATAAGTTGGTGTTTGTTCTTACCAAGGTGATGTCTAAAGCTATTTGTAGTGGGGTACTAATTGATTTCAGGTTAACAATACTTATTTTTGGGGTTTTGTATTTATGTTAATCTATGTCTACTTCTAACTTCTAAGTTACTATTTGGAAAGAAACACTCTTTGTAGAAAACATAAAAAAATCAGTCTAATTTCATTTGTAGAATCTGGAAATGCTTCACACAACTATAAAACAAACCTATTCAATCACTCTTATAGAATTAAATAATATCAAATCTTCACTCACTGATTAAAATCAATCATAAATCTATATTTGCAAAATCTAAAAGAATGAAATAAGTAATTATGCTAGAAATAATAGATTAACTATTTAATCTTCTCTATAGGTTTTCAATCTAATTTATACAAACATATATCTATATCAATATTTTAATTGAAAGGAATACAAAACCAACTTATAAATACCAAATATATCTCATGTTTCCTCAAGGAGTAGGCCCTTGCTCACCCTCAGATCCAGGGCCAAATTAAGTCAGATCTAAGATATTTATTAAACACATAGATTGAGAAAAGAAACTACTATATTACTTTGTATTTTAGAAAATCACCAAAATTACAATATCTTTGTATGTAGGCATAAAAGTTATATATCTGATCATGGTTATCCCTACATCATAGGTAACAACTTAACTAATTTGAAAATAAAAGATATTCTAGATAGATTGAGTGATATAGTTAGAATAAAAAGTCATTGCAATGATATATTTAAGGATTCAAAGAATACATAGATAACAATTACCATGCCTAACTATATTAACCAAATATTTACATATATTGATACTCACATCTTTTATCTTCAGTGTTGCAACTAGAGTAACAACTTCCAAAATAGAAGATTAAGCATAAATAGACATCTATTTATATACATGCACATAAATGAAAATGTTGAAAATAATTTTTTAGATTGTTATGAAGAGGTTGGAGAAGCTATTTGAACCTTTTGAAATGTACTTGGGTCAATTTTGGAGCAAACTAGGTCAATCTATAGCAAAATTGGTACAATTTATAACTTTTTATCAAAATTTGTAGCTTGACTATTGAAATCCATAGATGACTATCAAAATTGGTAGCTGATTGTCAAAATTTATATAAATATTTAGAATCCATAGCTAGGTCTTAGATGGTTCATTCTTTGTCTTGGATCCTCCTTGTCTTCATGAAATCTTGTCAAAACTAATATCAATACTGTTATTGCCTATACATATGAAAATATAGAGCCTAAAACATGTAAATGTTAGAACAAAGTGAAAATAAGATAGACTTAAACTTTACATGAGTTTATATAGGAAAAATCATCTATTTCCTACCTTATGTAAGTTCTAAATACCAAGATTACATACAATGCTCAACCATTTAACATATTTAAGGCCATAAACTATAGTAATAATGAGTCATTTTACAGACACATCAAGACCAATTCCAAATGCATGTACTTAAGTTCCAAAAACAACCAAATTACCCTTATGCTTAAACACAATTAGCTCAAACACTTCTCTATACACACAGTCACCATGAATGAACACACAGTCAACTTCTAAACCTTTATTTATACTACATATGATTGGTAAAACCTTCATAATGCACACAAATTATTATCATAGAGTCTATAACATGATATAATATCTAATTTATCATTAAACATTGAAACAACATTAGAATGAGCTCACTTACCCTTCTTGGGTTACTTATAGAACATAGTCAACTTTAGACCTTCATAACTTTGACTATACAAACTTTCAAACATTCAAATTTATATTTCAAAATACACCTTGGATTCCTCTAAAAATTATATTTTTAAACCATGAGAAATTTCTATTTGTATCAAAATATATGGCTAAAATATAGAGAACTAGTTTTTCCTTTATTAAATTCAAACATTTGAATTTAAACAGTCATAGTTAAACCTCAGTCACTTTTCTCACATCTTGTGTCCTCACATATTTATATTAAATACACATAATTGATATTATTTTAACTTTAACATATATTTTACCAATTCCCAAATGTTAAACTTAGAATAGTTGACCTTATCTTATGCAATCTTGCAATATTGACTCAACGCACACTGTCGATCTCTATGGATCAACCAAGTCTTTATCATAAAACACACACAATTTGATCAATATTTATAAACACCCACTCACCATTACATAATTATCCTTTAAATTTTATTATCATTAAACCTTAAACATTTTTCCTGATCTCGTTATTTCCTAACATCTTGGAATGAACACGCTCCATTGATCCTTTTGTAAGGAGCTCGATCTTTTACTTCCTTAACCAATGACGCTTTGACCCATTCGACTTAATATACATAATATATCTATATGTAATAAATACCATGAATTTTTGGATCTCCATTTGGTCTTGAACTTTAACTTTGTGTAGAAATGACCAAGTATGGGGACCATTGCTTATCTGCCTAGAAGGCCAACTTTGGACCTAAATAGCCTTTATTGTGCTCAATTGCATGTTATCAAATTTGGACCATATGTTCTCATTTAAAAGAGGAATCCAAACATGTATTAATCATATCCTAAAACCTTTATATGTGCAATATATAATTTCATTAATCTTTTCACTTAGATTTTTTTTACCACAAAGCCAACTATGTCAAGAACTTGTTTGGAAAGCCAACTTTGCACAAGCATATATTTTGATGCACTTCATCACATGATTTGAAAATTAGTGAAAATAAACTAGGTGAAAAATTGAATAAACCTATATGATCATTTTCTCCTCTCACCTTCACATGTGTGAAATATAACAATATCAAAATGCCTACTCAGCTTTTCTTGCCACATTGTAAATTTGGCTAAGTATGGGAAAACAATATCAAACTACTTGGGAGCCCAACTTTTCACTTTCATATCTTTGACTGAGCTTCATCACATGACTTAATAATTGTACCATAGAAACTAGGCAAAAATGTGATCACAATCATATGAATAACTCCCTTTAACTAATCCACATGTGGTAATGGTGATGTCAGTAAACTGCCTACTCAAATTTTTTACCACAACACCTAAAATGTCTAGATGAAAACAATGATCAACCAAATGAAGTAAAATCATGAAAAAAATCACTCAAATCATATAAACCATCTTATATGACCATTTTCACATTATCAATACTCCATACTCATCCCTAAACATCTCTAGCCATGTCAAAACTGAAGATCAACCAAGCCTCCTTCAAGCATACTAGGACAAGCATATTGCTCACTTTATCATTATCACTTAGACTATCAAGGCACTTAATCCACTCACTAGGCTACTTCCATGACATCATTGAAAAATCTTTAAAAATCTCCTCCTTTGTCATTGATGTTAACAACCATCATATAACAATATACAACTCACCTTCTTTTTCTCTCTTCAAGCATTCCATAATAGGAAATTTTCCCCCCTTTGACACAATGCCAAATTGGGAAACAAATAATATTTATGACCTAAAAATACTATCAATAGGATAATACCACTTTATAAATATAATATAAACTCCCCCTTACCTTGAGCCTACCACTTACCTTGATAACTTTTTCTTGCTCCAAACCAACACTCTTTTCAACCAAGCACTGCAATCAATGAAAAAGAACACACAAAAAAATAAAATATTGATGCTAATCACCAATAAAAAATATATATGGACTCCCCCTAAGATTTTTGAACCATTTCATCACTTGAGCATCTTTAGATCTTCATACACCATGAAGAATCACCACACAGGCTTACTAGCCTTCTCTCTCTAACCACTTCAAGGACCACCAAACAAAACTTCATGACATTTAAAAAACATGAAACATGTTATAATAAAACCTAATAAGTCTCCTTGAAATACACATACCTTTATCTTTTTAGTAAATTGATCAAAACTCACTCTTCTTCTTACTAAGCCAGTTTAGACTCCTTGTAGTCCTACTTGAAACTTGTAGAGCCCACAACTTTTTGCAGACACATTTTCAAGACCTGAAAATCAATATATATATATATATATATATATATATATATATATATATATATCACTCTCATATGCCTATTTAAGAAAACCAATTTTCAACACCTATCTCATTCTTTGAAACATACTTCCTTCACAAACTAACTTGTCCATTAGGCCTCTATCTTGACAAAAATAAGAAACTTTTGAAGACCACAAACCTTAAAATATATGTGAAACATTATTTGAAAACCCATTTGGCCTACTAAACCTATTAAGAATCTTCAAACCTAAACTCATAAGGCAGACTACTTTTCTAGCAAAGCCCAAGACCCTAGAAACTCAAAACTAATAGAGTCAATAATCCTTCTTCTGGTCAATGTCCACCTCTAAAAAATATTGAACACCTAGAGACAACCATTAAAATCTTATGCACCAATATTTTATCTTACAAAACTTTAGAAACCCATACATTTTATAACTCATTTTATGGCCTACATACTTTTAAGCACAAACTAGGAAACCTAAGAGCAAGCAAAATTGCCAATTTGACTTTAACATACCTTCAGACCATAATACCACTTGGAGCATGCTAGAATAAGGTTAACAGACCTTTATATGTAAAAATATCCTATTGAGAACTCACAAAACCTCCTTTATCATTTGGGAACCTTTAGTCTAACCCTCTAGAGTGATCCATATATAGGTATCAACATCATGACATCACCTCAGCATATCTTCCACCTGAACATACCTACTCTAACTGAAAACACTCATCTCTAGCCTTCTATGACCTTATAGATAGTATCAAAACAAAACTTTCTTCTCCATTGAAAGGAGTCTCTCAAGAAGCATAGATATAAAAATCCTTTGCACTAAAATGTTTAAAATAAAGTGAATCCAGGATTGGCCCACATCTCCTTAGTAACCACTAGAATCCTTTTATATCTATAAGACTTCTTTCGCTTGTTCTTCTTCTTCTTAGTCTGAGCTATGATAACTTTTTATTTGAAGAATCAACCTTATAGATTGTAACCTCATCATTAAGAACTATCAATTGATGTTCTTTGAATGATACTTGCTCAACAATAGAAGGATGTTCACTTAGATCCATACACATCTTAGAACTTGCCTCAACCAACACCTTGGTCTTCTCCTTTAGCTTGGTCTCTTCATTCTCAACATGAGCAGATAATGAGAGTCATTGGTACTTTTCAAATTTTGTAACATTATCCACCATAAAAAATAGATTACTTGGACTTACAGTCTCATCATGACTCATACTTACCACCTTTGGTCTCCATGAATTAAATTACCTTCTACCTTGCACTCTATGAGCCTGATAAAAACTATTTTGTCTTGTAGGTCTTTGCTTGTAGAATCTAGCAATGTGACCAATCTTTTTACAATTTTAGAAAATAATACTCCTTGATGGAGACTTAGTTTATCTTACCTTATTTGGATAAAAACTATTAATATCCAATGTCATGACAACTGAGACAAACTACTCTTTTTGAAGAAGACCCACCTTGACTTACCTTATTTGGATAATGCTTAGTAAAGTATCTGTTATCAAGATAGTTGAAACACTCAACCTTGCTCACACCTTTTGAATGATGACCCCCATTAGAATTCCATTCATACTCATTTCGAATAGGTCTCTTACATTTTCTAGATTTATGCCCAAATATATTACATGTATAGTAGTAACCATTGAATTTTACATACCTCATAGAATTTGGTTTTTTGAACTAATTTGTATTCATTCTGCTAGCACCTTCATTCTTTGTCTGATGATTTATATTCAAAGTATGGTTGTCCTTATTCATATTATTCTTCATCTTGTCTTGAGTTTCATTCTCTAGTTCTTATTTGTATCCATTACTAGTACTATCACTTAAATACTTTTAATCATTTAAAATATTATCTAGATCACTTGAGCTCTTTTCAAATCTCGCAAATGACTTCACCTTATTAGATGTATTTTCTAACTCAAATTTAAATGACTCATTTTTAATTACATACCTTGAACATTCATCTTCTTTATCTTTCAAGATTGTAGATAGGATTTCTAATTGACAACTGAGATGCTTGACCATATCTTCATGCTCCTTGATGTCTTCATCCATTCTTGCCTCATACACATTGAATTGATCTTCAAATTCCTTGAGTTTAAATTTCATCTTCTTATTGATATTCTTAATCTTTAGTTCTTTAAGAGCATTTTCCAATGTAGTCTCATAGTCCACCTCATCTTCATCATCATCTAAATCACTCCAAATAGATTCCTTTTTATGTGAGCAACCACCTTCCTCAACGATAAACAAGTATTCATCTTCAACAATACCATCATCTTTATGATCATACTCTGAGTCACTAAATTCACTCTCATCTAATGAGATACAATCTTCTTTGGTGTAGAGACTCTTCTTGTCCTTGAAGTATTTATTTTTGTTATCAAACCTTTTGAATCTCTTTTCACTTTTATTCAATCTAAATGATCTCTTTCCATCATCATGACCTTGATCATGATCTTCATCATCATCCTTTTTATAATTATGAGGGAACTTATTAGCAAAATTTCCTACCTCTCCACAATTGAAGCATTTGAGGGGTAATTTACCCTTATAATTTCCTAAACTTTTTTTCAATTTCCTTGAAATCAAAGTAATTAGTTCATCCTCATTTATATCAAAAATTTCATCCTCCTTGGTATTATTACCTTGGAACTTCTTTTTTGGATTCATATCTATCTTGAATGTTGCTTCCTTCTTTGGTGGTATATCATCAATCTCCCTCATCTCATAGGTAGTAAGGGTGTCATGTAATTGATCCATCTTAAATTGAGTAAGATCATGAATTTCTTCTATGGCAAATATTTTTGGATAAAAATTGAGGGATAGAGACCTTAATACCTTTTGAATAATATTAGCCTCTTCAAGGTTCTCTCCAAGACTTCTGATGATGTTCATAATCTCATCAAATCTATATAGAAAGGATGCCATAAAATCTTCTTCCTTCATCTTGAGAATTTTAAATTGCCTTCTATGAGTCTACAACTTAGCAAGCTTGACCTTTGAATCTCGTCCATAAATGATCTTCATTTTTACCCATATCTCTTTAGCTAATTTAAAATAGATTACCTTGGTGAAATGAGTCTTTATAAGAACACAAGTGATGGCATTCATTTCCATATAATTATTCTCAAATAGCTTCTTATCTATAGTACTAGATGGAAGAGTAGTAGGAACAAAATATCCATCCAAAACTAATTTACATACATCAAACCTTAGGGACATAACATATGTCCTCATCCTTACACTCTAAAATGCATAATTGGATATATTAAACATCAATGATTACTTAGTATAGATACCTCCTTGATGACTACCCATATTATACTTTGGATCACTTTCAAGTTGTCAAGCCTTTACCAAAGGACCTACTCTCATAATAATTGATAGAGGTACAATCACTGAGAGGGGGGTATTTCAATGAGAACAAATATTAAAATTTTAATTCTAAACCTTTCAAACTATTATACAATCAACATATATAATCTTGATCAAACAACATTAACAAGAGAGTTCATTCATTCAATGCATACACAAGATAAGACATATAACACATAATTCTTGTGGGAAACCCTCATGGGGAATAAAATCCACTCTCAAGTATGAAACATATGGACTAATTGTCCTATAAAAAATTATAAACAAGAGACTAATCATCTCTTCTAGAATATAAAACCTTGATCAAATCTTTTAGACCAAAGGCCTTTAGTGAAACACCTATTTCATAAGGATCAACTAACCCTAAGGAATATCAAGTATTTTAGACCCTCCTCTGAAGAGAACACCTCCAAATTAGAATTTATTTATTCAAAACCTAATTATGGATCTATAATTATCTAACCCCTACACAAATTCTCTCTCTATCTCATATAGGCTTCTCACATAGGCATGCTACAATCTCTCTCCTTCTTCACTCAAACTATCCTCATATGCACACTCAAGCCTCTTTACATATTCTAAAACTACAAGAGCAATAATTTGACATAAAAAATATGACCTATAGGTCATAAACGTATTTAATAATTTAATTTTCTCACCAACTTATCTACTTGGTCACTCTACCTTTCCTTCACTCCACAACTCTCATATAAACACCTCTTACTAGTCTTCTATATCTCTAGAAACCAACATATTTGATTTCAATATATATAGAGAATTCAAGAATTATTAATTAAATAATAATCCTTATTTTACACAAAACATTCCTTCACTTTAGTACATCTTACATGGGTCACACTTAAGCACAACACACTTTCAAATAGTCCTAGGTTACTTTTTAAGTCCTATGGAGACCCATTCACTTCTTTAACACTTATCTGAGAAAAATAAGAATAAAATACCACTTATAAATTAATGGACCCATTCCAAATGATATAAACACACATTATGTACCAAAAACCATCATATTACCCTTTTGATCAAACAAAATTAGCTCAAACACTTTTTTGTACACATAGTCACCATGAATGAACACACAATCAACTTTTAAACCTTAATTCATACTACATATGATTGGTCAAACCTTCATAATGCACAAAAATGATTCTCATAGAGTATAAAACATGATACAATAGCTAATTCATCATTAAATATTGAAACAACATCATAACAAGCTCACTTACCCTTCTTAGGTTACTTGTAGAACACAGTCAAACACATACTCAACTTTGGAACTTCATAACATTGACTATACACACTTTCAAGCATTCAAATTTACATTTACAAATGAAATTTGGATTTTTATACAAATTAAATTTTTAAACCATGAGAAAATTCTACTTGGATAAAAATATATAGCTAAAATATAAAGCACTGTTTTTTCCTTTGTTAAATTCAACTATTTGAATTCAAATGGTCACAGTTAAACCTCGATCACTTTGCTCACATATCATGTCCTCACACCTTCAGATTAAATGTGAATCATTTATATTATTCAAACTTAAATTTATATTATTCAAACTCCCAAATGTTAAACTTGTAACAGTTGACCTTATCTCCTATAATCTTATAATATTAACTCAACATGCACCATCGATATCTATAGATCATCCAAGTCTTTATCATGTAGTGCGCACCATTTGATTAATATTTACGAACACCCAATCGCCATTGGATACTTATTATTAACTAAATTTGACCTTATAGGTCAAATTAGGACCCCTATAGGTAAAAAATTGATATTTAGGTGTTTTAAGGGGTCTAATATTATGGCATAAGGTGTATTATCAGTCATTTGATATCATTTTATGTCACATTAGCCTTGGTCTTGGTAATTTTAAATATTTATATATTTTTGGGTTATTTTAGGGGTCAAAATAGAGCATTACATGACTTGTTTATCCTCCTTGGTAAATTTTTAAGTTTCAAAAAGTGATGTCATGCCCCATGTGTCCTAAGAAGTCTTAAGTAACTATTACAACTGAAAAGTGGTAGGTTCTTCAAAAGAAAAGATAGTTTTTTTAGAAAAAATGAGAATTTAATGAGGTGTATATAATTTTATGGACTTATGTAGTTAATTAAATTTAAATAGTGTCCTTTGGTCTTCTATAAACTTATGATAAAGTTTATTTTGATTAGAATCTTCAAGAAATGAAGAAAACTGCTTCTCTCTTCTTCCAGTAGGCTTGGTAAGTAAGAATGGCCTTCAGGTTTGTACTTGGTACCATTATAAAGAGAGGATTTAGAAAAAAAATATATTGGTGATGTATTTTACACAAATTTATCTTCTATTTGGTGTTTGGTTGCAAAGTAATGGTGACTTTTGATTTATGAACCATTCTCATGAAGTTAGCCTATCCCATTTGCCTGATAATCTATGCACCCTATAGGTTTTAATTTGGTTTAGAGAAATACATATAATAAAACTAATAATATTTATTATATATGTATTTTACTCCCCTATCACATGTTTCCCATCCTTTTTTTCAAGTTTGGAGTTGATTTGATGAGCCAATCATCTTAGGTTACAAATTGGTCCCATTTTATGTAGTAGGTAGGTTTCCACCACTTGTAACATCTTCATGTCTTGGTAATGGTGTTAAAGGATGTGATGGTTTGTATTAATGTTTAAAATTTGGTTTTTATTTAATTATAGGATCATTCTCCAAGTAATTACTTATGAGGTTACAATCATAAATTCCATACAATCAATCTACCCTATGCCTGTCATATACTGTCAACTAAGTGCCATGAAAGAAGATTTCAACATTGAAAATGAGGTATAAAAGCTTGAGTGAATATTTTAAATAACATTATTTTTCACTTTAACATCATGAGATAAGATAAAAATACTAATAAGGTAGTTTCTTTGAATACATGGACCTTTTTACACACTGCCTGCTTATTTACAACTCATAATATGCACCTACAAGTGTCTTCATGGATACCAATCATGTTGAAAAGGATAATTTTATCTGATCATGGTTTTTATTATGAGAATAGTATTTTTTGAGCTATTTAAACTTTACATAATAAATTGGAAACCATATACCATGCATGTTGCTCTCATTCCACATACTACATAGTGGAATGTCCACATACAGGTGGTCCTAACAAAGAATTGAGGTGTCATATGAAGTGTTTAAGCATATGATGAACTCATAAATGAAGTAATAATGTGTTATATATCATTATATACCTATTTTAAATTATTTATTAACAAATTTTAATGGGAAACCATGTTCAAGGTTTCAATGACTAAGTTTAGGGACCTTTTCCCCAAAAGCACTTAACAGAGGACTGAGAGTACTTATATGGAGTATTGAAGCACATGTTGAAACTATTTTTAAAGTCATAACATGTTATGTAGATCATAATATACCTATTTGAGGTGTTAAGGTGGTAATAAAACTATGACAAACCTTTCCAAGGATAATTTTGTAGGTTTAGGGATCAAATTCATAAAAACACAATATATATCACCCTGCATTTTATTGATATCTTATAATAGGGTTATAAAAGGTTTTGATGCATACTTGTGAAAATAAATTGTATTATTCACATTATATAAGTAATTTTAAAATTTTTAAAGGTATATGAGAAATGGAAGATAGGTGTTTGGTGCCTCAAACTTACTATTTGATCACTAAATTGCTTCACTGTTATCTATAGGATTAGAAGCTTTGAATGACCTTTGTGTTCCAAGTATGTATCCTATACCATGAAATCAAGGTTAAATGGTTATAAATGATTAAAATAGAATTAATTATCTAAATAATCATTAACAAAGGTTTATATATACTATTTTGGGTCCTAATCTACACTTATAAGTGTCTCATCATACAAAATGTTCACCTACAACTCACTGAGTGGTGACAGTGAGCCTGATCAAAGTAGTTAAAGGTATGGGAGTGAATTGGATTTATTATGGAAATGAATTTTTGAAACAAAAATTACCTTTAAATTATCTTTAGACACTTACCCAATATTAAAACATGGGTGATCACCTACAAGAATCCTCCTTTGGTCAAAAGGGTAGGGTAACACAATCAACGACCTATAATTAGTATTGAGAGTATTTAAACCCCAAGGTGTTATTTGGTTAATAGAATACATGAATTTAATCTTTAAATTATTTATTAAATCTTATGTATTGTCTTTAAATCCTAATTCATGAAAAGCAACCTACATGGGTCATCCTTGAGGGAGGAAAATAAGAAATACGATCAGAGTTAAACTCAGTCTTGATTAAGCAAGGAGTGTGAAGGGTATGTAGTAGGTTAGAGTGATGAAAAATTTTATAAAATATCCAAAATTATGGTTAAAACTTTAAAATTATCTCACCCATGAATATCATGCATAATAAAAAAACTCAAACCAAGCAATACACAATTTAAAGTGTAAACCTGCACACAAACTACCTACATAGGAGTCTATTTTTGTTTTTACAAGAATTGGAAGGCCTAGAGACCTAACAAAGGGATGAAATTTTGTGTATAGTGTCTATAAAACATGTAAAATCCTATCTAATACTTTTTTTTGGGTAAATAGAGTAAGTTCCCTTTTCTTTGTCTCAGATAGAGGGCACTCCCTTTATGATCAAAACCTGTAGTCTTGAGGAAAGGAGAGAAAGAGATGAAATATAATATGGGTGAATAGTTATATGATGTGTGATAAGTTTTAAGACACTTTAAAAAACATTATAAACACCTCATAGAAGGAGGAAACCAAATATGATGGTCTGGATGGCTAAGTTTGCAAGCAGGCCTATCAAGCATGATTAAGCCTAGAGCCCAAATGAAAGGTCAAATTCATTTTTAATATTTAATAAGAACTCCAATGGATTTAAAAATGTTATTAGGGTGAAATTATGTGTGTTAAATCATCTATATTTTGTGTAAGTCATAGATAAATCCACTTTTGGCTCAAATATAGTCTTAGCTTGCAAGGAACAGAGAAACCAACTTGATAGGCTAAATTGAAGTGTTGGCATATCCTTGAAGGTTGTGCATGGGGATATAGGAATTTTTGAGGTTTTTAAAAGGTTATTTAAAATTTAATTTTTTAAATTTGTTATTATTTCTAATGTTAGGGCTTTATGAACAAAGCCTAAGAGCCTAAAGCACTCAAAACCCTTACAAACCCTTAGTAAGGACCCGATTTGGAAAATGAGGTTGGAGGGATATTAAAGTGTGGTGAAATTACCATGAAATTTATTTAAACTTGAATAATAATCTCTCAATATCTTCACCACCCTTTTGGATTATATGAATGGAGTACAAAATAGGGTATTTATGATAGTTTTATGTATTGTGCAGGTTTTAGGAGGTTTCAAGAGATAAAGTCAAATTTGGGAGGAAGATAAAGAGTTAAGATAACTCCAAATTTAAATTTAATAATTATTAAAAACTCTTAAGTGTGCCTAATATATATCTCATATCAACCAATTAAAGTTGGCATAGTGAACATGATAGTGAGAAGGGTGAGAACTTCAAGTGGACGGAGTTTTAAGATCTACCTAAGTATTCTAAGGACATGAAGAGTATTTCCAAGTGTCATCCACTTCCTTTAATGTATTTTCATGGAAAACTAAAGCTATTTTTTTGGCCAAGTGTGAGAGGTGTGTGAAAGAGGAGTTTTCTTTGAGTGCAGGTAATGATGGCTTACTTCCAAAAGATTCTAGGTGATTAGGAATGCAACCAATACATGGAGAAACATGTTTTCAACCCTTCCCTATAATTAAAATCATTAGACCTATCCCTAATCAATTTTTTATGTTTAAACATGGGCGAATGATGAAGGTAGTTTCTTTGTGCAAAATGACAAATCCTATGCCACATTTCAAGAGTTTCATGACTTGGGGTGACACTTATGCTTCTTAACTTTGCAGGATCAGTTTCACATTCCATTATCATGCACAAGTAACTCATTTTATTAGTTTTAAAAGTGTCCTTGTGACCTTTTTAATTCTTTCTTCTCCTTTCTCTCTCAAGTTCTATAAGATCTATCCATTTTGGCCTTTATAAACTATGATACACCTAAGTATGGTGAATTCCTACTCATTTGCATACCATGGATATATAAATACTACTAATTTTTACCTCTTCCATGACTATTAATAGTGTGTTCATTTGAATTATTGATCTTGATCATGTGATGATTATTATTTCCTTAATATTATTGTCTCATTTTCCCACCTATTTGGATCTTGAAAGATTTTTCTTGCAAGTCATGTGAAGTTTTTTATGATGTGTCAAATTTAAGTGAGTTAGTCTATTCAAATAGTGCCATTATAGGCCTCTTGTCTATTCCTCATTGCCTAAACATTCATCACAACCTCATAATGAAATATTGATGCAAGAAGATTCACATTGGAGAAGTGTATGTTTATTTAGTCTCTTGGTCTCATGTGTGACATGTAGTTGGTTGGTATTCATTAATGAGTTTAGTGTTTCACTTCCTTTAGGATAGTTTACTTTCAATTTTCTCTCCTTTTCCCCTCATAAGCATAGGTGTAGTAGTGATCTACAAGTGGTACATCAAGGGAGCTAGCCCTATCTAGAGATTCACCTCATTCTTAGGTTACCCACAACCTAGAGGTGTTTCAATTATGCCACTTTGATGACGAAAGTATAGACATCTCATAAAGGGTGAAAATCCAAGTGAAATAGTTTTTGGCATGCCCTATGGGACTCTTAGTCCAATAATTTTAAAGATTTTTAGTGTTGTCTTTCACAACATCAACCTTTAGAGGCATCTATCGAAGCATCAATGTTGACTCTAAAGTTACATCAGCTGGTAAAGTATCCCAAGTTTTCCTTTCAAAGATTGTTGGTAATATTTTCATTGTGTTCTTGCTTCCCAATGAAGTTTCATGGATAATTTTGGTGTTGAGTATTATTTTACACAAGTTGGTGAGGTTTATCAAGATTATGGAATTCCCCATCAGGATTTGTATGATCCTTATCAACCTTGTCATGATCTATACCAGCTCCAATATGACCCTTATCAGCCTTGTCATGAGTTGTATCAGTCCTATAACTAGCCTTCTCAATACCTTGTTCCTCCTAGTCAACCTAGTCACCTCTCTAATCATTCCATTTCCACTTTCAAGCAAACTCTCTTAGGCTATGAGAAGTACATGATAGATATTGACACACTAAGGGGACATGGTCAATATTTTCCTATTCATCTTATTCATAAGTTGAGAGATGCATTAAAGGTAGTTAAAAGAGAATGGGCACCTATTGAGAGAGCAAATTAGTAAAGGCTCATAAGTGAGATGCTAGATGTGATTGACCTAATTTTAACCTTAGAAGATAAACTAAGAATTCATGAAGAGAATCATCACCAAATCTATAATCCTTCATATCTACTTCCCCAAGATTTTTATCAATCCTACATGATTCATACTCATGAACCCAATCAAGCTTACCAAAGTTATCCTTTTCCCAATCAGCTGGAAGAGAGAGTTAGAAAGACAAACCTTGTTTTTGAGATAAACCTTGATAGGCATATTGAGTTGGATAATAAGAAGATGAATTAGTCCATATTAGCAATAAAGGAAGTGGAATCTAATCCCTCATTACCCTCTCTCATTACATACCTACCTCAAGAGGATACTTCTATATATGAAATCTCAAGTTGGAGACAAGGTGGAGAATCCAATCCTAAGGAGATTCCAAGTTCCTTGAATACTTAATCCATTCCTAACATTGTGCCAATACCTCAAGAAGAGACTCTCAATCCTAACATCCTAAGCTGGAATAAGGTAGTGGAATCATGGGGAAAGAAAAGGGATAAAATCCTTGATAAAGAGTATGAAGTTGAGAAAGATCTTTATCCTATGCAAGCCCCTCCCACCCTTCATCAAGAAGCCTCTTGTTTTCCATATTATCCCTATTGTACTCCTCATACTCATGATGATGCCTATCAACTTCAAGAGATACTTTTCCAAGAGAACCTAACCAAGTAACTTGAAGAGTTAGAGTCAAGAATGAAATTATTAAGTCAAGGTGTGAAGGAGGGTCTAGATCCAAAAGAAGATCCTATGCCTAAATACACCCCATCTAACCCTCCTCAAGAGAGTGCTTAAGCTACATTAGATTTAAATGAAGAGATTTTAAAATGGAAGGAAGAAAAATAAGCTATTTTATCCCAAAGTCTGCCTCCCCATCCTCAAGAGATTCCAAAAGGATCCCATACAATTCATTCTCAATCTAGTTTTGAGTCTTATGTTCCACCTCCACCAACTAGTTCATCTTTCCCTCACCCCATCACCCTTTGCCTTGATGGACCTATGGTATGGGAACCTAAAGAGGATCATTTCATTGATAAAAAATTAGAAATTTTGCTTGAAGAAAATATAGCTCCTTGGCAGCCTCATTGGGCTAAGTCACATGATTTCAAGATGCCTAGCCTTGGCATCACCAATAAAGACAATAAACTTGAATATATTTCATCCCTTGAGAATAAAATTCAAGTTATGATAGCTGAGATACAACTTGAGATCCCTCAAGAAGTTCTAAATGCTGAGGAAGAGGTGAGTCCTTGTGTTGAGTCTTCTTTTTATGTTGATAATGAGGAATGCCTTCCTTGTGTCCAAGAAGAAATCTTAGATGAAGTACTTTTATATTATAAATAAGAGGATGAAGGATATTCTCTTGTTGTTTTCCTCCATGATGTTGATCAAAGAGAAGATGAGGACTTATGGTAGTAGTTTGAAAACATTTGTAATGAGTTTCAGTATCTCAAGGGGTCTACAACTTCCTTAGAGTTGATTACAAATGATGGTAAGCAAGATGAAATTTTCCAAAATTTCATAGATGATCCAAAGAAAAGTTCACCTCAGCCTTTAAAGGTAAAAACAAGTTTCTATTGGCCTCAATATTCCAAGGAACAAGAAACTACTCCTCTTGAAATTATGCCTACAAAGAATATGCAAGTTGATCATGAGATGAAGAGTGGGCAACAATATGAGGTGTGTGTACAAGGCCAAGAGGAGTAATTTTACATTAGAGACCTATTTAAATATGGTCTACTTGAGAGCATATCAATTCAAGTGCCAAGAAATAGTTCTAATCTATCAAGTATCCAATCTAAAGATCAACATGCTTGGCACTATGATTCATCTCATGAAGAAGGAGATGTAAGTAACTTTTCCTTTGATCCTGGAAAGGGAGGAATGCTTAATTTTTAGTTGTACATAGTGGTATGTTTTATTATTTTCTTAAGTACTTTGAGCACATGTGTGTGTATTGTTATTTTATTTTTTTGGTTTTATATGTGTCCCTTATTTTGTGTGGTTGAGGTAGTCAAGTGGTCTTATCTTGATCAAAGATTTTTGTCAATGGTCAATGTCCTCTTATTGTGTTTTAGACTCCAGATGACTTTCTAAGCCTAATGGACTAATAAGGCTAATGATCTTTAGTATATAAGGTAACTACCCCTATGAGTCACTGATTTATTGACCAAATTTGACCTTATAGGTCAATTTGGGACCCCTATAGGTAAAAAAATAATATTTATGTGTTTTAATGGGTCTAATATTATGTCATAAGGTGTATTATAGGTCATTCAATGCCATTTCATGTCATATTAGCCTTGGTCTTGGTCATTTTCAATATTTATGTCTTTTTTGATCATTTTTGGGCTTAAAATAGAGCATTAAATGACTTGTATGACCTCTTTGGTAAATGTGAAGGTTTAAAAATGTTATGTTATGCCCCATGTGTCCTAAGAAGTTTTAAGTAGTTGTTATAAATACAAAGTGACAAGTTCTTCAGAAAAAAATAATTTTTCTTAGAAATAATGAGCATTTAATAAGATTTACATAATTTTGCAAAATCCTATAGTTGTGGGCATTTCAATAGTGTCCCTTGGTATTCCATACACTTACTTTAGTGATTATTTTGATCAAAAGCTTCAAGAAATGAAGAAAACCACTTCTCATTTCTTTTACTAGGCTTGGTAAGCAAGAATGGCCTTCAAGTTTGTACTTGGTATGGTCAGCAAGAGAGGTTTCAAAAAAATTAGTCTGGGAGGTGTCTTCTACACTAAATCATCTTCCATTTTATGTTTGGTTGTAGAGGAATGGTGACCTGTGCTTTAGGAACCATTCTCATGAAGTTAGCCTATCCAATTTACTTGTTAATCTGTTACCCTATAGGTTTTTCTTTAGATTAGAAAAATATGTAAAATACAACTATTTAGATTGATTATATAGGCTCTTTACTCCCCTCTCACATATTTCCCATCCTTTGTTTTAAGTTTTGAGTTGATATGATGATCCAATCATCTCAGGTTGTAGACTAGTCCCATTCTATGTAGTAGGTAGGTTTCCACCACTTCAAACATCTTTATGTCTTGGTAATGGTGTTAAAGGATGGTGATGGTTTGTCTTAATGATTCAAATGTGGTTTTACTTTCATTCTTGGCTCATTCTCTAAATAATTTTCCATGAGATTGTAGTCATAAACACCATACAGTCAGTTTGCCCTATGACTATCACACACAGTCAAATAGGTGCCATGAAAGAAAATTACAACATTGAAAATGAGGTATGAAATCTTGACTAAAGATTTAAAATATCTTGAGGTTTCATTTCAACATCATGAGAGAATATAAAAATAATAGGAAGGTGGTTTATTTGAATACATGGACCTTTCTACCCATTACGTGCCTATATGCAACTCAAAATATGCACCTATAGGTATCTTCATAGAAACTAAGAATGTTGAAAAGGACAATTTGATCTGATCAAGGTTTTTATTGTGAGAAGAGTATTTTTTGAGCTGTTAAAAATTCCCATACTACATTGGAAACCATATACCATGCACTTTTCTCTCATTCCACATACTGCTTGCATAATGGAATGTCCACCTATAGGTGGTCCTAGAAGAGAGTTGAGGTGCCTTATGAAGTGTTTAATCATATGATGAAATCATTCATGAATTCATAATGTGGTAGAGTTCATAACATACCTAATTGAAATTATGGATTAATAAATGAAAGTTGGAAACTGTGTTTAAGGTTTTAATGACTAAATTTGTGGACCTTTTCCCTAAACGCACTTAACAAAGGACTAAGAGTACTTATATGGAGTGTTGAAGCATGTGTTGAAAATATTTTTGAAGTATTAACATGTTATGTAGATCATAATAGACCTATGTGAGGTGTTAAGGTGGTAATAAAACTATAAGAAACCTTTCCAAGGATAATTCTATAGGCTTAGGGATCAAATTCTTAAAAACATAGAACATAGCACCTTGACATTTTATTGATATCTTATAATAGGGTTATCAAAGGCTTTGATGCATCTTGGTGATCAAAAAATTTAGTATTCACATTGGATGAGGACTTTTCAAAGTTTAAAAATTAGATGACCAATGTAAGACAATTTTTTGGGGCCTCAAAGTTGTTATTTGATCACTAAATTGCTTCACTATTATCTACAGGATTGAAAGCTTTAAATGACATTTTTGTTCCAAGTGGGTAGACTAGAAAATGACATCAAGGTTAAATGGTTGTAAATGATGAAAATATAATTCATAATATAAATAATCATTAAAAAAGTTTGATATAGACTATTTGGGGTCCTAATCTACACCTATAGGTGTTCCATCACACAAAATGTTCACCTACAGCTGACTGAGTGGTGAAAGTGAGCCTGATCAAAGTAGTTGAAGGTATGGACATGAATTGGATTATTAGTAACATGAATTGGTGTAACCAAAAACACCTTTATAGGATATTTATACACTTACCCAATATTTAAACATGGGTGATCACCTACAGGAATCCTCCTTTGGTCAAAAGGGTAGGGTAACATAATCAGCTGCCTATAACTAGTATTAAGAGGATTTCAACCCCAAGGTGTGAGGTGGTTAGGAGAATAAATAAATTTCATATTATAAGGATTTAATAAATCTTATAAATTTTCTTTAAATACTAATTCATGCAAAGTAACCTATAGGGGTCGTCCTTGAGGGAGGAAAACAAGAAATACAATCAGGGTTAAACTCAGTCTTAATTAAGCAAGGAGTGTGAAGGGTATGTAGTAGGTTAGAGTGATGAACATGTTTATAACATCTCCATGATTATTTTTATACATTTAAAATTATCTCACCAACGAATATCATGCACAATAAATAACTCAAACCAAGTAATACATAGTTTAAAGTGTAACCCTGCACACAGACCATCTGCATAGGAGTTTGTTTTGATTTTTACAAGAGTTGGAAGGCCTAGATACCTAACCAAGGGATGAAATTTTTTTTAGAGTGTCTATAAAACTTGGTTAAGAATATATACTACTTTTTTTTATATTAAAATAGGTTAATTGCCTTCTACTTTGTCTCAAATAAAGGGCACTCCCTTTATGAGCAAAACCTATATTATTGAGGAAAGGAGAGAAATAGATGAAATAAAAGGTGATTGAACCTTTATAGGAGATATTATAAGTTTTATGACACTTTAAAAAACATGAGAAACACCTCATATAAGTATTAAACCAAACAATATGGTTTGGATGGCTAAGTTTGCAAGCAGCCCTGTCAAGCATGATTAAGCCTAGAGCCCAAATGAAAGGTCAAATTCATTTATAATATTAACTGAGAATTATAATATATTGAAAAATGTTAATATGGTGAAATTATGTGTGTTAAATAATCTATATTATAATTAATTCATAGATAAATCCACTTTTGGCTCAAAGATAGTCTTAGCCTATAGGGAATGGAGAAACAAGCTCGATAGGCTAAATTGAAGTGCTTACATCTCCTTGAAGGTTATGCATGGGGATATAGGAATTTTTTATGTGTTTAAAATGGTCTTTAACCTTTCATTTTTGTAATTTTTTTGGTAGTTCTAACATCAGGGCTTTATGAACAAAGCCTAAGAGCCTAAAACACTTAAAACCCTTACAAACCCTTACTAAGGGCCTAATTATGAAAATGAGGTTTGAGGGCTATCCAAGTGGGGTGAAATGACCATTAAATTAATTGAAAATTATATAATAATATCTCTATATCCTTCCCATCCTTTTTGACTGTATGAATTTATATGGATGGTGTACAAAATAGGGTGTTTATGATAATTTTATGCATTGTGTAGGTTCTAGGAGGTTTAAAGAGATGAAGTTAACTTTTAGAGGAAGATAGATACCTAATATAACTACCCATGTCCATTTAATACTTCATTAAAACTCTTAAGTGTGTCTATCAGAGCTTTCATCTCAACCAGTCAAAATTGGCATAGTGAACATGATAGGGAGAAGGGTGATAACTTCAAGTGGATAGATTTTCAAGGTCTACTTGAGTATTCTAAAACCATGAAGAGTATTTTAAATTGTTATAAAATAAATTTCATATATTTTAATGGAAGACTAAATATATTTTTGAGGCCAAGTGTGAGGGGTGTGTGAAAGAGGAGTTTTCTTTGAGTGCAGGCAGTGATTTCTTACTTCTAGAATATTCTAGGTGATTAAGAATGAAACCAATGCATGGAGAAGAATGTATAAAACCCATACATATCAATAAAATCATTATACATATACCTAATTATTTTTTGGATGTTAAAATAGGGGTGATTTTTGAAATCAGTTTCCTTGTATAGAATGAGAACTCCTACACCACATTTCAAGAGTTTCATGACTTAGGGTGACACTTGTGCTTTCCAAATTTTCATGATCAATTTATCATTCCATTTTCATGCATAACTCATTTTATTATCTTTACAATTTTTATTATGACCTTTGGACTAGTTTTTTCTCCTCTCTCTCTCTCTCTCTCTCTCTCTCTCTCTCTCTCTCTCTCCCTCTCTCTCTCTCTCTCTCTCTCTCAAGTTTTATAAGAACTAGCCATTTTGGCCTTTGTAAACTATAATTCAACTGAGTATGGTAAATATCTACTCATTTTCATACCATGGATCAATAAAAACTACTTATTTTTACCTCTTCCATGACTATTCATAGTTTTTTCACTTGAATTATTGATCTTGCTCATGTAATTATTGTTGTTTCCTTAGCATTATTGTCTCATTATCCCACCTATTTGTAGCTTTAAAGCTTCTTCTTGTAGGTCATGTGAAGTGTTTTATGATGTGTCAAATTTGAGAGAGTTATTATATTCAAATAGTGCCATTCTAGGGATCTTGTCTAGTCCTCCTAGCCTAAACATTCACACAAAATCATAATGAAATATTGATGTGAGAAGGTTCAGATTAGAGAAGTATATGTTTAGTTAGTCTCTTGGTCTCATGGGTGACATGCAGCTGGTTGGTAGTCATCAATAAATTTGGTGTATCACCTCCTTTCAAATAGTTTAGTTTCAATTTTATCTCCCTTTTCCCTCATAATCATAGGTGTATTATTGATATATAAGTGGTACATCAAGGGAGCTAGCCCTACCTAGAGATTCACCTCATTCTTAGGCTATCCACAACCTAGAGGTGTTTTAATGTGACACTTGGATGAGGAGAGCTGAGACATCCCCTAAAATGGTGAAAATCCAATTAAAAACACTTATACTTTACCTTTTCTTATAATTAAGCCTTGAACACTTGTCCTCATCTCATTATTTCTTGACATCTTGGAATGAACATGCTTTGTTGATCCTTTTATAAGGAGCTTGATATTTTACTTTATTAACCAATTAAACTTTGACCCATTTGACTTATTGAAAACCATAGATCTAGATGTACAAAATTTTATGAACTTTTGGATCTCCATTTTGTCCCAAACTTTAACTTCATGTAGAAATGACTAAGTATGGGGACCATTGCTTATCTGCTTGGAAGGCCAACTTTGGACCTAAATAAATTTTATTGCACTCACTCACATGTTCTCAAATTTGGACCATATGTTATCCTTTAAAATAAGAATCCAAACATGTATTAATCAGATCCTAAAAACTTAGTCTGTGTAATATATAATTCCATTCATCTACGCAGTTAGATTTTTTCTGGCACAGAGCCAACTATGTCAAGAAGTTATCTAGAATGCCAACTTTGCACAACCATATCTTTTGATACACTTCATCACATGATCTAAAATTTAGTGCAAATAAAATAGGAAAAAAATTGAACAAACCCATATGATTATTTTCTCCTCATACCTTCACATGTGATAAATATAATAATATCAAAATTCCTACTTAGCTTTTCTTCCCACATTGCAAATTTGGTAAAGTATGGGAAAACACTATCAAACTACCTAGGATCCCAAATTTGCAATTACATATCTTTGATTGTGCTCCATCACATGAATTGAGACTTGGAATATATAAACTATACATAAATTTGATCACAACCATATAACCAACTCCCCATAACTCATCAACATGTGTTAATGGTGACATCAATAAATTACCTACTCATATTTTCTGCCACTAGACCCAAAAATGTCTAGATGAAAACAATGATCAACCAGATGAAATCCACTCATACACACAAGCACTAATAGCATATAAAACATATTATAGGACCCCTTTCACATTCTTAATACTCCATACTCATCCTTGAATATCTCTATCCATTACAAAACTGAATATCAACCAAGCTTCCTTCAAGCATACTAGGACAAGCACATTGCTCACTTTGTCATTGTCACTTAGGCTATCAAGGCAATTCATCCACTCACTAGGACACCTCCATGACATCATTGAAAACTCTATAATAATTGATTGTAAATAGAGTTATAAATTTAAAAGTAGAGACTTCATGAAGAGTTTACAGGCTTAAGTAGAGTTATAAGAATGATTTACATCATTGATGAATTAATATTATAGCACTACATGTTTTTTAGTATGTGATAAAATTGGAATAATTTTCAAGGTATGTGTTTTATAATATCCTCATTCAAAATAATAAATAATTATTATATTTTTTATAATTTTGTGCATGGAATAGGTGTGTGTCTATTAGTGCGTGTTGAATTTATAGGTTGCATGGTTTGATATTTATATCATTGCACCCCCTAATTATTACCACATCACCTTTTATGCCCATGTCAATGCATCTGGGAAACAAATTGACATTGTGCTTGCATAACCAAAGGATATAAATATTGACCACCCATATTATTTTTTTAGATGACTATTATCAAAGAAAGAGTTTAACTACATGAAAAATGAGAGAAAATCATTGGGAATTATTTATTCCCTTTAGAATTTCAAGGGGTATGTGTTGGTGGAAGCATTTACCTTTGTCATAGACCTTGTACTATTTAAATATATGGTCAATTTAATCCATTATTACATGGGAGGATTCCTTGTTGGCTAATATGCTTTTAAGAGTTTGAAATCAAGTTGACATCAAATCTTAGAAATCAACATACTTATATATTTTTAAGTATTTATAAAAATTAACTATATATATATATATATATATATATATATATATATATATATATCTTGAATATTTAAATGAACTTTAGTTTTGGCTAACATTTTCTATTTAATAATCATGATTCGAATTTACCAATAATTAGCATTAGACCATACTTGTTAAATAGTTATCAGACACTTAATTGTGTTTCTAGGTCTACAAGATGTTTAGCTAACAAGACAATGCTATCATCGAATAGTAATAGTATAATAATATAGTTGAAACATTTAGTCCTAGTGGATGAGATTTCTCTTTGAAGCATTTTTATAAACAATCTATGTAAATTTAAAGTAGATTTGGGAATAAAAGGAAACCTTTTAAAAATCCAATATTGAGAT
The DNA here is from genome assembly GCA_037957365.1 of Torreya grandis. Classification (NCBI taxonomy): domain Eukaryota; kingdom Viridiplantae; phylum Streptophyta; class Pinopsida; order Cupressales; family Taxaceae; genus Torreya; species Torreya grandis. Next base: position 2,092,033 of record JARHVA010003034.1, on the reverse strand, counting down.
TATATTTATTCCCACCAACATTGAATTTTTTATCTTAGGAAATGGTAATTATTAATAAATTATATATGCTACAATCTCAAGTTTATACAGGATTCCCATGTTTATTATAGATTTTGAAGGATTTCCTGCAAGGACAATGCTGAATGTTTTTTAAAAATCAACAAAAGAATAAAATATATCCTCTTTTTATTATCATAAGAAACTTATGAAATAATTTTAAATGTGAGAATGTGATAAAATTTTGAATGTTTGCTTCTAAAAGTAGCTTGTATTTCAACTTATAGATTTCCTCATCTAGATATTCAATAATTTTTTTTTTAACACTAATTCTGAAGACCTTAATGAGTAAATTGAAAATCATAGTTTGTTTATAATTATGATGATTGTGTTTAATACTAGATTTATTTATAATATTTATTATTTGATAAGGGTAAAAAATAGGTTTTAAAATTCCCCAAAGACTTATACAAAGGATCAAAATATGAATCAATAATGCTCAAATGGGATGTCTCTACCAGTGACAACAAAGTGGGCAATAATAAATAACACACTAGCAACTTTCAGCAAAAAACAACTAGAAAACCTACCTTACTTTCCAAGAAACTTTTGCAAAGCTTCCACCAAACTTGCTTAGAGGGACTAATCCCATTTTCATTGTCTTTTGAATTATAGCACAGGGTCCCCTAAAGTGGAGGGACATGTAGGAGGCGTGATCCATTACTTTTCTTCCTTTTTTCCTTTTTTGAACCATGGTTCATCATTCCTTTTTTCATTCAATTATGTTGATGGGGAGTTCACAATTGGAACATCAGGATAGGATTTATCTTCCACAGTTATACCATTGAAATTTTCTACCTTAGGTAAGTCAATTTATGGGTTTTTCCTTCAAGGAGAAGGCTATAATGGACTAAACCTTCCTTGGAGATATTAAATCAGCAATTAGTTCTTCTTTAGAGTGAGTAATTTTAAAGTCCTTATATTTAATAGGGGTAATAATATCTTCTAAATAAGAGGTAGAATCCTCACTGTCAAAAGACACCCACTCTTTGTCAATAACCAACACCATAATATATTTGGAATGATGTCTTTCCACAAAGATGAATCCTTATTTTTTTGAGGAGATTATAGTTTTTGGTCAAATCTCTAGTGCCAAAGAAACTAAAAAAATGAAATAAACAACCTTCATATTCAAGGGGTTAGGACAAAGTGTAGTCTCCTACTTGCAAAGTGATTTTTTTAGGAAGATTCTTGGATGTGTCTAGATTCACCAAAATCTTATCAAATGTAGTGAGAGAAATGTGGTTAGTATATAGGTGTATTTACAAAAACTCACCTAGTGAAATTGATTTTGAATCTTTACCTTGCCTTCGATGTCACTAAAAATAATAATAAAGAATATTTTTGCACAAGGATAAATTAAAGTCTACTTGATAAGAGGGGTTACCAATGATTTGAGATCAAAGCATGAAGATCTTGAAGTTTTATCCAGTGATACATGAATCTATAGATGATACCTTTGTCTAAGAAGTATTCTTCTAATTTTAGAACTTGCCTAAATTCCTCCTCATCAAAAATTGCAACAGGGTCATGAGATTAAGGAATGAGGGGTTTGGGGTCTAATCTTGGAGTTGTCCTATAGAAGATAGCTTTGGTAAAGGATAATGGCATCAAACTCCCCACTTTAACCTTTATTGCCATTATGTCCCATCCCCTAAAGGAGTTGAGAGAAAGGATGTTGGATCCAAATAGATTGTAGTTAATGGAATGGCTAGACACCACTTTCTATAGGTTGTTGAGTGTGACTAGGGTTCCATTTATCCTAACCATTGGGCCTAACCTAATCTTTTATTTTTCATCCAACATATCCCCAGTAGGTAGATGAGGGCAAGTTGAGATCCTTAAATCATACTACACCTTGTTTAACTTTGACAGAAATGGGGTATGTCATTCTATACATGTTGTCTCTATAAACAGGGCAATGTCAATAAAATTGGGGGTATAATGGAGGGAATTTGAATATTCCCTAGGTGGGATGATTTCAACAGAGAGATACATTAGAATATAAATTTGTCTATAATTATAATGTGACTTTTGATCCATTTCTTATGAAATCATTATCTTAGTAAAGTATTAAATACTGTTGGAATATGTAGGGTAAGGATGGAGCTTCTCATCTTAATAATTTCATATTGATAGCCTTAAATTTATTTTGCTTTCTCTTTTACAAGTTTATTTATCTCATTTTTATGTATTCTATAGAGAACACATGCATTTGAGTATGTGTGAATACAACATCATTAAGATTGTCTAATGTGTTTGGATAAGCCTATTAATACTTGAGATTTAAAAAATATAATTATTTATATGTCATTTTGAGTATAAATTGACATATTTTTCTTATAAAAAATGTGATTCTAATATTGATTTATATTATTGTTAGATATATATTGATTCCAGTGTCTTGCAAATTTAAGTTGGATCATTTTTACTTACATATCCATTTTTTAACAATGCCTTTATAATAAAATAATTTCCATTGGAGAGGGGACTCATCTTATCTAGTTAGGAGAGTTGTCTAAGGAGTAGGAGTGGATTCACCAACTAGAGGTTTGTGTACATAGAGTGATTCTACATCTAGTTGGAAATCTACAAATAGAGACATGCTGGAGAGTGTATAGGTCTAAGTAGAGTTGTAATATTGATCCACATCCCTTAATGGATTGATATTATAACACTAAATGTTTTGTATTTTGTAATAAAATTATAAGTTTGTGGTAGATGCATGTTTTAAATCTCATCATTGAAAATAGTAGAGAATAATTTTGTTATTTTTTGTTGTGCATGTGGACACTGTGTGTGTGTGAGTGTATGTGTGTGTGTCAATTAACATGTTTTGATATTATAGTATGTATGGTCTAAGGTTTTCTATAATTAGACCCTTTATCCATGACTACATCAAGTTTTATGTCCATGTCAATCCATCTAGGATAAAAATAGACATTGTTTTAACATTATTTAAGGATTGAAAGATCAACCTATTAGGATGTGAAGTCATTATTCACAGTCATGATTCATGAATAACTATTCACAATCACTATTCATGGCTACTATTAATGATGATGTGGCCTACTAGTGATGTGGATGGTTAGAGATATGGCTTGTGGGTGATGTGGAAAGAGCCCATTGAGGGTACCCTAAGTGTGATTAAGTTGATGTGATGGGAGTGGGGCGTAGCACTTCATCAAGGCACATGGGTTTATCCTTGATAATCACATGTTGGTTGTCACATGGTGTAAAAGACAAAATGGTTGGTGTGGGGCACATTCCTATATGTGTCCAAAATTTCATGTGTGCAGAAAGTCCAAAGGTGATTACAAGCACCTTTTGGACTCATGTGGTCACATGAAGAATGAAGAAAAGAAGAATACTATATCATATTGTCCTCACATGTCTGAGTGGGAGATAATGGTTTTGGATCCATATAGAGGTGGCCCATGTTCTTGTCTAAAGTGAATATGCCTTGAAGACTTTTTCACATGAAGACAACACCACCACTATGGAGATCACATGACACCCAAATGTGGCACATTTTTTGGTGTCACTATCGCATTTTCTCTCCCCTCCATATTTATTGTTGTAAATTCATAAATATGCATAAGCTCTCCATTGTAACTCATCATGTTAGAGGATCCATGCAAGATTGAACTTTCATGATTAGAGGTTGGATCCTATAGGCTAGTTTAAGTTTGGTTCATAACCTGAATGCTTCAAGTAAAATCATTGAGTGCTTAGTATGTTATCACTAATGTATTTATTGGAGGAAATATTTTAGAAAAGAGTTATTGATGTTAATATGAAGTCTAATGGCTACTGCCATTTTGCCTATAATTTTTTTCCTTGCTTGTTTTCAAAGTTTTCCATGAAATATCTTGTGTAATGTGTTCCCTCTTATCTCTATGTTTTTATAGCATGCTTTATTCTAAATTTAATTACTTACACTATAAGATATATCTCATTGATATAACATGTAGTATCAAGGCTTTTATTGCCTTAACAATTGGTATCAGAGACATGATGAAAAACTCTATGTGTTAGTGTTTTATGTTGTTGGATGGTTTTTGAAAGTGGAAGCTACTGTGACAAGAGGAGAGACCAAGTTAGATATTAAAAAATATAAAAAAAAGTCTTATGGTATGTATCTCTTTGTGGAGAAATTTGGAAGATCTCTTGGTGAAGATCTTGTTTTCTTCAAGTTGCTGAGGAGAAGCCTGTAGGAGAGTTGAAGGAGAAAAATTAACAAATATTTTCCATACAAGTCAACAGCCTACACATTGTTATTGATAAAGAAGTAACTCTATAAATTGAGGAGCAAGTTGGTCTCATTTGGAATAGGTTGAATACAAGGCATGACCTTATTGTATTTATTGAAAATAAACATAAGGGGTGTTGATGTGGTATCCTACTAACCACATGTTGTTAATCGAGATATAGAAAAAGAAACATCCATGCAAAGTGAAGAGGGTCATTAATCCTGTTCATTTAATAATGTTAATCTAGAGTTGGTGTCTAAATGAATATGAAATAGGAGAAAGATATCTCTAGTAAATGGTCCCTTATACCACACTCCACAATTACATAAATAGAAAAATACTATTGCAAAAATTAAATCACACATGCATGAAATTAAATCACACTTGTAGGAAGGTAAATTGTTGAATTAAAAATAAATAGTAAATAAATAAAACACTGGTAGGTTCACAATAAACTATAAAAATGAATAGTTACAAACACAAAGAAATAAAATAACAATTTACAACAAAATGATAATTATAAAACAAAGTAATAAACAAAAATAGATTGATCCATCTTCCATGGAATGAGTGGCCATGTCATTCCTTAGAAGAGGATTTATTTTGAACACAAGCTTCATAATAGATTACTCAGAATGATGGAGATAAAATTATATTGATTGATTATATTTAGATGTGAAAGGTTGCATTCATAATCTCATGCTTCCAACCAATACCTAATTCAGGAGTAACAACATAGATATTCTAGCATATCTCAATCTCCATAAAATATGGAAATAGATATTTATTATAAGAATACAACATAATCTCAATCTCTAAAAAATATGGAGAGAAATTTTTATTTGAATGAAATTATACAAATCTATATTTAGATACAATCTATGAATGAAATTCTATTGATAAATATCTATATATGAAAAGACTCTAACTGGAAAAAAATGTTATGATAGTTGGAAATGATCTTGGTCATCCAAAAATAATTAGAATTATTTAAAATGCTTTACAAATGAGTTTATGGTGGTTTTTTGGTAGTCTATCGTAAGTCTATCAAAGTCTATAGCAATTTTATGGAAGTCCTTAGCTCACCTATGGAAGCTTATAGGTCACTTGTAAAAGTTTATAGCTTATCTATGGACGACTATAGCTTGCATGTGGAAGTCTATAGCTTACTTGTATAAGTTTTTAGTTCACTTATGGAAATTTGTAGCTATATATTAGGTGATTCCATAGCTACCGAATGATTTCATAACTATAGATTGGGTGAGTCTATAGCTAGTTCATAACTAGTCTATAATTATAGACTAGGTGATTCTATAGCTATTCCATAGCTATAGATTGGATGAGTCTATAGCTAGTCTGTAGCTCAACCAAAATGATAGATATTATTTAGGATCCACTTAAAAAGACTTTAAAACTATTCCAACATTATTTTTGAAATGGTTACTCTTCATACTCCATCTTTTCTAACCTTGTATGGACTACATATGCATATATTGACATCTTTTTCCCAATAATCATTAGAAATACATAACAAAGAGATGATAATGAATTATAAAAAAAAAACCATGATATATACTTTCTATTTTATTATAAATAAAATATAAGTTCAAAAAATACATTTAGATCCACTTCCTATACAAGAAAAAAGATGTTATTTCATGGATATAATGAACCATTTTTTAAGCTCATCACAAAGGAAGAAGGTATAGAGAAACCTAAATTTGTGCCTATTTTGAAGTAGTTGAGGATGAGAAAGATGAAAATGTATATTGAGATGAAGATTAATAAGTGAGACCTAGTGTTACTTGAAGGAAAGGCTATGTGCTTGGATATATGGTATAGCATGATGCATTTTAGATGCATTTTAAGCTTGAAAACTTGGTAGCTGCATTGGTGTGTTAAGTAATGCGACAACTTACTTAGAGATATGATTTGTCCACTTGTGTCATGGTTAGCATGATTGGTATTTGAAGGCTACATGAAAAAGGATAATTGAGACCTGGTGTTCCTAAGAGGAGAAGGTCAATGTTGACCATATAATTCAAGGTGCTAGAGTGTTATGTATATGGTTTTAGTGGTTGTTAGGTAGATTGATGTATGGAGTAACACTAGAGTCACATGATTTAGTGTTTTAGAAACATTTAGTATAGTATGATGCATTTTAGATGCATTCTTGAGGTTCAAAAACTCGATAGGTGCAATGATGCACCAAGTAGTGTGATAACTTCCCAAGAGCCATGATTGGTCCATTGAACTTGTGCCATGTTGATAGTAAGAATGTTATGTGGAGAAGTTTGGTTTTGAATTCTATGATATATTATCTCCTCACTACTATCAATATTTCTAGTGAACTTGTTTTTCAAAGAGTTGGAATAGTGTGATTCCTACATGGTGATCTCTCTTAGGTAGAGATAGATAAAGGATGAGGCAAAGGTACTGTCGATTTGCATATTAAAATCATTGTATGTGTTGGTGAAACATTTCACATGTAGTAAAATAATTTTAGTACCTTCATGGAGAGCCAAAGTGTTTATCATATGTTATTTATATGTGTTGATGACATGTTGGATGCAAGCCCCAACATGATCACTATTATGATGGTCCAGGTGACAAGGATGTGATGAACATAGTATGTGGAGAAAACCAAGGATGGACATGCACAATTATGAGAGAGAAAAAAAGTACCCCACTTATTGCATTAGTGATTTATCTTCCCAAGAACATCCTATAATAGAGGAGTAGACATGTTATGTCCTGTGTATTAGATTCATCAGGAGTAGAAAGCTTCATCATGCCATTATGAGCATTAAACTAGATATTCCAAAGTAGTGGGAGTTATGAGTGGTTCATGATAGAATATTAATTGGGGGATTGTTCTATGGATAAGTGAAGAGTCACTTTAGGTGTTGCAATCTGCTATAGAGAAACAAATGTTGACAAATCCAATTAGGGAAAAGAAGTGTTAGTAGTGCAAGGAAAGTTCTACTAGGTTTGTGTTAGGGAAGAAGATGGAATAAATGGATAGGTGGTTTCAGAATAGTCAAGTGTGTTAAAATCTTGTGTACATTGACTTCAAGTGGGACTATGTTAGGATGTGAAGTCACTATTCACAAATCACTATTCACATGCACTATTCATGGCCACTATTCATGATGATGTGGCATATTGGTGATGTATGATTGGTGATGTGGTAGGGGCCCATGGAGGGTGTCCCAAGTGTGATCAAGTTGATGTGATGGGAGTGGGGTATAGCACTCCAACAAGGCACATGGGTTTGTCCTTAGTAGTCACATATGGGTTGTCATATGGTGTAAAAGACAAAAAGGTTTAGTGTGGGATGCATTATTAGATGTGTCCAGGATTCCCATGTATGGAAAAATTCCAAAGGTGATTTCAAACACCTTTTAGACTCATGTGTTCACATGGAGAATGAAGACAAGAAGGATACTATAGAAAATTATCCTCACATGTGTGAGTGGGAGATAATGGTTTTTTATCCACATTGATGTGGCACATGTTATTATCTAAAGTGAAGATGCCTTGAAGACTTTTGTACATGAAGACAATACCACCATTATAAAAATCACATGACACCCAAGTGTGGTGCATTTTCTAGTGTCACTATTGAATTCTCTCTCCCCTCTCTCTTTCTTATCATAAATGTATAAATATGCATGAGCTCTCCATTATAACTCATCATGTTAGAGGATCCATGTAAGCTTTAGCTTTCATACTTAGACGTTGGATCTTGTAGGCTAGTTTAAGCTTGGTTCACAAGTTGAATACTCTAGGTGGAAGCATTGAGTGCTTAGTATGTTATACCTGATGGAGTTAATGGAGGAGCTATTGTAGAATAGAGCTGTTATGTCAATATGAAGTCTGAAATATACCATTTTGCCCATGATTTTTCCTTACACATTGCAAGGTTTCTATGTAATCTCTTATGTAATGTGCCCTCTTTACTTTCTATGTTTTATAGCTTGTTATTACACATTTTAATTACTTACATTTTAGGATATATCTCATTGATCTAACATGTAGTATCAGATTTAAATTCCTAACATTTTGTATTAGAGCTTTGGTTGTGAAGCTTGGATTTTTAACATAACCACCCATATTTTTTACTAGTTGAAAACTATCAAAGGAAGAGTGAAACAACATAATAAATAAGAGAGAATCACTGGGAATTATCTATTCCCTTAATAATTTTTTCATGTATGTGTTGATGGTGACATTTATATTTTTCACAAGCCTTGTATTGTTGAAATATATGGTCAATTTAAGCTAACTTCTTATGTGGGAAGATCTAATTAATGAAACCAAAAACTATCAAGATAAAAAAATTACCAATATTCTAAAACAATCTCTGAATTGATTCGTATTGATTTAATTTAATTAATTATAACCCAAACCATGTTTAAATAATCCTCAACTCAAAATTAGAGTTGACATGCACAATTAAAAACAAACAAAAATCTAAAAAAACTTATATTTTTAGCATCTACTATTTTTAGTAAGTTTGTCATGCAAGTGCGTGTAGATATAAAAATATCCCTAAATAATCTAAACACTAAAATTATCCTATTGGATGGGTTTAAACTAAATTTCACATCCAGTCATAAAAATATACAATTTCTAGAAAAAAGAAAAATCCCCAAAAATCAATAAACTATAATTTTAGACCCTTAAATGGTCACATTTGGCCTCTAAAAAATATCAAAAGCATCTCTAAGAGGAAAACATGTCTTAGGTAAGAAACTAAATTTTTGATACAATCATTTTTACATGTGGAAGAGCTCAAACAAAGTTACGGGTCAAAAGGTATGGCCTCCAAAAGTTTGGTCTATTTTTTCTACATCATTCTCCTCTGGTTGAAAACAACTCAGCTCCTACGAGTCGCCTTGATTGTATTGTTGCCATATTTGTTAATATTATTTATCTCCCATTATGTAATCTAAGTGTTGTCTTCTTTCTTCAATCCTTCCCACTAGACCAAATATCTGTTATAATTCCCTTGCATTGTGCTCATTGTCTTCATATCCAAAACTTGCACTATCTTTTTCTTCTTCTTCTTTGGAACCTGTTACTGCCAATTTAATTATTCATCTTTGTCACCTTCACCATATTATTGATAGAATTAATATAAGTACAAAACATTAAATACTAGATACATATCAAAATTCTATAGTAAACTCACCTCATAAGCATTGTCATTGATTTTCTTCACAATTCTATATGGGCCAATTTTCTTATACTTCAACTTATTTTACGTGCCTTTTGAAAATATTTATTTCCTCAAGTAAACCATTACCAAATCTCCTTCTTAAAATACCTTGGTTATTCTTCTAACATTTGTTGATGCTTTATACTTCTCGCTACTTTTCTTTAACTTTCTTCTTACTCCTTGCAACTATTACATATTCTCTATAAATGTTTCTGCATCATCACTAATTCAATTGACAATTGGTAATTGTACCAAATCTAAAATACCCATAGTATTTATCCCATAAACAATTTTAAAAGGTGATTTTTATTTTGATCTACTCACTAAACTATTATATGCAAACTTAGATTGTGGTAAAGTCAAGTCTCATTGCTTAGGCTTCTCTCCCACTATGCATCTCAATAAATTTCCCAAACTCCTATTCACAACTTGTCTGTCTGTCTATTTGTGGGTAATGTGCACTAATAAATTATATATTACTACCCATATTATTACACAAAGTCCTCCAAAAATGACTTATAAATTTTGTGTCCCTATCTGAAGTAATAGTTTTTAGAACACCATGTAATCTTACAATATCCTTAAAAAATAATTCTGCAACTCTAGTTACATCACTTATTTTTTTACATGTAATGAAATGAACCATTTTATAAAATATGTCTACAAAAACAAAAATTAAATCATTATCTCTCTATGTTTTTGGTAATTCCAACAAAAAATCCATATTCAAATATGTCAATGGTCCTCTTGGAATGGGTAATGGGATGTATAATCTAGTATTTTGTGCATGAACTTTAGCCACCTAACATATCCTACACCTAGAAACATACCTTTTCACATCTCTCTTCATATTTGGCCAAAAATACTTTTTCTTCACTAAATCTATTATCTTCATCTTACCAAAATGTCCATCCAAACTGCCACTATGTAATTCTCTTATTATAGTATCTTGTAGAGACCCAATTGTTTCCCTTTGAAGAGATAACATTATTTTATAAGATACTATTTGTAGACACCTAAAAAGTGTCTAACCCTTGGTCATCCTCTCTCCCCTTTGTCCCTTGCCACTTCGCCTAACCCATTCCTAGCCTAAATCTTATTAATTGGAAATAATCAACTATTTTTAATTAAATAAGTCTCTTTTCTCTCTCCTTGCCACCTCGCCACCCTAGGATACCCTCCTTGGATTCCTCCTATTCTCCACATGGCCATTTAATCCCTAAGTCTCCCATTCCAACCTCTCCTCTCGCTCATTTAACCCCCGTCGACCGTTTCATCCTCGCACTCGCTTGACCCGGCGGTTGGGAAACGGATGAAAGGATTTTTTTAGCCTTTCTCCGACCTTTTAGCCGCCGACGTCGATCAACTGTCGACCGACATTGGTGACATTTCTGGCATCGACACCTTTCATAACGGCTTCTGCACTGTTATCTCCTCCTCTCAGTTCTCTACGTCTCTAGCTCTGGATCCTGACTTTTGAATCTTGGCATCAGACCCTTGTATCCGTCCCTTCACTTGACCTCTCTGCCAATCAATCTGACTATCTCCCTCAGGTACAAAGCAAGCTTTTGCAAGTGAACAACAGGGATTCTCCATCAGCAACAGGGCTTCACATCCGGCAACATCAGCAACAGGCACACAAGATCAACACCTTCTTCAGCAGGGCACAGGTAAGTACTCTATTTGTTTTCTTTATGTTTTCTAGTCATTTCTAAACTAGATTCAGCACTTCTCCCCCAAGACCAAATTGCTTACCCAGACCAGGCAGACCTGGATTCCTATCTCCCTGATTGGCCTCCTCTACCCTTCTGCTCATTTGACTCCTTTACATCCCAGCACAAACCCTCTAACTGCCTAAGACCATCCTAAGACCAGATTCAGACTCGTCCACAGACCTCTCAAACAAACTTGGACCAAGCCCGGACCATCCACAGACCAGAACCTGCCCAGACCCATCTGGAGGTCATTGCCCCGACCGACGCCGGTCATTACCCCCACCGACATCGGTAGACTAACTGACGTCGGCAGACAACCGATGTCGGTAAGACCACCGACGTCGGCGACTGCAACCAGTTCGACAGCTTCTTCCAGGTAAGCCTTTGCTTCCTTTTCTCTTTCAATTTGCTATCATTTCAGTCCTTTTTAGCATTCTGTCTTTTTATCAGACTTATCAAATAGTGGGTTGATCTCCCTTAAGGAAGTTCTCATACTTCTGGGAACAGGCTTTTGCCTGGCAACCCACCATCTACCTTTCTAACATTCTCTTGTCCAAGTTTCTTTTTCTTTGCAGGTGTCATTCCTCCACAGCTAAAGAGGGGTGCCCACAAATGTCTCGATTACGGTGCGCAATCTTTATCCAGGTACTTCTAGCCTTGACCATTTCTTTTAGTTTCTTATTTCTTCTTTGAATGTAGAAAGCAATTTTGAATAGAAACATTCTGGCACGCCCGGTGGGACCTTAGGTTCTTCCCCGGGTTCCTCTTCCTTTCATTCATTTAGGTGCATTTAGGCTCCTTCCTTCTTGTCTCTTTCTTCTATTCCAAATGACACTATAAGCAGGACTAAAATGAATCTTTCTTCCTTGCATTTCTAGACTAGTCTAAACATCATACTCTCAAACCCTTTCTCAAACTTGTCTTCATCCAAACTTCATATTTTCAACTTGGGCTTAAAAACATACTGCATTGCATTTCTACTTGTGCTTGCATTAGTCTTCATCTAGTAACTTAAATCCACATATTGAATAAATCGTAGACACTTGATGTTACACTACCAAACCACATGCACTAAAACAAACATCTAACACACTTGAGACAAGGCCCGACTGGGATTTCATCCCCCAGCAGATACCTTACCCCTACCTGGCAATCCTACTTGGATTTCATCACCAAGGGGAAAGCCCACTCCGTTCTCTGGCGGAGTATAATCTCTAGGCGAGGTATATCTTGGCTAAGCGAGACCAGCTAACCACTGGAATCGTGAAGTGAGGGGAGCTTGCTCCTTAGCACCAGGCCACGTACCAGACCTAATACAGACTTTTGAGCACCTTAACACACCTGAAACCATCTTTAGACCACCTTCTTCTAGGACCCATTCTATAGCCAACCTCCCCAAACATTCATCTAAGGCATAAGCCACAAGATTCTAAGGTTAATTCCTAGGATTTATCGCTTAGGCTTGTCTGTCTCTCTCATTTCTTCTCTTCTCATCTGTTTGTTTGAGTGAGTGAGGACGCTTTCTTCATTATTTTTCCAAGAATCTTAAAATCTTTTGGTTCTCTAGAAAACACAGTCACCGGCATCGGTTCTTCCACCGACGTCGGCTTTCTCTCTTACCGACATCGGTTATCTGACCGACGTCGGCCATATTTCTTACCGACATCGGTCTCTGTCACTGTCCTTTTTTTTCAAAACCAACAGCCTAAAACCTATCCCTTCTCTGTCAAAAACATTCATTCTAGTTTCCTGAGACTGCAAGAACACAGTTTCTACAACCTGACCCTCTTCTTGACCACTCTCTTGTCCCTAACCAGTCCTATCATGGAGTTTCACTCAGAGACTAAAATAACTCCTACAAGACCGACCCCAACTCCGACCCTGACTCTCATCATTCCTGAAGGGGCCCAAGACTTCGCATGATTCTTGGACCTCAGCAGTGCAACCCTCCATAACTATCTCGCGAGAAACCCAAACTATCTCTTGGGTGACGTGGTGATGACATCGACCCCATTCGCCACCCAGCCCTTTATGACTCAGCCTTTCACATCAACCATTAACCCAACCATGGCCAATACGCAAAGTTTGGCCTCCCCGTCCATTTTTAGACCAACCTCCACCGAGGTTTCATTACCCCCTCAACCATACCCAATTCAACCAAGTTCTACATCATATCATAACTTGATTGTCTCGACCCCTTACACTTTTGCGCCCACAAATGCAGGAGTGCCTACCTCGCCCTTTGTCAGTGCTGCCACACAACCACCTTTGGCGGTACCTAGTCATCTTATGCCTTCTACCTCCATGACCCAACCACCCTTAGCATCCACTTCTGCCCCTGCGACTAGTCATCCATACGTTGTACAACCGACTACGTCACACACCTCTTCTAACCTCTTCCAAGCACCTTACAACCTAGGGGGCGCTCAACCTGCCAATCCATTAGCAGATCTCATTAAAATGCTGATGGATAAAATGTCCAGTCTTGAAGCCTCCATTTCTGGCTCAAGCAATGTCCTGTCTTATGACCAGATTTGCAACAAGCCCATCCATCCTTCTGTCCTTATCCAACCATACCCCAACCATTGGGAGCTTCCTAAATTCACTCACTTTCAGAGTAAGGAAGACCCACAACAACATCTATGGGCATTCAGACATGCCTGTTACCTTATTGCCCATGATGATGCGTTATTATTACGCACGTTTCCTATGTCACTTTCTGGCCCTGCCCTTGACTGGTATAGCTCTCTTGCCAGACATTCTATCTTTTCATTCATCCAACTTGCCCAATTATTTCTCGACCATTTCTCTATTAACATTACTAAACAAGTCTCTATCACAGACCTTTACTCCATCAGGCAATTTGACAACGAATCTGTAGTCGATTTTGTCGCTCGTTGGAGAGGCTTGATTAACCAGCTCTCCTTCTCCTTGCCTCAACCCGAGCTCATCGAGCTCTTTTCTCGAGCATGTGCCAACCACATCTCTTCTACCTTGCGGATTCAGACATTCTGCACTTTTGACGAAGCTTTCATCATGGCTTGAAAGCTTGAACTCTGTGCCCTTGAAGAAGATAAGGTCAAATTGCATAATACCAACGCAAAATCTACTGGCCATTCTTCTTCCAGACCCTCTTCTTCTGCCAACTCCAAGTCCAAAGGAGTGGCCAACACTATGGTCATTAGATCACCATCCTCAACAACAATGAATTATTCCCAACCTTCGACATCTTCCAGCATTACCAAACAATTCCAACAACGGTATATCCAGTGTTCTTACACTCCACTTGGAGAACCATATGCTTCCGTTTTGGAAAAACTTCTCAAGCAGGGGGTCCTCAATCTCCCTACAATCCAACCACCTCAATTTGACCCCTCTAAAGCCCTCCCTACATGGTATAGAGAGGCTGACTTCTGCCACTTTCATCGCATCAATGGCCATGACATTGACAATTGCCGAACCTTCAAAAACATCATCCAAGACATGATCGACAAGGGGGATCTTATTTTAGATAACCTGAATGCCCCACCCAACCAACATATCGACATTTTCAAACAACCATTTTCAAACCATCCACCTACTCAAAACAACATCCAAACCACAACCAATGACTCTCATGACCATAACATTCACACGGTCAACACTATCTTGCCTCTTGTCTCTCACCAACCTCTTCCATCACAAGATGAAGAATTTTCTTCTCCTATTAGTCCTCCCTCTACCTCCCTTATACCAGAGGATGCCTCAACCACGCCTATGCCATTGGCCCTACCTTCATGCAAAGACCTTACCTTGCCTACTCCTCAAGCACAAATAGAAGGCATGACCATCCCTACCTCTTACCCTCTTGAGGAGCCGCACTCTCCTATTTCTTCTCCACTAGGAGAAAAACCAGTCTCTTCACCCATTTCAACCGAGGAAGACCCAGTCATGGTTTCCTCTTGTCCTTTGCTTGAGATTGCTACATCTCACTCACCTCCGTCCACATCCAAACCCAAACCCACATCTAACCTCACCTCTCGCAATAATGGCCCTCAAACCCAACCAAAGAAGGCCACTAGACCACATCGGAGAACTCCTCCCCCACCTTCATCATTACCTTCAATCCTGGGCCCGCATCCATCCACTTTAATAGGGGTGTTGCCCACTCCCATACTTCACAAAGGCAAGTCGCCTCCATTAATCTCTCAACCCCTTAAACATATATCTCCTTCAAACCATCGACCTATGCCTCTTACGCCTCT
Source organism: Torreya grandis (assembly GCA_037957365.1). NCBI lineage: Eukaryota > Viridiplantae > Streptophyta > Pinopsida > Cupressales > Taxaceae > Torreya > Torreya grandis. The sequence continues at coordinate 2,076,540 of JARHVA010003034.1, read as the reverse complement.
TAAACCAAAGTCATCAACCCCCACTGCGACAAAATGTCCAGACTTGTTAGCAGGTTCTTATGCCTTGCTGTTATGGCAATTATTGCAGTCTTCTCACATCAATCTTCCACCTCTTAAACCATATCAATCTCTCAAACCAAAACCACCTTGGTTCGACGACACTCGCATTTGTGCGTACCATCGCACACCTGGGCATGACACCGAGTGTTGTTGTGCCCTCAAGGTTGCCATTCGCCAATGTCTGGGGAATGACACCTCTCTTTTCGACCACATCATCAACAAACCTTCAACACCACCCCATTCATCAACTCTTAGATCAAGACCATCTTGGTTCGACAACTCTAAATTTTGTCACTATCATCACACTCTGGGACATGACACTAAGCATTGTTGTGCTCTTAAAACTGCCACTCGTCAATAAGGGAGAAAGGATTCCCTTTTCATCAAGGATCCTCTTGACCTCCTCTTCGGCAAATCATCAACACCAACCCATGCCTCTCCAACCTCATCACCTAAATCAAGATCTCCATGCCAGACTATGGTCCCTTTGCTGCCTTTGACCCCATTGTTTGACATCAACATAGTCCATTTAACCACCAAGCCTCAACCGACCTTGACCAATCTGTCCAATATTCTCCCTAAGCGACTGGGGGAATCCAACCTTATCTTGACTTCGACCAAACATTCAACTAACTTTGACTAGACTGATGACCAAACATCAACCAGTCAAATATCAACAAATATCAACTAGACATCGACCAATCATCAATTCAGACATTCACTCAGACATTGACCATGACTAGACATTGACCGTGACATTGACCAGGGCATTGACCAGACCATCGACAAGACGTCGACCAATCATCAAACATGACCTTGACCAAACATTCAACTCAAACATTCAACCAACCTTTTTATCACAACATTCAACCAGTCCCAACATATCAACCAACTTTATGTCCATCCGTCAATCAGCACGTGACCAATATGGAGCAAAGTAAACGAGGCAAATTCGCCCCCAATTGGCTTGGACCTTTTATCATCACGCACAAGTATGGGTTAGGGACTTATCGTCTATCCTCCCTCGATGGACGGCCAGAACCTGAGCCTCTTAATGCGTTGCATCTTCGACCATTCTTCTGTTAGTTGAGTACTCGTCTACTTGACACGTAACTTGAGCTCATCCCTTGAGCAATCCTCATCCTCTCAATCCTCATTCCTTTCAACCCTATTCCCCTTTAACAAATCCTCTACAACCCTTTTTCAATGCATGGATGCTTTATCCTAATAAAAGGGCGTCCTTGAACTTCTACCATCTTGTCCATGACCAAAAAAATAAATAAATAAATAAATAAAATCAAGATGTCAAAACATAATCCAAGGTCACAAAATCAAATCAAAAAGACAGACTGCTCCCTCGAAGGACAGCTATACTATCATTGCTGTAGCTAATAGACTGATCCCTCGAAGGATAGCTATTCAAACATTATATAAAGCAAAAATATAGACCACTCCCTCGAAGGATGGCTATGACTAAATCTTGCTACAAACAGCAACCTTTCTTAGAAGCTTCCCGCATTGATCAGCTTCGCAACATGACCATAAATCAAATGACATCTCTATGTAGACTTCCCGCATCGATCAGTTTGCACCAAAAAAAAAAAAAAAAAAAAAAAAAACGAGTCATGGACTTGGCTTGAAGTTGTCTCAGGGTCTCCTATAAAAAGGGGCAAGGTTATTCCTGCTCTTAAACTGGGTTACCCTATCCTCCTCCTATTACCTGCTCAAGGGACTTCGAGCTCACTTTAATGTCAAAGTGATTCGATTATTGCTCTAACACAACACTGATCAACGACGTAATGCATGAACGGGGCTTTTGTTCTAATAACCCCTATCTATGCTCCCTTTCTGGTCCTTGTCAATGAAAGAGCGATTCGCCTTTCACCTTTTCTCTACACTTTGATCACATTTAACCACATCAATTGTCGACTCAAACCAAGCTATTTTTCATCCTCATGGCATCAGACATCATCCTCGTCCATTTCACATAGTTTCTATGGACACCAGTACACATGGAAACTATCGACCAGACCCAATTTATGTTAAGCATAAACCAATACTTGCTAAAGCATAAATAGACCTCCATTCATTTTTAGCATACATCCATCATGACTATGGAAACTTGCTAGGGATGAAAGACTCTCGACCAATTCTATAGAATACACCATTTGTAGCATCATCTTATCCTCATCTTACCCTCATCATTTTGACACTTGACCACATCCAATCATCGACCAATCTTCTCAATTCGTCTGAACTACATTGGTCTGAGGCCCTATGACCAGGGCTATGTAGGCAGCACTCAGATAACACATCCTCTGAGGTTAGCTCGACCACCCTCATTTGTTTGTCTCTTTGATGGACAAACCTTCTCTTCTGTGACTTCAATCACGACCAAGACCAATCATTTTCTTTGACCAAGACCAATCATTTTCTTTGACCATTCCTCCCTTTTAGGGAGAACTACATTGGCCTGAGGCCCTTCACACAAGGGCTATGTAGGCAGCACTCAAATCACATGACATTTTCTGAGGTTAGCTCGGCCACATCCTTTCATCCATCCATCCCCTTGACCAATGACCATTGGAGATCATGCGTATCTCCTTCGACCTTCAACTACTTCCAAGCCAATGTTGCCTTGGTTGTTTTTGCATGTGTGCTACCTCACGGCTGGTTAGCAAAATTGTCTACAGACTATTTTTGACCCTTCGCAAGTATAAGATCGCAAGCCAATTGATCCCTACTACTTGTGGCATTTTCGTGTTTCTGGGAGCACTTCCTGAGCCTGGGATACCTGGAACACGATGGCCATTTGGAGCTTCAGCTGAGATTGAGTAACCCGATCAGCAGATGACTAAATGCTGGGGCCTGGTTACTTTAATTTTGGCACTCCTTGACCCTCGACATATGACAATTTGACCCAACCATCCCGTGAAGTGGCATATGCGCAATCACGACTATTGTAGCATTTTTCCTCACAACATTCTATCCATCTCTCTATCAAATCGACACTCGATCTCCAGTTCCCTTCTCTCAACTATCGCTTTGAGGGGGGAACACCTCATTCTTTTTCTGGGGCAACCAACTCCTATTTTTGTCTTGCAGTTCGTCTAGAACAACCAACAAGACAAAAAGGGGCAAATGTAGACACCTAAAAAGTGTCTAACCCTTGGTCATCCTCTCTCCCCTTTGTCCCTTGCCACTTCGCCTAACCCATTCCTAGCTTAAATCTTATTAATTGGAAATAATCAACTATTTTTAATTAAATAAGTCTCTTTTCTCTCTCCTTGCCACCTCGCCACCCTAGGATACCCTCCTTGGATTCCTCCTATTCTCCAAATGGCCATTTAATCCCTAAGTCTCCCATTCCAACCTCTCCTCTCGCTCATTTAATCCCCGTTGACCGTTTCATCCTCGCACTCGCTTGACCCGGCAGTTGGGAAACAGATGAAAGGCTATTTTTAGTCTTTCTCCGACCTTTTAGCCACCAACGTCGGTCAACTGTCGACCGATGTCAGTGACATTTTCGACGTCAGCACCTTTCATAACAGCTTCTGCACCGTTATCTCCTCATCTCAGTTCTCTGCGTCTCTAGCTCTGGATCCTGACTTTTGAATCTTGGCATCAGACCCTTGTATCCGTCCCTTCACTTGACCTCTCTGCCAATCAATCTGACTATCTCCCTCAGGTACACAGCAAGCTTTTGCAAGTGAACAACAGGGATTCTCCATCAGCAATAGGGCTTCACATTCGGCAACATCAGCAACAAGCACACAAAATCAACACCTTCTTCAGTAGGGCACAGGTAAGTACTCTGTTTGTTTTCTTTATGCTTTCTAGTCATTTCTAAACTAGATTCAGCACTTCTCCCCCAAGACCAAATTGCTTACCCAGACCAGGCAGACCTGGATTCCTATCTCCCTGATTGGCCTCCTCTACCCTTCTGCTCATTTGACTCCTTTGCATCCCAGCACAGACCCTCTAACTGCCTAAGACCATCCTAAGACCAGATTCAGACTCATCCACAGACCTCTCAAACAAACCTAGACCAAGCCCAGACCATCCACAGACCAGAACTTGCCCAGACCCGTCTGGAGGCCATTGCCCCGACCGACGCTGGTCATTACCCCCACCGACGTTGGCAGACAACCGACGCCGGTAAGACCACCGACGCTGGCGACTGCAACCAGTTCGACAGCTTCTTCCAGGTAAGCCTTTGCTTCCTTTTCTCTTTCAGTTTGCTATCATTTCAGTCCTTTTTAGCATTCTGTCTTTTTATCAGACTTATCAAATAGTGGGTTGACCTCCCTTAAGGAAGTTCTCATACTTCTGGGAACAGGCTTTTTCTTGGCAACCCACCATCTACCTTTCTAACATTCTCTTGTCCAAGTTTCTTTTTCTTTGCAGGTGTCATTCCTCCACAGCCAAAGAGGGGTGCCCACAAACGTCTGGATTACGGTGCGCAATCTTTATCCAGGTACTTCTAGCCTTGACCATTTCTTTTAGTTTCTTATTTCTTCTTTGAATGTAGAAAGCAATTTTGCATAGAAACACTATTAATAGTATTTGTCCCATTTATTAATGTATTTTTTCACTATTCAATTATTTTACCAAAATATGGATCAGTATCATATAATTCTTTGATAGCTTCAAATCCAACTACTTCACTCACCATAGTAGTTAATAACACTACTCTCTTTCTCAATGCATCGGCTACCTAATTCTATTTTTCTAATTTATATTTCAGCACAAAAGTATACCTCTGCAAGAAAGAAACCCACTTTGCATGCCTAATATTCAACTTATTTTTTGTATTCACATACTTTAAAGCCTCATGATCTATAAATAGGATAAAATCTTTAGGCACCAAGTAATGCCTCCAATATCATAATGTTTATATAATTACATAAAGTTCAACATCATAGGTAGAATACTTTATTCTTACCTCATTCAATTTCTCACTGAAATATGTTATTGGCTTTCCTTATTGACTCAACACAGCACCAATTCCTAAAAATGAAGCATCATAATCAATCTCAAACACTTTTTAAAAAAAAATTAATGCTAAAATTGGTCTTTCTATAATCTTCTTCTTAAAAAATTCAAAGCTTTCTATGGCCTGTCTAGTCCGTGCAAATTCCTTCCCTCTCATGTAATATATTATTGGTAACACAATACTACTAAATTTTTAAATAAATTTTCTATAAAAAGTTACTAAACCATGGAAACTTCTTATCTCTGTATTGCTTTTTGGAATATACCACCCAACATTTACCTTTATCTTTTTTTCATCCATTCTCATACCATCTGTTGAAACTACAAATCCCAAAAAAACAAACTATTATGCATAAATCTGCATTTCTTCAAATTTACATACAACTTCTCATTTCTTAATAAATCCAATACCATTCTCAAATGTTGTAAGTGTTCTTAATTAGTCTTATTAAATATTAAAATATTATTAAAGTAAACAACCACAAACTTACCAATATATTCTCATAGTACTGTATTCATCATCCTCATAAAGGTGCTAGGTGCATTGAATAATTCGAAGGGCATCACCATCCACTCATATAAGCCATCCCTAGTCTTGAATGCATTTTTCCACTCACCTCCTTCATAAATTTGAATATGATAATAATCACTCCTTAGATCAATCTTGGTAAAATATTTTTCTCCTACAATCACATCCATCTTATCATCTAAATGAGGTATAAGAAATATATACTTGATTGTAATTTTATTAATTACTCTACTATCCACACACATTCTCCATCCTCCATATTTTTTGGACTTAGAAATGCTGGTATTGCACATGGACTCATACTCTCCCTTATCATCTTATTTCTTAACAATTTAGTAGCCTATTTATTTAATTTTGCATTTTTTTTTTGACTCATCCTATAAGTTACTTGATTGGGTAGAGATGATACTAGAATCAAATCAATGTGATACTAAATATCTCTCTTCGATGGTAAACCATCTAATAACTCATAAAGCATAACATCTACATATTCTTTCAACACTCTTACTACTTCTCTTTGTATTTTCACCATTTTAGTGTCTTCATTATTTATTATTAATACATAAAAACAACATGCTACCTTCATATCTTGGATAAATTTTTTAGTATAAACCTTGCTTTCTACCTTCTCTTCCTCTTTAAGATGTAAAAAACTACATTTGTACCACCTTTCCAAAAAGTTTTTGTTCTTTTCTCTATCTTGAATTACATTCCTATCAAATTGCCATGGTCTCTCCAATAACACATGGCATGCATCCATCAGAATAACATCACACCATATTTTATCATTACAACTTTTTCCTATATAAAACTTGATTAAACAACTTTTATCTACTATAACCTCATTCCATTTCTCAAACCATAAAATCTAATAAGGATTATGATGTTTCTCACGTTACAAATGTAGTTTCTCTACCATTTATTTAGAAATCATATTTTCACAACTACCACCATCTATAATTACTTTGCATACCTTTCTACCCAAATAACATCTTGTTCAAAAAATGTTTGATCGTAGTCATGCTTCACTAGCTTATTTATTCTACACTTGTTAGATCAATCATTTTTCTTCTCATCTTGAGATTCTCTCTAACATCTACAGGTGTAACTTCAGGTTTTGGCTCTTCTATCTCAATCTCAACTAGATTCACTCTTGGGTGATCTTCTTGCCTCTTTTATTGATCTTGATAGTATGGAGACTCAAATTCTTTGTGTCCTTCTCCACATATATAAAAAACATAATATCTATTCTCATTCAAAAACCATCCTTTAACACCATGGTAACCTTATCCTCTCTGAAACCCTCTTCCTCTTTATTGGTATTTAAACCCTTACCTATTCTCATCTTGCCTTTCTCCAGCACATGATGATTCACCTTTATTGGTATTAAACCCACCCCATCCCATTATTGGAGGGGATCCACCTCTTCTTGGACCAAGAGGCATTATTATGAAATTATATCTATTTTCTTTTTCTTTTGCCTTCAAAGCTAATTGATAAGCCTCCTCCATGTAAAGTATTATATGCTTGCTTAATTCATCTTGAATAGTAAATTTTAAACCATTTACATACCTTGTAGTGATATTCTTTTTTGTTTCATCATGATCCACTCATATATAAAGATTATAAAACTCATCTGTATACTCTTGTATACCTGTGATCTTTTTGCCTTAAATTTTGAAATCCTTTGTATAGGGTTTATGCATAATCATAAGAAGAAATTTCTCCCTCATCTTCTTCTCCATATTTTTCCATGAATTAATATTCTCTTTAATTTTTTTTATCTCTCTTTCTTTAGGATATCCCACCAAATCATTACATGACCTTTTGATCCAAGAAACATTTTAGGTGACAATTCAGGGGATGGTTCTACCCCAATTGGTGGCAGAACTTCTGGGAGCCATAACTTTTACACCATAGCTCTGTTTGACTCCCCATTTAAATTTTTGGAAACATAAAAATAAGGGTAATATCATGAGATGTCATGAGATCTAATCAATGGGTTTTGGACCCCAAAAACCAAATGGAAGTGCTTCAATTTTTAATTTTAGTAGTGCAATCTAAAAATAGTAAGTTTCTAAAAATAGTAATTCTTCAATTTCTATATTGTTGTAAATCATGGAAGTCAAACCACTTAATCTACCTCAATATTGGTGACCTTCCACATCCTCATCCTAACTTCAAAATTTGTATAAATGAAGATGTAACCCGAAAATGAAAATCAAACATCTCTTCTCAGATATAGGCATATGTTTGGATCTACAAATTTGATCAATAAGACATCTCTTCTTATAGATAGGCATATGTTTGGATCTACAAATTTGATCAATAAAATATCTCTTCTCAAAGATATAATTATTACAATTGTGTTTTTCTTGTTTCTTGAATTATCTCTTAACCAAAGCTTCTAAGTTTTGAATCGCCTTTCAATTTTGTGCATGTAAACATTACCTTCTTGTCTTCTCTCATAGTCTTCCACTCGAAGAACTTATCCATACTGTTCATTCTATCTATCAAATATTCTAGTTTTAAACTACCTCCATAATCTGAAACATCAACCTTTATTCCTTCATTCCTTCCTTCTAAATCTTGAACCATCATCTCTTCCATCAATGATGGTTGATATTGTTATTCTTCTTCTTATTGAATTTATTCATCATGATCTATGTCTTCCTCAGCTTCATCACCACCTTCTCTTCTTCTCTAATTGATAATATCCTCTATTAATTATTTTACTTACCTCTAAATTTCCTATATAGTCTAATTCATTTGTGAAATACCTCCTCATCTTCTCACCATTTCTTACTCCTCTAAGATTCACCTTGCTCTGATACTAGATAATGAAACCAAAAACTATCAAGCCAATAAAATTACCAATATTCTACAACAATATCTGAGTTGATTCATATTGATTTCTTTTAATTAATTAAAACCCAAACCATGCTTAAATAATCCTCAACTCAGAATCAGAGTTGACATGCAAAATTTTAAAAAAAAAACTAAAATCTAAAAAAAAAACTTATATTTTTAGCAGCTGCTATTTTTATTAAGTTTTACATGCAAGCATGTGCAACACTAAAAATCTCTTAAAATATTTTAAATACTATAATTATCCTATTAGATAAATTTTAACTAAAGTTCATCTCTTGTCATAAAATATACAATTTATAAAAATAAAAAAATCAATAAACTACAATTTTGGACCCTCGTATGGGCATGTTTGGCCTCCAAAAAATATCAAAAACACCTCTAAAATGAAAAATCTACTTAGGATAGAAATAAATTTTTTGAGATGGTCATTTTGATGTGTGGAAAAGCTCAAACAGAGCTATGAGTCAAAATTTATGACCTCTAAAAGTTTGGCTTATTTTTTCTACATCTCTAATGTTGGCTAATCCTCTTTTAAGAGTTTGAAATCAAGGTGATATTGAATCTCAAATAAAACCTAACTATAGATATCCAAGTATTTATAAGAATGAACCATCTATAAAACATAATTATTGAAATTAATCATCAATTTAGTTAAAATTTTATATTAGATAATCATGATTAAAATTAATCAATGATTAAGATTAGACTAAGCTTGTTTAAAAAAATGAACACTTAATTATATTTCTAGGTCTACAAGGTGTTTGACTAAGAAAGCAATGTTGTCATTGAATAGTAATTGTATAATAATATATTTGAAAAAGTAGTCTTCATGCTTGAGCTTCCTCTTCTAAATATTTTAATAAATAATCTATGTAAATTTCAAATAGATTTGGGGATAAATATAAACCTTATTTAACTCAAATAATGAGATTAATTTCCTCCCACCAACCTTGATTTTTAAATCTTAGTAAATGGTCCTCATTCATAAAGCATATATGTTATAATATTAAATTCATAGGGTTTTCCTAATTCTATCATATAATTTAGAGGGATTTTCTTTATATATATAAAGAAATAAATAAACTGTTTATATGTTATTACAATAAAATTATGTAATAGTTTTAAAATTGTGTATTTGATCAATTATTGAATCTTTACTCTGAAAACCAACTTCAAATTTTTTTTATCTAAATATTCACTAAATTTATTTTCAATATAAACCTTAATTAATATATATAAAATCGTAATTGATCTTTTTAATTAGAAAGATTACATTTGCACCTAGATTTGTCTATGGTTATGATACAACTTTTTATCCATTTCTTAGAGAATTATATTTTCACTAAAGCATTATATATGATTGGGATACGTGGGGTGAGGATAGAACTTCCCATATTAATAATTTCAGCTTGATAGCTTTTAACATATTTTGCTTTCTCTTTTCCATGTTTCTTTGACTCATTTTTAATCTATTATGTAGAGAAAAAGTTCATTTGAGTGTCACTTAATATAACATCATTAATATTTTCAATTGTGTTTAAAAACAACTTACAATTATTTGAGATGTAACAATTCTAATTGTTTATATGTCAATTTAAGGGTCACTGACGTAGTTTTCTTGAGAAAAATGTGATTCTAAAACTGCTCTATATTATGTTTAGATTTTTTTTTCTATTTTTTTAATAAATAATTTTTTATTAAATAAGGCATCTCTTTTAATAATATAATAATTTTTAAAAAATTGAGTCGATGACTTCACACTGCAAAACATCATATCCATCCTAAGATTAAGAAAGGATACATTATTAACTTAGGAGAAAACTCAACATAAGAAATTACAATAGAGTATGTATTTTAAAATAATAAAAGGGACATAAACAAAGATAAAATAATAAAATCCTAACTGATAAACTAAAGCATAGGACTAGGTCATATTATCAATAATAAACAAAGGTGGTGGGTGTTAAATATCATCTAGGGTGTCACCCCAACCACCTTGCCTACCTTCCTCCCACCTCACCCCACACCACTTATAGTAGGAGGATCTATAATGTTAGGTAAAGGATCCCAATCATCACCTACCTATCCTCTATATTATCTTATCTTGTGAGTAAAATGGCAAGGTCCAAGTGAGTGAACTTCTTTTATTGAGGCACGCATAACAAAAAGGGTTTGTATGAGTAAAATCACTACCACATGATCTACAACTCGATAATGAAAACCACTAACATGGGAATCCATTATGGCACCTGCTATGGGAATGGAGACTTCTTCAATTTCTAAGGCAATAAACCCAAGGTGGAAAATAGTGGCAAGGTGATTTTGTACATATACTCTACTAACAATATGTCACTCTTCCAATGATCAGTAGACCCTAATGGTGCTCCTATATGAGTCAAACTTTTTCTACATACACGTAGATCTATAACATAATATTAGAGAACACTTAAACTCTATTAGTAACCAAAACAAAAACCTCTTACATTATAGTATGAAGATAAATTGTATTATTTCTTTCTTTTTATAAATACAAAAATATCAAGTGACACATCTTTGTGAATGATATAACGAAGAAGATATTTTGCCTAGGCTCAATTATGACTATCCAAACTTTAGAAAACCTATGTTTCTACACTTTCATATAAAAACTAACTTTCTAAACATCTACTTAATAGGTTGAGAAGAAAGGTATTATTATTATTATTATTATTATTATTATTATTATTATTATTATTATTATTATTATTATTATTATTATTATTATTATTATTATTATTATTATTATTATTATTATTATTATCATTATCATTTTAAACAAGAATAATATTTTCTTGAACCACTTTACATTTGTACTTACACTCATACTTTTAAACATTATTGATAAATTTAACTGAAAAAAATAAAAATAAATAAATAAAATCATGACACCATCAAATACTAAAAAAGACTCCAATGGATCAAAATGTACATCTTTGAAAAAAAATAACAAATTAGTTAAATTATCTCTTTCAAATTGAAGAATATGCTCAACTCACAACAAAAGACAAGTAAAGTCCACTCACCTCTATTTGACAGTTGTTTATTTTAGGGCTGGTATTTAGATTTTGTTTCCATCATGAAGCTCACAATTAGTTAATTTTATGAAATAATTGTACAATTATGTGTAGGGTGGGGTTGTAAATAGTGTACAAGAATCCAGATGTGAGCCAAAAAATAAAAAATAAACAATCCAAAATGTCATCTACAGTAATCTAAAGGGAATTATCTAATTTAGGAGGAATCTCTATTTTAATTTACTTTGGAGTTTAGTATTCATGTAAGTTAAACATTGCATAATGGATTGTTTACAATGTTTGAAATTTAATATATATGTATGTATATGGGATTTGGTGTATCTTTCTTTCATTTAATATTAAAGAATTTGATTTTTTTTAATAAAAAATATTATATTTTTATTAATTAAAAATATATTATATATCTCACCTAATTTATTCGATTATTATTATAATTTATTTTATCAACAATCACATCACTTCAATGAGAACTATTATATAACAAAGACCTACTCATCCATGCATTGCATGATCACAGTTAGGTATGACAAACCTTTTTGTAGTGGTAAGCATATAAGATTTCTTTCTCCAGTGGAATTGTCTAGGGTGAGGCCATTGCTATCTATTTCATATGATCTTGTATGTTAATAATGTAAAAGATTTATATATATATATATATATATATATATATATATATGTATGTATGTATGTATGTATGTATGTATGTATGTATGTATGTATGTATGTATGTATGTATGTATGTATGTATGTATGTATGTATGTATGTATATTTATATGTATATGTATATTTATATGTATATGTGTGTGTGTGTATATATATATATATATATATATATATTGGAACACTTTTCTTTGGTTTATTGTTAAGTATAATTTAATTTTTTTTAATATTTATTAAAATTTCTATTTTAAAAAATAATATTACAAATTTTTTATTGAAAATATTTTTTTATATTTTTATTGATTAAAAAATAATTATATTTCTAATAAATTTTTTTAAATAGTATTATTATTTACTTTACCATCATTGACATTAGCTTTAAAAACTACTTTAAAATTATTTAAATTGAACCAAAAAAACCTTATCTTTTATATATGTAGAGACAAATATCATTTCAATTATAACAAGTTCAAGAATATAACTTTGCTAAGAATAACATTTCAATTACATACATTAATAAATGTTTTAGTGACAACTACCATATAAGAAAATGACATGGTCACAATTGGGTATAGCAAGCACTTTTGTGGAGGTAAGCATGTGAGATTTCTTCTCCACTAAGATTGTCTATTTTTTGTTATGATCTTCTCTAATAACAATGTAGTAGAATTTTATGATCAAGCAGTCGTACAATCTCTCTGTCAAAAGATATATACACAAAAGTAATAGCTGAATACTAACACAAATTCCTCTTAACCTAGATCTGAAATGCATGTACACCCCACATTGGTTGAGTATGAGAACATGAAACTTCCAAGTTTGGAGGAATCTATATTAGTTACACATCTGAAAGAGAAGTGTCATCTAAAACCTAGGGTGACCTTTTTGTTATATAGTTTTTATCCTCATTTATTTATAATTGTATTTAAAATATTTTCTTTTTTAAATCCTAACCTCAATTTGGGTAGACTTTTTTCCTATAATTACCTCTTGAATAGTAGCATAAAATGAGATTTAACTAGAGAGAGAGCTCAATTAGACAGACTCAAGCCTTATTATCATAATCATGGTAAGTGCCAACCTATTTATCTTGAAAGTTGTATGAAGACGAGAAGCTTTATTATTGTAATCATCTTGTTATTTTTTTAAATTAATATTAATATTATTGATAAGTTTTCATAGTAAATATGAAAAAATTCATGGAAAGACTTTATAACATATTGAATTTAGAAAGGTTTCATGGCCATATTTCATTAGATAGACTTTTCAATTTAAAATATAAAATATAAAATATTTTTATTTATTAGGCAATTAAGTTTTTCTCTTCTTAACCCACCATAGGAGGGATAGGGTATAATAAGAGCGTTATAGGTTTATAATTTTTTTTATTATCTTAACCAAAATCTTAAAGTTTATTGAATTATATTAATAAAAAAATGTGATATAAAAATTAATCATTCTTTAAAAAAAAAGTGAATTGTAGTCACATTCCAAAGGTACATCATATGAAGTTGAAAAGGGTAAAAAATGGGTTTTGAAAGGTTTTAAAGCCTTATATAAAGGAGGGAAAGATGAATCAATAATGTTTAAATGGGATGCTTCTACCAGTGGCAACAAAGTGGGTGGTAATAAGTAACACACCAAAAACTTCTGTCAAAAAATAATCAAAAAACTTATCATAATTTTCAAAAATCTTTCACGAAGCTTCCACCAAACTTACTTGGGGGACTTATCCCTTTTTCATTTATCATTTGAATTATAACATGAGATCCACCATAATGGAGGGACATGCAGGAGGGCTACAACATTGCTTTTATTCCTTTTTTCCTTTTTTGAATCATGGTCCACCCTTCTTTTTTTTCAATTGGTTGGGCTAGTGGAGAGTTCATAATTGGAACATGGAGCTAGGATTTGTCTTACACTATTAGACCATTGAAATTTTCTACCCTGGGTAAATTAATTTATGGGTTCTCCTTTGAGGAGAAAGATAGAATAGACTAAACTTTCTTTGGAGATATTAAATTAGCTAGTAGTTCTTCAGAGTGGGGACTTTTAAGGTCCTCATTTATGACAATGGTAATAAGATCATCTAAAGAAGAGGCAAAATCCTCACTTTTAGAAAGCATGCCCTCTTTGTCTACAACCAACACCATAAGATTTTTGGGAATGAATTATTTCTGCCAAAATGAATTCTTTTTTCTGAGGAGACTATAATTTTTGGTCAAATTTCTAGTGCCAAAACAACCATGGTAGCAAAAAAACAAGCCTTCATAGTCAAGGGGTTGGAACCAGGGCATTATCATAATTGCAAAGTGATTTTTTCTAGAATATTCTTGGAGATATTTATATTCAAAAAAATGCTATGAAATGTAGTGAGGTAAAAGTGATCATTATCTGGGTGCATTTGTAGAAACTCACCTAGTGATTTACCAATAGCCTTTATACTAGATTCAATCCAAAACTACAATGGGAGATGGGGCAAATGGACCTATATGGGTTTAATATGTAGAGGTTTAGTGAGGGGATTGAAAGTAAGGGATCATTGTTTCAAGACCAAGAGGTGGTGATTCAAGATCCAAAATTGAATTTGAATCTTAACATTTTCCTCAATGTCACTAGAAACAATAATAAAGAAGCTTTTTGCACAAGGATAAATTTTAAGTCTAATTGATAGGAGGGGTTTCTAATGCTTTGATATCCAAGCATGAATATCATGAAGTTTGGGCTAGTGATTCATGCATATACAAATGACACCTTTAGCTGAGAAGTATTCTTTCAATTTCAACGTGTTCTTGGATTCCTCATCAAAAATCACAACAATGTCATAAGATTCAAGAGTGAGGGGTTTGGGGTCCAATATTGGATTTGTCCTACAAGAGATAGCTTCATTAAAGGAGTATGGATTCAGACTCCCTACTTCATCATATATTGCCATTACATCCCATCCCATGTAAGACCTAAGAGAAAGGTTGTCAAAACTAGACAGGTCATAGTCAATGGAATGGCCAAATGCCACTTTTTGCAGGTTGTTGATATGATTTTTAGGGATAACCTAAGATTAGTGTTCACAATTGTATTTTTACAGGAAGGTAAATTACTATTTATTGAAAAGTAATTACCATATAGTAAGTTAGTAGTTAGTTATGATTAGTTACATTGATATATTAATAATATATCACATATTATTAAAAGTCAGTTTGTTAGTATAAGTTATTATAGGAAATTTGTGAGAGATATTGGTGGAGATATGATCTCCCCAATTATTAGAAATATCTTTCTTATATATTTTTACTCCTATATAGTTTTCAAAATAGATAGAATAAAATAATATTATATTGTGTGTTAAATATTTCTATGTGTTTTCCTCCATTTTCCATATTTCATTTATCTAGATCTAAATCAGATCCATTATCTAGTATAAGAATAGCCTATATCTTGACATGCTATAGATAATTAGTTTGAAAAGAGGCAACATCTAAACTTGAGTTGTTGTCTCAAATTTATGAGTTCATTTTGTTTGACAAAATGCTTGTAGAATAGCCATATAGGAATTCTATCATCTTGCATAGAGATGTATACAAAGCATTATCAAAATTTGATATTTGTAGACTTACATCAATAGTGATCGATTAAATTTTTGTCATTGGCTCCCATTTCAAAGACCGTGCATGCACAATCTACCATAATGTTAGGTTTATCTTTGGTAAAGGTTTTCTACTCTTGTCAATTAATTTTTATCAAACTTTGAAATTTCACTAATTTCACCATAGACCTGAGTAAATGAATCCCTAATTATCTATGTAAATTTCAATTATTATTATGGTATAATATTCAATACAATAGAACTAAGTATTCATGTTGAGGTCCATACATCAAACTAGTCCATCCTTCAAAATCTACATTTGTAGCACCCAACTATTGAAAGAATTGCATTGTCTAAGAAAGTAACACAACCTATAGATTATATATAAATATTTTTGTATTGTTTACATTTTCCATCTAGATCTACACTTATTCTACCAACTTCCCATTCCATATTGTCAAATCATCTGACAAACTATCAAACACTTTGGATTGTCATTTTATTCTATTGCATTCACTGCTATCTCAACTCCATCTTTACAAAAATTGATGGCATGATTGACTTCATTTTGACTAAGTCAAAATTTTGTCTCAATTTACATCTTTTTGAAGTGTGATACAAATCTGAGTATCTTTGTTTGAACTTTAATAATGATCAGACCTATAAATTAATGTTTTAGCCATTGAAATTAACCTCAAATCTCATTTTAGCTTGGGTCACACTTGATCCCACTTTGTTTGGCATCTTATTCCATTCTTGACGATCACCTATTCAAAGCAATCTCTACAGATCAAGCAATATCTAAGAGAAGATATGTATCGCATTTCATGTACTTGAAGTTTACATATTTTTATTATTTTAAATTTTATTGAAGTTGTTGCCATATGTAGTATGTGATATAGGTATCGTGGCTAATTTGAGTCTTTTAGGTTTGATAGTTCATATCTATTTAGCCATTATATAATGTCTTTTGTATATAACATTGTTAAATGTTATAAATTCAATTTGAGTCATTTTTTAAAAATTTATTGATATTATTAGATTCATTTTTTTAAAGATATGTCAGTTGTAGAATTATCAAAAAAAGTCAAGTCATCATTTTTTATAATTAGTCATCAATATTGATAAGTCGTTGTGAGTTTTTATAATCTAGTTTTTTGTAGTATATAATTTTTTATGGGTCATAAGTCATCAAATATCAAAAATCAAAAGTGTCAATTTTTTGGGTTTACTATCAAAATAAAAAAAAATGAGTCCAAAGTTAAAAGGTTTTGAGTCATTAATTATGTGTCACTATACTATTGAAATCAAAATCAATTATTTGTATAAGGATGCACTCTCACTTGTACATGATGCCTGAGTCAGAAGTCAATCTTGTGGGGGGATTTCTCTTCGACAAAATTATGCACCTAAACTTCATCACTATATTGACTGAGTAAGTAGTATCAAATACTATAGAAAGGAGGAAATGGAGGCTAAAAGTTCCAAAGCCTCTTGTCAGTCACCAATGATGGGGCCTAGAATGATTGGTGACATATGTTGTATAGTGTGTTTTTTCATAATTTCCACTATGTGTGTTTGAATAATAAAAAAATTCCATGCCTATTCAAGTATTGAAATAAGTGATCATTCATTTCTATATTTCCCCTTGAGGTAAAAATAATGATGAGGACTAATAGAATGTTGTAACATTATGTAAGGTTGTGGGTTAACCTGTAAAACCTTCAGGATGTTTTGGTTGTTGGTTAACAACATGTAAAACCATCCTTTATTTTTAGTTTGTTGGTTAATCAAGTGTAAAACCATCTGTTATTTATAGGTTGTTGGTAAATCAAGTGTAAAACCATTAAATGTTTGTAGGTTATTGGTTAGCTGAGTGAAAAACCATCATGTGAGTTTTTGTGAGAGTTGCAATATAGGATGATGTCTTCTCCATGTTCACACTAGGGGGGAATGTTAGGGATAAACTAATGGTAGTGCTCAAAATTGTATTTTTATTGGAAGTTAAATTACTATTTACTAAATAGTAATTACCATAGAGTAAGTTAGCAGTTAGTTATGATTAGTTACATTGATATATTAATAATATATCATGTATTTTTAATAGTTAGTTTGTTATTATAAGTTAGTCTAGGGATATTTTTAAGAGATATTGTTGGAGATATGATCTCCCCAATTATAGGAAATAGATTTCCTATATATTTATACTCATGTATGGTTTTTAAAATAGATGCAATGAAAAAATATTATATTGTATGTTAAATATGTATCTATTTTCATCTTCATTTTCTATATTTCATTTATGCATATCTAAACTAGCTCTATTAGTGCCTAGGGATCCATTTGTCCTAACTATTGGGTCTGACCCAACATTTTTTAATATGTCCAACATAGCCCTAAGAGGCAGATAGGGGCAAGTTGTGATTCACAAATCAAGATACACCTTGTTTAGCTTCGATCAAACTAGGGTAGGTCATTTTATGCATGTTATCTCTACAAGTATGGGAACATCGATGGGATTGGGGTCAGATTAAGAGTTTTAAAATTCCTTGGGTGGGTGCATTTCAATAGAGAGATACATTAGAATATATATTTGTCTATAACTATAATGTAACTTTTGCTCCACTTCTTATGAAATCATTATCTTAGAAAAGTATTAAATAACATTAGAATATGTAGGGTAAGGATAGAGCTTCTCATATTAATATTTTCATATTGATAACCTTAAATTTATTTTTCTTTCTCTTTTACAAGTTTATTTATCTCATTTTTAATGTATTCTATAGAGAACACATGCATTTGAGTATGTGTGAATATAATAACATCATTAAGATTGTCCAATGTATTTGTAGAAACCTATAAATACTCGAGATGTAACAAATATAAATATTTATATGTCAATTTGAGGATAAATTGACATATTTTTCCAAGGAAAAATTTGATTCCAATATTGATTTATATTATGCTTAGAGATATATTGATTCCAATGTTTCACAAATTCAAACTTTGATCATTTTTACTTGTATAACCATTTTTTAGCAATGCCTTTATAATTAAATTATTTCCATTGAAGATGGGACTCATCTTATCCAGCTAAGAGATTTGTCTAAGGAGTAGGAGTGGATTCAACAACTAGAGGTTTTTGTAGATAGAGTGATACTACATCTAGTTAGAAAATTATAATAAAGACATGTTGGAGAGTGTGTAGGTCTAAGTAGAGTTGTAAGACTGATCCACATCCCTTAATGGTCTGGTATTATAACACTACGTGTTTTGTATTTTATAATAAAATTACAAGTATGTGGTAGATGCATGTTTTTTAATCTCATCATTGAAAATAAAAATAAAAATAACTTTGTTGTTTTCTATTGTGCATGTGGACTCTGTGTGTGTGTGAATTAGTATGTTTTTATTCTATAAGATGTATGGTCTAAGTTTTTCTATAATTGGACCCTATAATCATGACTACATCAAATTTTATGTCCATGTCAATCCATCTAGGACAAAAATAGACATTATTATTTCATAACCGAAGGATGAAAAGATCAACTGCCCATATTTTTTACTAGTTGAAAACTATCAAAATAAGAGTGAAGCAACATAAAAAATGAGAGAGAGTCACTATGAATTATCTATTCCATTAATAAATTTGGCATGTATGTGTTGATGGCAATATTTATCTTTTTCATAGGCATTGTACTGTTGAAATCTATAGTCAATTTAAGCTAACTTCTTACATGGGAAGATCTAATGTTGGCTAATCCTCTTTTAAGAGTTTGAAATCAAGGTGATATTAAATCTCAAAAAGCAACCTAATTATAGATATCTCAGTATTCATAATAACAAACCATCTATATAAAATGATTATTGAAATAAATTATCGATTTGGTTAAAATTTTATATTAGATAATCATGATTAAAATTGATAAACAATTAAGATTAGATTGGGCTTATTTAAAAAAATGGACACGTAGTTGTGTTTCTAGGTCTACAAGGTGTTTGGATAAAGGGATAATGTTGTCATTGAATAATAATTGTATAATAATATATTTGAAAAAATTAGTCTTCATGTTTGAACTTCCTCTTCTAAGTATTTTAATAAACAATCTATGTAAATATCAAATAGATTTGGGGATAAATGTAAACCTTTTTTAACTCCAATATTGAGATTAATTTCCTCCCACCAACCTTGATTTTTAAATCTTAATAAATGGTCTTCATTCATAAATCATATATGTTATAATATTAAATTCATAGGATTTTCCTAACTCTATTATAGAATTTAAAAGGATTTCCTTTAGGGATATTTTTAAAGAATTTTTTATTTTTTTATTTTTATTTTTATTTTTATTTTTAACATCAAGAAAAGAAACAAATAATTTTTTTACATATTATAATAATAAAATTATGTAATAGTTTTAAAATTGTGAATTTGATCAATTGTTGAATTTTTACTCCTAAAACCAACTTTAAATTTTTTTCATATAAATATTCACTAAATTTATTTTCAATATTTATTTTTAAAACCTTAGTGAATAAATATAAAATCGTAATTGATCTCTTTAATTAGATTGATTACATTTTCACCTAGATTTATTTATGGTTATGATACAACTTGTTGTCCATTTCTTAGAGAATTATTGTTTCACTAAAGCATTACATATGATTGGGATATGTGGGGTGAGGAAGAGCTTCCCATCTTAATAATTTCAGCTTGATAACTTTCAGTGTATTTTGCTTTCTCTTTTGCATGTTTCTTTGACTCATTTTTAATCTCTTTTGTACAGAACAAGTTCATTTGAGTGTGCATGAATATAACATCAAGATTTTCCATTGTGTTTGTAAAAACTTAAAACTATTTGATATGTAACAATTCTAATTGTTTATATGTCGATTTAAGGGTCACTACATAGTTTTACTAAGAAAAATGTGATTCCAAAATTGCTCTATATTATGCTTATAGAATTGTTTTCTATTGTTTTTTATAAATAATTTAAAAAAAAAAAAAAAAATCTAAGTGAAAAGGCTATTTTTTTTAATAATATAATAGTTTTTTAAAAAATGAGTGGATGACTTCACACTGCAAAACATCATATCAATCCTAAGATCAAGAAAGGATATATTGTTAACTTAGGAGAAAGTTCAACATGAAAAATTACAATAGAGTATGTATTTTCAAATAATAAAAGGGAGATGAACAAAGATAAGATAATAAAATCCCAACTAATAAAGTAAAGCATAAGACTGGGCCATATGATCAACAATAAACAAAGGTGGTGGGTGTTAAAGATCATCTAGTGTGTCACCCCAAACCTCTTGCCTACCTTCCTCCCACATTGCCCCACAACAATTCTAGTAGGAGGATCTACAATGTTAGGTAAATGATCCCAATAATCACTTACCTATCCTCTATATTATCTTGTCTTGTGAGTAAAATGGCAAGGTCCAAGCGAGTGATTTTTTTTTTGTTGAGGCACACCTAATAAAAAGGGTTTGTATGAGTAAAATTACTGCCACACGATCTACAACTCGACAAGGAAAACCACTAACACAGGGATCTAGTGTGACACCTACTATGGGAATGGTGACTTCCTCAATTTCCAAGGCAATAAACCCAAGGTAGAAAATAGTGGTAAGGTGAGTTCATACATATACTCTATTAACCATACATGGATCACTCTCCTAGTGATCAATAGACCTTAATGGTGATCCTTTATCATCCAAACCATTTCTACATACACTTAGATATATAACATAATATTAGAGAGCACTTAAACTCTATTAGTAACCCAAAAAAAACTCTTACATTATAATATGAAGACAAATTGCATCATTTCTTTCTTTTTATAAATACAAAAATATCAATTAACAAATCTTTGTGAATGATATAACAAAGAAGAGATTTTTCCTGGGCTCAATTATGACTATCCAAACTTTAAAAAACTTAAATTTCTATATTTTCGTAGAAAAACTAACCTTCTAAACATCTACTTAATATGTCAAGGAAAAAGGCATTATTATTATTATTATTATTATTATTATTATTATTATTATTATTATTATTATTATTATTATTATTATTATTATTATTATTACTTCTTGAACCACTTTACATTTATAGTTACACTCATACTTATTAAACATTATTGACAAATTTAAATGAAATAAAATAAAAATAAATAAATAAATAAAATCATAACACCATC
This sequence comes from Torreya grandis, assembly GCA_037957365.1. NCBI lineage: Eukaryota > Viridiplantae > Streptophyta > Pinopsida > Cupressales > Taxaceae > Torreya > Torreya grandis. Next base: position 2,054,561 of record JARHVA010003034.1, on the reverse strand, counting down.
AAATACCCAAAAAAAGGACTCCAATGGATTAAAATTTATATCTTTGAATAAAAATAAAAAATTAGTTTAATTATCTCTTTCAAATTGAAGAATATGCCCAATTCACAACAAAAGATGAGCAAAATTCACTCACCTCTGTTTGATAGTTGTTTATTTCAAAGCTGGTATTTGGATTTATTTCCATCATGAGGCTCGCAATTAGTTCAGTTGTATTGGATTAGTTTTAGACGGAGAGATATGAATATTTAATTTCTTAAAATTAGTGACATTTATTTTAGTTTCATACCCATTTATGTCCATATTTGAATAGGTCAGGCCAATAGTAGCTTGCCCTCATTATTTTTATGGCAGTGGTTCTTGAAAAAAAATGTCCACCTAATGAGCCATCATGAAACTCCTCAAGAACCTTGGGAATTTGATCATGCTTGATGCACCTTAGCATAACTCCATTCATATCCTTCTTAAATAATACTCCATCAATAAGAACATAAGAAATAGATTCAATTCTGAAATGCATCTTCTTGTACTATTAGAGCTCATGCAGGTATTTTCTAGTCTAGAGGAAGATGGTCATGTTACTGATCTTGTTGTTGATCATATGTGGAGTGGTTGGTTAGAATGACTATTAAATTTATGCTACATTAGATACTGCATCAATAGTAATTAATTTATAATCATGTTGCTCACATAATCCCTTTCCTCTTATGAGATTAGTTATTTTGATGTTCATGTTATATTCCATGACTTTTATGATCCAACATGCTCTCTTCTTATTTATTTATTGGCTCAGCAGGAACTCTTTGATGCTTTGGTGACTTACCAAGAGATGAATTTTATTATTAGAAATCATATGTCTGAACTTTTTAAAAGTTTTAATTACAACATATACTTACTCTCAACAAAATTGTACTTTTCCTCATAATCCTTCAAAGATTGATTGAAAAATGATGTAGGCTAATCCAACTACTCTTTATTTTTTTGGTTTAGAACTTATCATGTTATGAAATAATTGTATAATTCTGTGTAGGGTGTGATTGTAAATGGTGTACATGAATCTAGATGTGAGCTAAAAATTAATTTTAATTTACTTTGGAGTTTAGTATTCATGTAAGTTAAACATTGCATAATGGATTGTAAACAATGTTTGAAATTTAATATATATGTATGTATATGGGATTAGAGGTTTTTTTTTTTCATTTAATATCAAATAATTTGATTTTTTTAATATTTATTGTTATAAAAAATAAAAAATAATATTATATTTTTATTGATTAAAAATATATTATATATCTCATCTAATTTATTTGAATATTATTATAATTTATTTTATCTTTAATGATAACTACTATTATATAAGAAAGACCTACTTGTCCATGCATTGCATGATCAAAGTTGGGTATGAAAAACTTTTTTGTAGTGGTAAGCATATAAGATTTCTTGTCCACTGGAATTGTCTAGGGTAAGGTCATTATTATCTATTTTATATGATCTTATATGTTAATAATGTAGAAGAGTTATATATATATATAAGAATTTATTTATATTAGAGAAATTTTCTTTGGTTTATTATCAAGAAGTATAATTTAATTTAATTTTAATATTTATTAAAATTTGTATTTTAAAAAATAATATTACAAAAATTTTATTAAAAATATATTTTTTATATTTTTATTAATTAGAAAATTATTATATCTCAAATTAAATTTATTTGAATAATATTATTATTACTGTCCAATCATCCACATCATCTTAAAAAACTACTTTAAAACTATTTGAATTGACCCACAAAAACCTTATCTTTTATATATGTGGAGATAAATATCATTTCTATTATAACAAGTGTAAGACTATAACTTTTTTAAGAATATCATTTCAATTAAATGCATTAATCACTGTTTCAGTGGCAACTACAATATAATAAAATGCCGTGGTCATATTTGGGTATAGCCAATACTTTTGAGGAGGTAAGCATGTGAGATTTCTTCTCCAGTGAGATTGTTTATTTCTTGTTATGATCTTCTCTAATAACAATGTGGAAAATTTTTATGATCAAGCAGTCTTACAATCTCTCTGTCAAAAGATATAACACAAAATTAATAGCTGAATACTAACAAAAATTTCTCTTGACCTGGATCTAAAATGTATGTACACCCCACATTGGTTGAGTATGAGAACATAAAAGTTCCATGTTTGGAGGAATCTGTATTAGTTACACATCTGAAAGAGGAGAAGTGTCATTTGAAACCCAAGGTGAGCTTTATGTTATATAGGTTTTCTCCTAATTTATTTATAATTGTATTGAAAATATTTTCTTTTCATAATCCTAACCCCAATTTGGGTAGACTTTTTTCTTGTAATTGCTTCTTGAATAACAACAGAAAATGAGCTTTAACTACCTAGTTTTTTCTTTCCCTTCTTCCCTATGCCCCTAGCAATAAACACCAACAATTTTGATTTATATTTTCATATTATTTTCCATTATATTTATGTTATGATTTTTTAATCTCTCCCTTTTCTTCTTCCAATATATGTTTAATGCAAGTGCTAACTGTTAAAAATGTCAAGCAAGTTTCTTTCTAGATGGTGGAGATATTATAACTGATAATATCAGTGTAATTTCTACTAGTGAATGCCCAAAATTAAATTGTAATTGTTACCCACTACATTTATTTATAACTTATCTGGTGTTCTTTATATTTAATTCTACTTTTAACCATTTCATATATTTTGATGAAATGGTGTTCTCTTGACAGTGCCTGGATTTTATGGAGCTACTCTAATCATTACTACCACCACTTTCATACATTTCCTCCCTTATATCAAAAGGTAATGTAGATCATATGTTTAGTTCTATCTATATTTTTCATGTATTATGTTGTAAAATATGGCAAAAGTGGCCTGATTTGAGCTAGTTTTGGCTTTTCAATTTAAAATATAAATTATAAAATATTTTTATTTATTAGGTAATTAGGTTGTTCTATTCTCAACCTCCAGTAGGAAGGATATGATATAATCCGAAAGTTATAAGATTGATATATATTTTTTTAATTATTATCTTAATGAAAAGTTAATTGAATTATATTAATAAAAAAAATGTGATATAAAAAGTGCGTGGAAGTAGATACACTCCAAAGTCAAAATGTCCAAAGCTGAAAAGCATTACATCATAAGTTTACTATAATTCAAACCACTTTTCAACCAAAAAAAAATGAAATAAAAAAAAGCCATAGTCTTATAAAAGTATTATAAATCACAAACAAAACCAATTAGTGGGAGCAACAATAAACAATGGGAGAGGAGTTGAAGAATCACCTAGTTTATCACTTGAACCCCCCAAATGATTACCAACCATAGGGTTTTCAAATTTAGATACATTATTTCACCCATTTTTTTTAGTATAATAATGCTTGTGACGAAAAATAGCAAGTGTCAAGTGAAATAAATTACCTTGTTGATGTGTAGACCAATCAAAGTGACCATTATCACCACTACGAGTATTACCATATTGAGGCCATAAAGTTGGGGATTGAAAACATCTTCTAAGTGGAGCCACTATGGTGCCTGCTATGAGAATGAGTCCTCCCTTACTATTGACACCCATGGTCCCATGAAGGATATCAATGGGGAGGAGAGCTTAGAGGGACTCTACCAATAACACAAGTGGCACTATCCCAATTATCCGATAAATTATAGAGGTGAGGCAACTCCAAGCAAACTTTCTTAACTTAAACTTGAATATGAAACATAAAACTAGATATAATATTAATATTGTTAGTAGCATAAAATAAACCATCAAGAATTATTAATATGATTAAAACTAAATTCATTTTTGTTCTTCCATTAATGAAGTATAATATTTTCATGAAATATATGCCAAGTTTCCATTTATTTTGCATGAATCATGGTCATGTCACATAACATCATCATCTTCTAGGTAAACATTTATGGACAAAAGGGTTGGAAGGGTGTGTGAATATAATTTCAAGATAATTGAGAAAGCTTGAAAAATCAAAATATATGATTTAAATATTTAGAGTGGCATATATACTAAAATTTGGTATTAATTACTTAACAATGACAACTTTGGCATACTTTTACAATGCATGAATTATGCACACAAATATGGTCCTAACTGGCCACATGCTCCCACCCACATGCTACCTTATGAGTTATATCCTTTCATTTTGTTTTTACACACCTAGAGGAACCTTATTACCTATTTAAAACTTGCATACTATCATACACAAAAATCACCACATCTTAATTTCAATCTTAATGTGAACAGGTCAATAACATTAGACCAGGTCTGTATCGCTAGTAAATATTGACCTAATCCTAATAGTACCAACCCTCTCTTTGTAACAATTAATTTTTTAATTAAATATTTCATTAGGGTCAACCCAACTACCTAATGTGTTTTTGGTATGATAAATTATCCAATTGGAGACATATGTATACAAATCAAGGCCTCACTTGATAAGGAACCAAAAACTTATCTAGTACACATCTATACACTATTGCATATCAAGAAAATCTACCTTATTCTTCCAAAGTTGTAAATCAACCACTATTACCAATCATAAGCCAATTTTCATGCATACCAAATCCAATTCAAATCAATAAATTTCAAGTATCAATTCTAAATCATTAGCTATATTCATATAACGAAGGAGCATAATTGCAAAATCACATTAGGTTTGAGAACTAAATATGGATTTAATTCCCTTATTAGATTATTAGATATGTATATAATATTAAATAATCAACATAGGTGATTTAGGTTAGCTCATCTTATTATAATTTCTCATATTTTACATGTTTTTAGTCCTCATAAGCACACCTAGGGTCTCAAGGTGAAGGAGATTGATTTATAGCATTGAATGCATAATAAGGGTTTGACATCATGCATAGAGAGATTTCAGAGACAATGTTTCTATACGATTTTTGCTTTCACATTCAAAGAGAGAATAAGAAACTAAGAGAAATGGTCTAAGGCTTGTATGTACCTAGATGAAGTCTGCACACCGTTATCCAGACGACGGAAGGAACTCCTCTTTGGTTGTGGAGGATGACACCTGTAGAAGAAAGAGACTAAAACAAAGAAGGCATTAGATGAGGAGATGGTGGGTTACCAAGCAAAAGCTTGATCCCAGAAGTACAAAGACTTCCTTAAGGGATGTCAACCCACTGATTGATAAAAATAATGTCTGATAAAAGGCAAAATGATAAAAGACTGAAATGATTGAAGACTGAAATAGAAATGGAAGCAAATGCTTACCTAAATGCTATTGTCAGCCTAGTCACAGTCGCCGATGTCGGTTAGTCAAGTCTGCCGACGTCGATTAGTCTACCGACGTCAATGAAGGCAGTGGTCTCTGCGGTCAGCGTCGGTCGAGGCAGTAGTCTTTGGATGAGGTCTGGTCAGGTTTAGATGGGTTTATGGTCTGTGGACGGGTCTGAGAAGGGGTTTGGCCCTTGTTAATGGTCTATGCAAGGGTTTGGGTAGAGTTGCAGGGACAATGGACAGAGTGTATGTTCTGAAAAGGGGGATAGAGGTGGTAAGGATATGGGAAGGCCTCTCAGCCTTTTTGAGAGGGAGTCAAGTCTGGTATAGCTGCTAGTCTGGTCTAGGGGGGTGATATTACTTGGAAGTAATAACTAAAAACATAATGAAAACATAGACAAAATACTTACTTGTGGCTTGCAAAAGGAGTGTTGCTAGTGCTTGTACCTATTGTTGATGTAGAAGACTGATGCAGAGTCTTTGCTATTGCTGTAGCTAGTGCAGAAGCCTTATGAGAGAGAGAGTGAGAGGTCTAGTGGATTGAAGACTGGAAGATTGGTTGATTGTTGAAGGTCAAAAGGCGGATGATTGAAGGTCGAAGGAGCCTATTGAAAGAGCGGATACGAAGATTGGAAAATGGGATTGAAGATTGGAAAAATGGGATCTTGCATTCGGGTCAGGAACCCAGTTATGAATGAAATCGATGCTGACAATATCACCGACATCCATTGATAGTTGACCAACTTTGGTGGCTGGAAGTCAGGAAAAAGGCTAAAAATAGCCTTTTATCCATTTTTCCAACTGTCGGGTCAGCGGGTCGGGGGAAGAAATGATCGAAGGTGGCTTAATAGGCATGGGAAATGAGTGAGATAAGGGAAATGGGGTCTTAAATCATTTAAGACTTGGCAAGGGGTAGTGGAGGGGAAGTTGGAATAGGTCATAGGGTGATAAATGAGGGTATCCAAGGGAAAGGAATCTAAGGAGAGGAGAGGTGGCATGGATGAGGTGGCAAGGGGAGAGAGAGAATTATTAATTTAAAATAAGATAATTATTTTAAATTAATAAGACATTGGTTAGGAGTGGTTAAGAATGGAAAGGGACCAAGGGGACCAAGGGAGAGAGTTAACCAAGGGTTTAGACACGATTTTAGTGTCTACATTTGCCCCTTTTGTCTTGTTGGTTGTTCTTGACGAACTGCAAGACAAAAACATGAGTTGGTTGCCCCAGGTATGGGATGAGGTTGATTTCATCCTGTTGGTTGTTCAATTGAACTGCAAGACAAAAATGAAAGGAGGATTGGTTGCCTCGATGTGGGATCAGGTATTCCCCCTCAAAGTGAGAGTTGAGGGAAGGGAACTTGAAATCGGGTGCCGATTTGACAGAGAGGTGGATGAAAATGGTGAAGTTGGAGTGAGAACACTACAATAGTTATGATTGTGTGCATACCACTTCATGAGATGGTCAGGTCAAATTGTCATAGGTCAAGGGTCGGAGAGTGCCAAAATTGAAATAATCGGGCCCCAGCATTAGTTGTAGCTGATAGGGTTATTCAATCTAAGCTGTAGCTCCAATGGTCATCATGTTTTAGGTATCCTGGGCTCAGGAAGTGCTCTTGGAAACATGAAAATGTCACAAGTAGTGGGGATCAACTGGCTTGCAATCCTATACATGTGAAGGTCATAAATAGTCTACGCACAATTTTGCTATCCATTCGTGAGGTAGCATACATGTAAAAACAACCAAGGCAACGTTTGTCTTGGAAGTGGTCAGAGTCTGAAGAGATAGTCGCGATCTCCATGGTCATTGGTCGAGGCAGGTCGAGATAGATAATTGGTCGAATGAATGGATGGACGAAGGAATGTGGTTGAGCTAACCTCAGAAGATGTTATGTGATCTAAGTGCTGCCTACATAGCCCCTGTGTGAAGGGCCTCAGAATAATGTAGTTCTCCTTAAAAGGGAGGAAGAGGGTCAAAGTGGTCGATTGCTTTGGTCTAGGTCAAGTCATGGTCTAAAGGAAGAAAGAAGGTTTCTCCATCAGAGAGATGAACAAATGAGGGTGGTCAAGCTAACCTCAGAGGACGTCGTGTTAACTAAGTGCTACCTACATAGCCTCGATCTTAGGGCCTTAGACCAATGTAGTTCAGGCTAGGAGTCAAAGAGGTTGATGATTGGTTTTGGTCATGTGTAAGAGGATAAGATGATGTTATAGCCTTTTCCATATTGTGTGATGGTGTATTCTGTAACATTGGTTGAGGGGTCTTTCATCCCTAGAAATTTTCCATATTCATGATGGATGTATGCTAAAAATGAATTGAGTCTATTTATGCATCAGCAAGTAATGGTTTATGCCTAACATAAATTGCGTTTGGTCGATAGTTTCCATGTGTATTGGTCTCCATAGAAACTATGTGAATGGTTTATGATAATGTTTTGTGGTCTAAAAAAGGTTTGGTTGGTTTGGTTTGGCAAATGATGTGGTTGAATGTGACCAAAGGTAAGGACAAAGTGAAAGGCATATTTGCCCTTTCATTGACAAGGACCAAAAATGATAGCATAGATAGGGGTTGTTAGAACCAAGAGCCCCATTCATGCATTACGTCGTTTGACCATGGGTTGTGTTAGAGTGGTAATCAAATCACTTTGACATTAAAGTGAGCTCGAAGTCCCTTGAATAGGTGTTATAATAGGTGAGGATAGGGTAACCCATTTTAGAGCAGCGATAACCTTGCCCCTTTTTATAGGAGACCCTGAGACAACTACAAGCCAAGTCCATGACCCCCCCTTCTTTTTTTTGTCACATTGATCGATGCGGGAAGTCTACATAGAGATGTCATTTTGCTTTGTGGTCATTTGTGAAGCTGATCGATGTGGGAAGCTTCTAAGAAAGTGTTGTTTGTAGCAAGATTTAGGCATAGCCATCCTTTGAGGGAGTGGTCTATATTCTGCTTTATATATTTAAGGGCTTTTGAATAGCTTTCCTTCGAGGGAGTAGTCTATTAGCTACAGTATTGATAGCACAACTGTCCTTCGAGGGAGCAGCCTGTCTTTTAGAGTTTGTGACCTTGGATACTTTGACATCTTGATTTATTTTTTGACAAAATTTTGAGTCATGGACAAGACTATAGAAGTTCAAGGGGTCCCTTTTATTAGGACAAAGCATCCATACATCATAAAAGGGTTATAAAGGATTTGTTTAGGGGAATAGGGTTGAAAGGAATGAGGATTAAGAGGATGGGGATTGCTCAAGGGACGAGCTCAAGTTAAATGTTAAGAGGATGAGTACTCAACTAACAATAAAATGGTCGCAGATGCAAGGCATTAAAGGGCTCAAGTTTTGATAAGTCCCTGGTCCATGCTTGCATGTTTATGATAAGGTCTGAGTCAATTAGGAGCAAACTTGCCCCATTTGCCTCTTCGAGATTGGTCATATGTTGATTGATGCGTGGTTGGTTGATATGGTTGCTGATTGGTCGAGACTAGTTGAATGTTTGGTCGAGGGTCGGGTCGATGGATATTTGGTCGATGATTGGTCAATGGTTCGGTTGGATGTTTGGTCAAGGTCGGGTCGATGCTTGTTTGGTCGAGGTATGGTCAAGGTTTAGGTTTAAAAGAGTGATTGATATTTGGTCGAGACTGGGTTGAAAGGTTGGTCAAGGCTTGGATGAACGTTGAATTCCCCCAGTGGCTAGGGAGAATGTTTGGTAGATTGGTCAAAGTCCGCTGAGGCTTGGTGGTCAGATTGACTGTGTTGATGTCAAATAAGGGGGTTAAATGTGGCAAAGGGACCATAGTCTGGCATGGAGATCCTGATTTAGGTGATGAGGTTTGAGAAGCATGGGTCGGTGTTGATGATTTGTCAAAGGGGTGGTCAAGAGGGTCCTTGATGAGAAGGGTATCCTTTTTTTGGTGTTGACGAATGATAGCTTTAAGAGTGTAACAACGCTCAGTGTCATGTCTCGGAGTGTGATGATAGTGGCAAAATTTAGAGTTGTCGAACCAAGATGGTCTTGATCCAAGAGTTGATGAGTGGGACGGTGAGGAGGTTGAAGGTTTGTTGACAATGTGGTCAAGAAGAAGGGTGTCTTTCTCCAAACATTGGTGAATGACAACCTTGAGGGAACAATAATGCTCAGTGTCGTGCCTAGGCGTGTGATGATACACACAAATCTAAGTGTCATCGAACTAGGGTGGTTTTATTCTGAGAGATTGGTATGGTTTAAGAGGTAGGAGATTGATGTGAGAAGACTGCAGTAATTGTCGTAACAGTGAGGCATAAGAACCTGCTAATGGGTCTGTGTGTCTCGTAAGAGGCATTGGTCATACCATCATTTTTGTGGGTGGTGTAGCCACATGTGTAGATGGCACTTTGGTGGTGATAAGTGTTGGATGTTTTGGAGGAAATATATGTTTGATGGGTTGAGGGGATAATGGAGGTGACTTGCCTCTGTGAAGTATGAGAGTAGGAAGTACTCCTATTAAAGTGGACGGATGCAGGCCCAAATTGAAGGTAATGATGAAGGTGGGGGAGGAGTCCTCCAGTGTGGTTTAGTGGCCTTCTTTGGTTTGGTTTGAGGGCCACCATTGGGCGAGGCGAGGTTAGATACGGGTTTGGGTTCGGATGTGAACGGAGGTGGGTGAGATGTAGCAATCTCAGGCAAAAGGCAAGAGGAAACCATGACTGGGTCTTCCTCAATCGAAATGGGTGAAGAGACTGGTTCTTCTCTTAGTGGAGAAGAAATAGAAGAGTGCGACTCCTCAAGAGGGTGGAGGGCAGGGATGATTGTGCCTTCGACATGTGGTTGAGGAGTAGGCAAGGTAGGGTCCTCCATTGGTAGGAGGAAAGATGAAGGTGGGGCTAATGACATAGGTATGGTCAAGGCGTCCTCCAACATAGGAGAGGTTGATGGAGGACTAACAAGAGAAGAGGATTCTTCTACCTGTGAAAGAGAAATAGGGGAAGAAAGGTCTTCCACCTGTGAAAGAGGTTGGTTAGGGACAAGAGGCGAGACCGTGTTGACTGTGTGTATGTCATGCTCATGGGAGCTATTGGCCATGGTCTAGACATTGTTTTGGGTAGACGGATGATTAGGAAAGGTTTGTTTGAAGATATCAATGTGTTGATTGGGTGGGGCATTTGGGTTATCCAAAACAAGATCTCCCTTGTCGATCATGTCTTGGACAATGTTTTTGAAGGTTTGGCAATTATTGATGTCATGGCCGTGGACGCGATGATAGTGATAGAAGTCGACCTCCCTATACCATGTAGGGAGGGCTTTTGAAGGGTTGAATTGAGGTGGTCGGATTGGAGGGAGATTGAGGACCCCCTGTTTGACAAGTTTTTCCAAAACAGAAGCATATGATTCTCCAAGTGGAGTGTATGAATGCTAGATGTACCATTGTTGGAATTGTTTGGTGATGCTTTGGGACATTGAAGGTTGAGGTTGGTCGATTATTGTCGAGAATGGTGATCTAACAACCACAGTGTTGGCCACTCTTTTGAACTTGGAATGGGAAGAAGAAGGTCTAGAAGAAGAAGGGTCATCGGCTCTTGCATTGGTATTACGCAATTTGACCTTGTCTTCTTCAATGGTGTGGAGCTCAAGCTTTCGGGCCATGGTGAAAGCTTCATTGAAAGTGAAAAATGTTTGAACCCACAAGGTAGAAGAGATGTGCCTGGCACATGCTCGAGAAAAGAGCTCGATGAGCTCAGGTTGAGGCAAGGAGAAGGAGAACTGGTTAATCAAGCCTCTCCAATGGGCGACAAAATTGACTATTAATTCATCATCAAATTGCTTGATGGAGTACAGGTTTGTGATTGAGACTTGTTTGGTGATATTGATAAAAAAATGGTCAAGAAATAATTGGATGAGTTGAGTGAATGAAAAGATAGAGTGTCTGGTAAGAGAGCTATACCAGTCAAGGGCGGGGCCAGAAAGTGACATGGGGAACGTGCGTAGAAGTAACGCATCATCATGGGCTATGAGATAACAAGCATGTCTGAATGCTCGTAGGTGTTGTTGCGGGTCTTCCTTACTCTAGAAATGATAAAATTTAGGAAGCTCCCACTGGCTGGGATAAGGTCGGATAGGGACAGAGGGATGAATGGGTTTATTGCAAATTTGCTCATATGAGAGGGCATTGCGTGAACTAGAAATGGAAGCCTCAAGACTAGACATTTTATCCATCAGCATTTTGATGAGATCAGCTGACGGATTGGTAGATGGGGCATCCCCTAGGTTGTAGGGTGCTTGAAAGGTGCTAGAAGGGGCATACAATGTAGTCTGTTGCACTTTTATGGGCGTAACGTATTGATAACTAGTCATTGGGATAAAAGTGGAGGCCAAGGGTGGTTGCGTCATGAAGGTAGAAGGTATAAGTTGACTAGATACCACCAAAGATGGTTGCGTGGTGGCATCGGCAAAAGGGGAGGTAGACACTCTTGCATTTATGGGCGCAAGAGTGTGTGGAGTCGAGACAATCAAGTTCTGGTATGATGTAGAACTTAGCTGAATTGCGTGTGGTTGAGGGGGTAATGAAACCCCGATGGAGGTTGGTCTAAAAATAGATGGGGAGGCCAAACTTTGCATATTGGCCATGGTTGGGTTAATGGTTGAGGCAAAAGGCTGGGTAGCGGATGGTGTTAATGTCATTGCCTCTTCACCCGAAAGGTCTCGCATTTGGTTTCTTGCGAGATAGTTTTGGAGGGCTTTGACATTGAGGTCCAAGAATCTTTCAAAATCTTGGTCCCCTTCAAGTACAATGAGGGTCTAAGTCGGGGTCGGTCGAGTAGGAGTTCTTTCGGTCTCTGAGTGGAACTCCATTATAGGACTAGTTATGGATAGGGAAGGCGGAAGCGGTTGATGCCTCGCTTGGTCAAGAAGAGCTTTGGTTTGACTGCGTGTCAAAACCATTCAAGGCAAAAGGTTCAGGTTTCAGAAACTATGTTTTTTAGTTTTAGAAACTCAAAATGTGGTTTTGGCAGAAAAAGGGTCGGGTTTTAAGGCTGCTATTTTGAAAAAAAGGACTGACAGTGACCGACGTCGATTGAAAAATTGATGTCAGTGAGAACAGATGGCTGACGTCAGTCAGATAACTAATGCCATCGAGGGAAGGTTACCGATGTCAGTGGTAAAATTGATGCCGATGATTGTGGTTTCCATAAACTTAGAAAATTTGAAGATTCTTGGAAAAAAGGAAGAAAATGTCTTTACTAGCTCAAAAAAAACCAGATAGGAACAGAAAAATAGAGAGAGACAGGCAGACCCTAAGCGTTAAATCCTAAGAATCAACTTTTAGAATCTTATTGGCTTATGCCTTAGAATGTGTTTGGGGAGGTTGGCTATCAGAATAGGTCCTAGAAGAGGTAGTCTAAAGATGGTTTTAGGTCATTTTAGGTGCTCAAGAGTCTGTGTTAGGTTCTGTACATGGCCTGGTGCTAAGGAGCAAGCTCCCCTCACTTCACGAGCCCAGTGATAAGCTGGTCTCGCTTAGCCAAAATATACTTTCCCTAGAGATTATCCTCTACCAGAGAATAGAGTGGGCTTTCCCCTTGGTGATAAAATCCAAGTGGGATTGCCGGGACGGGTAAGGTATCCGCTGGGTGATGAAATCCCAGTCGGGCCTTGTCTCAGGTAAGTTTTGATGTTTGATTTGTGCAAGTGATTTGGATGTGTAACATAAGTGATGATTAATTCATGATGCAATTTTTAATTACTAGATATGGACTAAGTATGCAGTCAAGAAGAAATGAAATGCAATGTGTTTTAAGCCTAAGTTGAAATATGAGTTCAGATGAAAAAAAATGGAGAAAGGGTTGAAGAGTATGACTTTTGACTTGTCTAAGATGCAAGAAAAGAAAGAAGGGTTATTTTTAATCTTGCTTATGATGTCTTTTGGAAGAGAGAGAAGAAAGAGGTGAAAAGAAGAAACCTAATGCACCTATATGAATAGAAAGAAAAGAACCCAAGGAAGACCTTAGGGTCCCACCGGGCGTGCTAGAATGTTTCTATACAATTTTCACTTTCACATTCAAAGAGAGAATAAGAAACTAAGAGAAATGGTCTAAGGCTTGTATGTACCTGGATGAAGTCTATGCACTGTTATCTAGACGATGGAAGGAACTCCTCTTTGGTTGTGGAGGATGACACCTGTAGAAGAAAGAGACTAAAACAAATAAGGTGTTGGATGAGGAGATGGTGGGTTACCAAGCAAAAGCTTGATCCTAGAAGTAAAAAGACTTCCTTAAGGGATGTCAACCCACTGATTGATAAAAATAATGTCTGATAAAAGGTAGAATGATAAAAGACTGAAATGATTGAAGACTGAAATAAAAATGAAAGCAAATGCTTACATGAATGCTGTTGTCAGCTTGGTCACAGTCACCGACATTGGCTAGTCAAGTCTGCCGACATCGGTTAGTCTACTGACATCGGTGAAGGCAGTGGTCTCTACGGCCAGTGTCAGTCGGGGCAGTAGTCTTTGGACGAGGTCTGGTCAGGTCTGGACAGGTTTATGGTCTGTGGACGGGTTTGAGAAGGGGTTTGGCCCTTGTTAATGGTCTGTGCAAGGGTTTGGGCAGAGTTGCAGGGACAATGGACAAAGTGTATGTTCTGAAAAGGGGGATAGAGGTGGTAAGGATATGGGAAGGCCTCTCAGCCTTTCCAGGAGGGAGTCAAGTCTGGTATAGCTGATAGTCTGGTCTAGGGGGGTGATATTACCTGGAAGCAATAACTAAAAACATAATGAAAACACAGACAAAATACTTACCTGTGGCTTACAGAAGGAGTGATGTTGGTGCTTGTACCTGTTGTTGATGTAGAAGACTGATGTAGAGTCCCTGTTGTTGCTATAGTTGGTGTAGAAGCCTTGAGAGAGAGAGAGTGAGAGGTCTGGTGGATTGAAGACTGGAAGATTGGCTGATTGTTGAAGGTCGAAAGGCAGATGATTGAAGGTCGAAGGAGCTGATTGAAAGAGCGGATGCGAAGATTGGAAAATGGGATCAAAGATTGGAAAAATAGGATCCTACATTCGGGTTAAGAACCCAGTTATGAATGAAACTGACACCGGCAATATCACTAACGTCGGTGGCTGGAAGTCAGAAAAAAGGCTAAAAATAGCCTTTTATCTATTTTCCCAACTGTCGGGTCAGTGGGTCAGGGGAAGAAATGGTCGAAGGTGGCTTAATAGGTGTGGGAAATGAGTGAGATAAGGGAAATGGGGTCTTAAATCATTTAAGACTTGGCAAGGGGTAGTGGAGGGGAAGTTGGAATAGGTCATAGGGTGATAAATGAGGGTATCCAAGGGAAAGGAATCCAAGGAGAGGAGAGGTGGCATGGATGAGGTGGCAAGGGGAGAGACAATTATTAATTTAAAATAAGATAATTATTTTAAATTAATAAGACATTGGTTAGGAGTGGTTAAGAATGGAAAGGGACCAAGGGGACTAAGGGGGAGAGTCGACCAAGGGTTTAGACACGATTTCGGTGTCTACAGACAATCAAAGGTTAATATATGGTCAAATAACCATATTTAATTATAGATCATTTCTAATCACTATAAGTTAGTATCGATATTCAATACGAACTAGATCCGACAAAACTAACCCTACATAGCTAGAAACATTGTTACTAAACTAAATAAATCATAGGCTTGTTTCAACTTGTCTTCCACTATCAAAATATAATAATAGTTAGATAATTAGTTAGAATAAATAAGTACTCATCCACTTTTTTTACCCTCTATAACTTTCATATGCCACTTGTCAAATCATTGACATAAGATTTAATATTTTACATTCAGATGTATGCTTAAATGCCATATTTATCTATTTGAATCCATATACTAATTTTTTTCCTATTATGTTTTAAAAAACCAAATTAGAGTAAAACATATTAGTGAACTTTTACATTGATTAAACTATTTTAAATCCTAGGTTTCCACGATCATACAACTATAGGTCAGAGTATAATACTGTGTCCCACTAGCCGACCAAAAAAAGATTAAAAAATAAATCCTAAAAAATATTTAATGATTTTTTAAAAAATTGGAAAAATGTATATGCACTACATATTTGTATATATAGTCTAAAACATATTTTTTTATTAAATTCAATGACCCAAACTCAAGATATTTTGAGGAGAAGATGAAAGTGTATGTGGCCTCTTTATGCCAAAAAGTGGGACATGCTATTATGCTTTGAAGGGTTTAACACAACTTCACCCTTATAGGATTTCATATTTCAACTTTAGGATTTTATTTTCATTCCTAACTTCTGACTATTCCCTAATAATACAAAGTACCCATGGCTATAATTAATTAACATTATTTGTTAACACAAATTGTGAAGGTATTGTTTTCATATTTTTCCACTTGGTTATGATATATTTTGATTGATCATATAACAAAATGGATCAAATTTAAGAATTATAATAAATCTAAAATTAACAAATAACAACCCCAAACCTTCCTCAAATAATATTATTGTAACATCTAATTTGAGTTACCTCTTGTTACCACCAGATGAAAAATGACATGCGTGATCTCCTTTTTTTCTTCCTACTCCCTCTATGGATTATGTAGGACATACTACACATCCTATTTAAGGAATTACCATGAATTTTGAGACTCATAATAATCACAAAATAACTACTATATATCAAATTGATTTAATTAATGATCAAAAATTTACTAAATATCTTACCTTGAATCCAAATCATATTGATGTAATGTTATATATCACAAGAGACAAATAGAACAAATTGGATCAAGATAATACATATGGGTAAAAATATGACCCCTTTTTCTATAACAACCAATCCTTTCAAGGTAGTATTCCCATTTCATGTGTTCAGATCTATACTCTTGGTACTCTTCATATATCAACACCTCTTGTGACATTTAGAGTATCTACCCAAGATATGGGGGTAGCACAAAGATTGAAATATATTTCCATACCTATTCTTACATAGGTAATATTTACCCTTCCTATAATGTCTACATATTATAAATCATGAACCTCGTCTACTACAAGTTCCATTGAGTAGATTACTACAACTTTACATGTTAAGTTTTGGTAGTTAGAGCAAGGTATGCTTAGATATATTCATTCAATGGATTCACATGCCTTGCTTCATAATCCATTATCCCCTGAGATATAAGCTTATATTTTACTAACAGGGTTTGTATCTCCAAAGGTTCCACTATATAAAGGTAAAGGTGATCTAGAATAACATCTTCAACTATTTTATGCATCCTACTTGGATTACACATACAATGAAAAATTATTACCTAAGTAATTCCAAAGAATTATCAAGGATTATGCTTTGCGATGGTTTTATGACCTTTTCCCTCCAATTAGTTAAATCATTCAACCCCTTGGTAAATCAAAATTTTATATCAAATTTTGCTATTGACATTGATGAGAATATTTCTTATGCACAAATTGTTAAAATCAAGAAATGGTTCAATAATCCAATCAATGATTTTATACTTCGGTACAAGACTATGTTGGATAAGATAACTAATGTTATGGTCGACAATGCATTACAAGACATGCTCAAATAAATTTTACTTGTTCCACTCTATAATTAAATTATCCTTAAGAGATTAAAATACTTTAAAGAGGTGTATCACACAATAAGGGACAAATAATTCAATATCATAACTTTGAGAAGATTCAAGTATACAATTACTCCTAAAACTACTTCAAAAACAAAGTTTCAAGGAAAATTGAGATACAAATTCAAACCAATTTACAACAAGAATGAATCAAAGACTAAAATTAGTGCAATATCATACCATATAAATTGACTTCAAGTTTTAGCTCTACTAGAGAGTAAATTTTATATATTACCATCACCTCCTTATATATTGTTACAAAAGCCAATTAAGTGAAGCCTTATCACTCTTTCTCCTCCACAAGAGTTTGATCCAAATAGGCTTATACTAAGGAACTACATACCAATTCATGTTTTTAATATAATCAAATTGCAAGATGACTAATGAATAAATCCTTTATATTGAGAAATAAGATACAATAAATTATTGTTGACAACACTATCAATTTGAGCACCTCTATAAAGGAATCTATAGCACATAAATATGAAAATCATAAGTTAAAAATATTTAATGATCCATTTGAAAAGAATGAGATAACATATAATAAAGATACATCTACTATATATTATAAATTAAATATTCATCCTCTACCTAAAATATATGATTACCAAATAGATGTAATTACTAGTACACTTATCAGCACTTCACCATAACATTAAATGATCACATTCGATGACAATGATATTGTCTATGATGATTCATATTTTCATTCACTATTCATATGAGCTTATATCAATCAACAAATATTACATAGTGTCATGATCAAAAATGGGTCAAGTGATAATGTGGGCATGATTATGCTTCTTCACTCCCTTGGATACACATAATAGGATATACAAGATACATCGAGAACACTAAATAGATTACATGTAAAAAAATAGAATACCCTTAGACACATAGTACTACCTATTCAAGTTGGTTCCACCATACTAGCCAAACCATTTTTAACTCTATATATTAATAGGGTATTTGATATGTTTTTAGGATTCACTTGGATGAAAAAAAAATGAGCAATACCATCTACAGTGTATCGATGTCTCAAGTACATACACTAAAAGAAGGTAGTCATAGTTGCATGTGTATGTTTTGAGTGTTTCATATGTTTACGAGGATGATGCTAGTTTCTATTGTTAGTGAAGTAAACAAAAATAACTCAATGAAACTATAATTACAAGATTAAGACCTAGGTTTATCAATATAACAAACAAGACAAAAATTTTGATACAAAGACAAAATGACACATTCACCTTCCTTAATGATTTGAATGGCTTGTTGTCATGAAGAGTGACTTATTCTTGGTATGGTGGACAAATGGTATTCTTTTACTATTAATGCTTTGTGGGAGGAACCTCAACTTATCTCCTTATAAGTTGGATCTTAGCTTGGTGTTGGAAATGAAGTTGTTTCACAAATTATGCATAGTAAGTGTGCACAAAAAAGCTTATTTAGGAATGGTCATGACACTATTATTTATAAGTTTTAAACTAAATATATGACAATTTTAGTTAGGATAGGGTTAATTTTGGAACTCCAAATGCAATTAATTGAGTCTTTAATTATTCATTATAGAGGCATAGCTCAACATTTCTGATTTTTATGGCATTTATGTTGATATTTTACATTTTTTGACTTTAAGGATGATCACATCATCATGAATTCATATTTTGTTGAAAAATAATTTTTAGGTATTATATATTCATTAATTCAACATGGAAATTTTTTACTTAAGCAATTAATTTAATTTGTTTAGTTAATTAATTATGCTTAGTCTTTGGTCATTTCCTAGATTAATTAGTCAAAAATGTCAGTTTGATTGGTCAAAAATTGATTAGGCATGAATATATGAGGGATTATCATTGTGTACAGGGTGATACCCCAAATAGGGATGCCATGACATAATTATTAGAACTTACATCTAATGTACAAATGAATTTGGGATGTTTAATGATTTATAGGCTTAATTTGCATAGTTTGGTATAAATCAGTCTAAAGTCTACTTAGACATGAAAGTGGTCTAAAAGGAGTGTTTATATTTTGCCCCTGTTTGAGTAGGAATTACAAGACACATGCATAGTAATATCTCCTCAAATAATAAAAAAATAATTATGTTAAAAAATTTAATTATTTAAAAAGAGACGTGTTGATAAATGTAGATTGTTATGAGCCAACATTCATAAGTTGGTACCCCAAAGGGTGGTTAATGATCCATATAAGCACCCTCAAGGGAGTGGATGGAAAATAGTGTCATTGAATGGGACCTTGAAAAGAATAAAATGACATGGTCTATTAGTAATAGAGGTCAAAATAATTATTTTCCCAAAGGTAGTTATAATCATTGGCATAGTGAAGATGCCCTAGTAGCTTGGATGTAAGCTTGATTAAATTCTACTTTACCCTAGTAGGGTGGCTGTGATCAGTGAAGGTCTAATTAATTTTCCCTATTATGGAAAATTGATAAATTGAGCTTACATAATGAGCATATAATCATCTATTAACGGTGAGTTAGCACAAAGGATAGGTATGAATTTGGGATACCTACTAGTACGGAGATGTACATCCTAACTAGCGGTGATTACTATTCATTTGTGATTTAGTTACAAGGTTTTGGGTGGTGTTTGGGAATAAGAGGAAATATCATTGGCACAATCACTAAATAGATCATTTTACCTTATTCTTATTGTAGCATGTGACATTAGGCATCATAGTTATAAATGAACCATAATAACAATGTGTGTCATATGCATGGAAAAACTTAATGTAAAATAGAATATAATCTACTTAGGTGTAAGATATGATCAATCAAAACCAATTGAAAGATAATGAGATAACTAAGTGGAGTAAATACAAATATTCACAACTCAAGTACAAGATATAATGAATCAAGACATAATTGTAAACATAATGTGATAAACCTATGACAATTGAAGGGAAGGGAGGTATAAGAACACAATCTAAATGCAAAAAGTAAACAACTCAAGCCCAAGTTGTAAGCAAGAATCAAGTGTAAACTAATTATCCTTAGACACACACTTAAAACGAATAAAAATAAAACCAATAAATAAATTAATCTAATGAAAATGATACAAACAACTACTCTAATAAATATGAAATAAACACCTAATCTAATGCAAATGCATTAAACAAATAGAATACATAAAGTCAATGAATTAGCTATTTATCGACACCATTCATGTATGTGCAATAGAAGTGTTATGCTTGGGAAAAGGTTGTTCCAAATTATATATAACAATGACACAAGTATGATGACACAAGAAGGGTGATAGAAGAATAAAGAAGGGGTAGCCAAGATGACTCCAAATTTGTTAGGTGAATGGACGATGCCTACATAGTCCCATGGATATGATTTCCAACATGGACTTTAGGCCAAATGTAATTATCCTATGATTTGGGAAGAGAAGAAAATTGATGAAACTAGGAATGGGCTTGCAAAATAGAGAGAGCATAAAACAAAAGGAGTGGTACTCATGATTATGATAACATCAGGTACAAAAAATCATGAAATTGTGAGAGTGTGATTTAGGAAAAAACCACACTAAAAGATAAAATGTGAGTGTTCACAAATGAAAAATATTGATAATTCATAGTGTTCATTACATATAAGGCTTTAAACAAGAATAATCTTATAAAATAGCAAGAGTGTAAATAGATTGTAAAATGGTGAAAGAATAAATGACTCAAAATGGTGAGAGAATTTATAGACAAACCTATAAGAAGGAATGATCCATGAAATTGGTGAATGAAATCAATCACTGAGACTAGCCGAGCTGACTTGAGATGCCCGATGTTTCCTACATAATCCATGTTATCCTCAGTCCAATGTAGTTCTCCTAGAAATGGGAGGAAACATAATTGGGAAATAGAACATTTAAATGGAAATGGTCAAGATGTGCCCATGTGAAAGCTTTAGTTATACCTATCAACTAGGATATGCACATCTTAAGTAACATGGATACAATCTAAAAGGCTGAATATTGGAGGCTTGTTTTTATTCTTTCTGGTATATTTCCATGTTTTTTGGGTTTTCTAGGTATCTCAGCTCAATGGAAGATTATGAGATACAAAATGTGTTAACTCATAAAATAGTGAGAGTGCTCCTCATGAGTGTTTGTAAAATAGTAAGAACATTGCATAAATTACTTGTAAAATGGTGAGAGCATGGCTTATATTTCTCACAAAATGGAAAGAGCATGGGAAGAAGGATGTCTAATATGACCTTAAAAAATGTTCAGTGTTGCCTACATAGTCTAAATGGACCTCAAGCCACTATAGTTTACCATAGAATGAAGAATGCAACTAAGTAAAATCAAGATTTCTAATAGGCAAGTGGCATAATGGTATGACAAGATATTATTAGATAGTACTATAAAAATTTAAGGATGCAATTTCCAAGCCATTATCATAATGTTTTAAAATATGACCACTTCAAATAATGCAATTAATTTTCTCTAACCTAAATCACCTACTGATAACTACATGTGAACCCAACCACTAACACTATTCTAAGTAGAAATAGAGTAAAACCAAGGTTAAAAGAGAGATGAGAGACTAAAACCTAAGGAAAATAAGAAAGGCACATGATATTATACAGTATTTAAGTGAATGGTTGTAACATAAAGGAAGAGATCCTCATACACAATATTCTAGGTCACTCAAGTGAAAAATCACTTGAGATGTATTATGTTCATTGGTTCATTAGGTTCATCTCCTTCTATAATATCCAAAGTATATGTCCCAAAACTATAATTAGTGACAATTACATAAGGTCCTAACTAGTTATGCTTAAACTTGCCTTTTTTCTTGCATTCAATATTGGTGTTTTTTTTGGTTTTCTTTATGTACAAGATCACTAAGCTTGAATTATTTATGTTAGAATCTCTTGTTGTATTGACCATGAAGTTATTTTTGGTATGATTGAAGGCTATTAAAGGCTGATATGAATTTTTCATCTAGTAATTCCATCTCTTGTAAGTGAGCTACTCTATAATCCTCATCAATAAGGATATGCTTCATTGAAATGCATAGATAATGGAACATGACCTTGATAGGAAGAATGGATTTAGTACCATAAACTAGGTAATAGGGTCTGGATATTTTTCAAGTTTGGAAAGTGGTTTTATAATCCTAAAGGGCATGAAAGATTTAAAAATGCCAATCATGCCCATCATCAGTGAAAATCTTCTTGAGGATCTTGATAATGGTTTTTTTATATGCCTCTTCTTGGCCATTGCCTTGTAGGTAATATGGTGTGGAAATGTTTTGAGTAATATTATATTTGACACAAAGTTATTTGACATATTTATTATTGAATGAAATTCCATTATCATATATAATTTCAAAGGGAATACCATAATGGTAAATGAGGTGATTTAAAATAAATTTAGATATTTGTTTGCCTATGACATAAGTTATGGGAATAGTTTCCACCTACTTAAGGAATAACTTAGTGGTGGTAAGGATACATTTATGTCCATATGAGAAGGTAGGGCTGATATTTTTTATAAGGTTGAGTCACCACATTGAAAATAGACATGGTGTGGTCAATGGTTTGAGTGTTTGAGTTGGATCATGTATCAAATTACCATGATTCTAAAATTATTTACAACTTTTAACATAAGCAACTACATATAATTCCATGGTTGACCAATAATAACCAACATGCATTAATTTTTTTGAAAATACAACCCTAATAGTGTGGGTCCCATAAATCCCTTTGTGAACTTCCCTCAATGTTAATCTAGATTCTACTGAGGTTAAATAGTGAAGCAGAGTTCCATCAAAGATTTTATGATAGAGTGTAGGTAGAAGTAAGTTATACCAAAGGGTTTGGTGAATAGAGGATTTTTTATGGGATGGGTTAGGTGGAATGATTTGGTCTTGAAGGTAATTATGTAGTTTAGTATATGAGGTGGAATTGGGACTAATAATATCATAAATCATCTTGATAGTTGAAGGTTCATGAGCTAGTGCAAGAATATGTTCAATGATGAACTGAGGATCTTTAGCCTTGTCTATAATTTAAATCAGAGAGCCACTCATGGCCATGTAATATAGTGTTTAGTTGTTGTCTTGATGTATTTTATCAAACCAAAGATGATTTATTTGTTATTTGAGGGTGTCCACCATGGGTTTATATGACACAAGGTTCTCATCCTTGGTTTGAAATTAGTTCGTAACCTAATTAATGATAATCTAAGAATCCCCATGAATCAATATATATTGAATCTTCCACTATACTACTAGATGAAGCCCTGTAATGAGTGATTCATATTCAAACATGTTGCTGGTACAAGGAAATCCAATATTAAAAGACTTGGGAATGAGATCCCCTTGAGGTGTGATGAACAAAAATCCTAACCTCGATCCATGAGATGTGAAAAAGTCATCAAAATAAAGTCTCCACTACTAAATTTTAGGAGGTGATTCTACTATAGTCATGATAGACTTATTTAGAAATCCAAAGATAGGTGTATGAGTGTTGATAATGGGAGCATTGACAAGATAGTCTAAAATTACCTATAGATCTCTTGATGGCCTTTTTATTAACATACTAAATATCAAAATCACTTTGAAGGATGATCCATTTAGCCATGCAGCCTTGTAAATCTATTTTTGAAAGTAGATACATGAATGGATATACTTTGGCAATGATAATGGTCTTATTGTTAAGTGTATAGTGATGCAACTTTTGATCTACAAAGACCATGACTAAACAAGATTTCTTTATCAGCATATAATTACACTCATATGTAATAAATGTGTAGCATAAGTAGTATACAACATGTTCTTTTCCATGCTTATCATGTTGGGTCAAAAGTGCCGCTAAGGGATTTTTAGTTATAGAGAGGTAGAGTAGTAATGGATTTTACAACATAGGTGGTAATAAAAGAAGTGGATTGGTCAAGTATTATTTCAATTGATCAAAGGAATTATAAAAATAATCATTCCATGAAAATGTGGCACCCTTAGTCAATGAGTAAATAGATGGCATTTTTTTGATAGTTGATAAATGAAGCACCTGATGGACTATATATTTTATTGTAAACTACAAAGTTGCTTCAAAGTAGATGGACATGTCATATTAGTAATGGTCTTAACCTTGGTAAGATCAAATTTAATTCCCCTAAGAGAGATAATGAGCTAGAAATTTATATGGAGTGATGCCAAAGATGTACTTTTTAGGTTTAAGCCTTACTTTATACTCACAGAGGTATTCAAATATTCTGCACAACACCTCTAGATGGCTTGCTCTAGTCTTAGATTTACCTAAAATGTCATTAACATAAACCTCAATAATATCATGCATCATGTCATGAAAAATTATAGTCATTTCATGTTGGTATGTGGTACTACCATTTGTTAAGATGAAAGGCATTACATGATAACAAAAAGTTACCTAAGACATGGTGAATGATGTTTTGTGTTGGTTGCCTAGTGCAATCTTGATTTGAATATATCCTGAAAAATCATCCATGAGATAACCCATCTCATCACTAGCTATAGAGTCCATAATCATGGCAATATTTGGTAGTGGAAAGTCATCCTTTGGGTAGGCCTTATTGATGTCTCAAAAATTGGTACATATTTTGACACCTTATAGATTTTTGCTAACTATAATAATTTTGGAAGTCCACTCTGAAGAGCCAATGGGATGAATGCAACCTGCTTATAAGAGCTTTTATAGTTATTCCCTGACTAATACAATAATATGAGGATGAATTTTACTTGGATTTTGCTTGATTGGTTTGGCATCAAGATGTACAAAAAGATGATGTAAAACTAATGATGGGTCCAATCCTAGCATATCATAATAGGCCCATGCAAAGATATCAATGAACTCCCTCAAGATAGAAGTAAGGACTTCATGTTATTCCTTCATGATAGACACACCAAGTTTCATCTATTTTGTACTGGTCAGTGTTCCAATGTTGACCTCAGAAGTTTCATCCATAAGGAGTGTAGAACCATCTTTAAAAAGAGTCAAAAAAGAAGTGAATTAGTTTGTAATATAAAATTTCTCTAGTCTAATTCATCAAGTTCACCCAAACATGATAAATCAAAATCACCCAATGGTGGTAAAGGCCATTTATAAATACTTTTGGACATTCTTGGACAATTTGTTTAAAATCTTGTTGTTCTTCTTCATTGATTTTAGACACAAATATGATTATGGAATTGGTGGCATCCTGATATTCATCCAAGAAAGGGTGAACATCCCCATCTAATGGTGCTTTAAACAAGTTTTCACCAAGAGACTAGCCTTTTTCTTTACTTTTACCTTGGTCCAAAAGTGCCTCAAAGAGGTTTTCACTTTAGGACCTCAATGTTTGCTTTTGATTTTTTTTTTTTTTTTTTGTAAAATGAAGTTCAACCACTCTCTAAAATAGGTATGGGGATCCAATGTGATAGATAAATCTTGATTATGATCTCCAAGATAAATATGGTCTCTTGGGTCGAGGAAGTTGTAAATGAACTCATCATTTTCAAACTAATCAAGTGACACTATGGATTCTTGTTGGTCGTACTATATGAGTTATAGATGATGAAGGAAAAGTGGGGAAGTAAAAATTATAGCTGTAATGGTACATATGGCATTAGGGTTAAATAGGTTGGTATTGACTAAGTCCTCATATACAATATAATCAGACTCTGTATCATTCTCAACATCATCATTACTAGCCCTTAGTGTAAGAACACATATAAGATACAAAAGGTCACCCATATACAGTTTAAATACAATACCATAAGTTCATTTGTGTTTTCTCATAGAGATGGCCTCAATAGTGCCTTGTTGATTTTCCCATAGGCCTCTACCTTCATAAGCTTGATTATCCATGATCTAGTTAGGGATGGGATACTTTTTAATCTAGTAACAATTAGCTAGATCATCATTATAAAGTAGGATTCATCTTCATATAATGGGTATTATTCTTGGGTAGTGACCAATGTGAAAATAATAGGCATTTACCTTTGGCTTTAGGCTTTAAACTTTCCTTTTTTTCACCATTCCATGTGGACATTCTTGGCTTTGGGTCTTCCATAGGATTTAGGGGCATAGGCATTATGTGTGAAGTGTTCTCTTGGATCATTGTAATACATGGTAAAATGATTGGATATCTTAGGAGGGGGTGCAAATGAAATATATGCAAGGCTGTCTGGGTCAATATAATTAGAATCTAGCAATTCAACAAGTACATCCTTGTCCTTCTTTGGTGTAGGGTCTAGGCTAAAACAATAATTTTAGCTCTTATACTGAACTTATAAATGTTTGTAGATTTTATATGGTTATAAGTATCCAAAAATAGTCACCTCCATCCCAGAATGGGGGAACTTGATACATTGGTGTAATGTGGAAGGTATTTCCCAAATTTCATGTATCCATGGTCAGCCCAGTAACAAAGTATTTGATAGATCTATGTATATAAGATGGCAAAGCATGTCATAGGTCAAGGGCCCAATGATAAATGTTAAATAAATTATTCCCTGTGATTTCCTTTCCTTAATATCATAGGCCTTGATGGTAATGGTATCTAGTTAAAGGTTAACTATCATGTATCCAAGATGTTTGACTAACCTTAGAGACATTATATTGAGTCCTAACCCAATATCTATGAGGACATGGTTAACCTTATGCCAAGATATAACCATTTTGATGCATAATGGATTATTATGGAGAGGGCTAAGGGATGACATGTCACTTTGGTCAAAGGTCAATTATTGGCCAAGAGATAAGTGTATAACCAAAACTTGGAATTTATCTAGTGTAATGTCATTTAGCACTTGGGATTAGCTTAGGAGTTCTATAAAGATGTTTTTATTAATAGTAAAAATGCAAAACAAATCTAAACTAGATATTTATATGGATGTCTTTTATAAATGTTCCAAAATATCATATGTTTTCTCCTTGGCATAGGTAATTGGTTTATTTTGGACTAGCATAGGTGATTGAATAGGCTTATTAGTAAAAGGAAGTTGCAATCCTAGAATAGTAAATTTTATCCACTAAGTTACAATTATGCAATAATTGGTTAGGTAATGGACTAATATAATTATAATATGTTCTTTGGATAGTAACTCTTGGGTACTGGTGAGCTTGGTTTCCCATGCAAATCATAGAAGGATTATCAGCATAAGGACATAGTTAGACATTGTTTGGTTCTAGTCATTGATGATTGGTTGTTGGTCTTGGGTTAATGGTAACATTGGCTATATGATATGTCCTAAGACCTTATTTTATCCATGTGTAATAACATGATAGGCCCCTTGGTTATCATTATGGACTTGGTTCTACCAATTATGTGGTTGTGGTTACTATTATTATTTTTTTTGTATGGTTGTTGTTATTATTTTGGTTGTAGTGGTGGCTTATGTTGTTGATTTTTTTTATTGATTTTGGTTGTTGGGATTTTTTTGTGGAAAAGGGTTCTAATAAAGTCATAGGTTTTGATTAGAATTAGGGGACTTGTTATCTAGTTCTCCATTTTACAACATGTTTTGAATGATATGCCTTAGTTTCATACATTGAAAAATGGAATGTCATTTAACTTGATGGTAGTTAGAGATGCCTTAATTGGCATAAATCAAGAAAAAAAAAAAAAAAGGTTATAAGTGTTATTTCACAAAGAGTAGAGTGAAGGAATCGAAGATCGATACCATGCAAACACAATCATCATACAAATTCTAGGCATTATTTTTTTCCATTAGGATTGTGCATAACGATGCTTTGTATGTATGTTCCAAATCAATTTCAAATTTATGAGTGAGGTATCTATCGCTTCTGGATTTATATTTATACATTTAAATTTATAAAACCATCACTAGATGTTGAGATATAATATATACCTCTAAATCTTATATAAATATTTTACTTCTAAATTATAAAGTATTATTATTATTATTATTATTATTATTATTATTATTATTGTTGTTGTTGTTGTTGTTGTTGTTGTTGTTGTTGTTGTTGTTGTTGTTGTTGTTGTTGCTGTTGCTGCTGTTGTTGTTGTTGTTGTTATTATTATTATTATTATTATTATTATTATTATTATTATTATTATTATTATTATTATTATTATTATTATTATTATTATATTTAGTTATTTATGTAATGTTTATACATAAAAATATTAACTTGAGAGGGGGAAAATATTAACATGAAAATCAATGACTAAACAATATTACTTTATCTATCTAAAACTTAATATTGTATAAAACTAAACACAATGACCTACCATCAAGAAGATGTAACATTAGAGGGGTAAACTTCATTAAATATGTGTCACTCCCTAAACTAGAGGATCAATTAAAACATGGGTCAACTTATTAATCTATTATATAAAATTGTTACCTAGAATTTTGTTTGCATCTAAGGTTTTTTAATTCCATAGATAATTTGAGATATCTACACTTCAAATTTGAAGATGATGTAAAAATATGAACTGTATCATTTCGATTCTAGTATTTAAAACACTATTTTTTTTAAAATATTGTTAAGTATAACTAGGTCAAACATCTAGAATTTGAAGAATAACTCCTATTTTTTTAGAAAATATAGTAGATAGATGGTCATGAGATGCACCATTTCTTGAGAAGCATTTAACATTATTTGAAACCCTTTATGGAAAATTTATATAAAATATTCTAGCACATCACCTATATTTTTTTGTATTTTTTTCAATGAATATTTTTTTATGAATTTTGAAAGTAAATAGATCCTAAAACTAACAAAGAAATGGATATCTATGAGACATGCCTAACTACCTAAAAAAAATGAAAATCATTTTTTTTAATGTGTAGAATTAAGCTGACTATGTCACCATATAATTTATTTTTCACTTGGATCAATGAAAAACAAATTACATGAACATATATAGGCATGTATGCTTGCAGCATATAGTTGCCTAAAAAAGGCATAGTTAGAAATAAATATAGTTTGAAACCTTATTTTATTCCAAAAATTATAAAAATCTTATTTTTGGAAAGAGGAGAGCATGCTCATCATGATGGTATCATGTTTTTGAATTTTCACATTCAAATTCTTAGTGTCTTTGGCAATTAAAGTTGATTTTTTTTGTTTATTTTCATACATTTAAAAACTTAGGTGTACATTGACAGTTCAAGCCTTTGGCTTTGGAATCTAATCCATTATTGAGCCAAAAGGTGTGAGAATTTAACTCAAATTCAAATACCATGATCACGTCAATAACATGATCACAATAATAACTACATTAATAATGTGATAATGGTATTTAATAATGTAATTGCATTAATAACATAATTGTATTACATATTCTCAACATCCTAAAACTTGAATAAGAGCCATTAGGCCTAGTAGTCTTAAGATTAAATATTAGTTTCATATTAAGATTGTTATTTGGGACCAATGTTCTTATCAAGAATTGATAGTATTGAATGATAATTGGAGATGTATTAACCTATGAATCAATTTATTGTTCTTTTGATCCCAATATGGTGTGTAATTAGGCCAATAGATCCCAAATTGACATTATATGGACATATTTCCTTGGATGGAGCTTGGTTTGACCCAATTATGTATCAAACTAAACTAAATACTTGGTTTTTTATAATATAGTATGCAATTAGAGACCTAATTGACATCATATGAACATAATTCCTTTCTCATGACTTTTTTAACCCTGATTGTGTATTAGATTGAAATAAATATTCAATTAGTTTAATATGGTGTGCTATCAAAGCCATAATTGACATTATATTGAAGGAATTCTTTGCACAAGGACTAATTACTCTTAATTATAAATTATACTGAAGAAAATACTTCATTGGTTAAATATGATGTGGCATTAGCAAAAAATATTCACAGTGGACATTAGATGGACATAATTCATTGCATGGGGTGAAAAATGCCTTGATTGATATTCTAGGTGGATGAAGTTAATTACATAGGACTTGGTTGTCCTTAATTGTGTATAATATTGAAAAAAATACCAATTGATTTAACATGGTGTAATTAGAGCCCCAAATGACATTAGATGGATGTAACTCCTTGCTTGAGGATTGAGTGGCCCCAATTACATATCACATTGAACCTAAATACTTAATTGGTTCAATATGGTGTGCAATTAGGGATAATGGAACACAACTAGAAAATTATATGGACAAAATTACTTTCATGGGGCTCAGTTGGCCCTAATTATGTATAAGATAAAACAAAAGACATGATTAGCAAGATATAGTTTATAATCAGGGCCAAGAAAGTTGTAATTGACATTAGATATATTTATTTACTTGCATGAGCCTTGGTTGGCCATAATTACATATTCATCTAAACTAAATACTTGGTTGATTCAATATGTTATGTATCTGGGACCAATAGAGCCCCTTGTTGATAGTAGAAGGATGAAATTTCTTACACAATATTATTTTAATTAATAACTTAAATGGATGTAATTACTTAAAGAGGGTTCAATTGGTCTTTATTTCATATCAAATTTAATTAGACACTCAATTATTTGAATAAGGTGTGTAATTAGGGCCCTAATTAAAATTGTGTTGACATAATTCCTTGGGCAAGCCTCGATTGGCTCCAATTATGTATCATTTGGAACTGAATACTCGATAAGTTTAATATGGTATGAAATCAGGGCCAAGTAAGCCCCAATTTCCATTATACATGAATTTAATTCCTTGTACATGGCTCCTTTAGACTGAATTGCATATCAAATTGAAAAAATACTTATTTTTTTAATATGGTGAGCACTTGGATCCCCAATTGATATCATAAGGATGAAATTACTTACATTAAAGCTCAGTAGACCCCTAGGATCAATTTAACTCCAATTAACATCCTTTATATATAGTAATAAATAGGTTCATATGGATCAACTTGGTTAAAATTACATCAGTCATTACCATAATTAACTTCATAGGCTCAATCTGTGATGATGTGGGGGATAATTGATCCCAAATTCACATTCTTTACTCACTAGTCTACACTCAAGGAGCTCAAATTTAAACCAATCACCATCATGATTTTACCTTATATACCCTAAAACCTATACCTTAAGCCCTAATCCCTAAATTTCTTAATCCCTAAACTCTAAACCATAAATATAAACTCTTTAAACCTTGAAGCAATCATTTTATCCTAAGTAAACATCATTTAGACTAAGAATTAAGATCATAGGGCTCACTTCAGCCTAAATCACATGATTAATTACCCCATTTGACTAATTCACTTAATCTACATGATGACATCCATGGTATAATGATAACATAAAAACACATTCTATAGTCATAAATGGGTCCAAGTGATTCAAATTATCTTCAATTATCTTTGCAATTGACCTTGTGTACCCTAAACCATGTATATACATTAAAACCTAGAAGCCATAAACCATAAATAAACACTATACCTTAAATTTTAAACCATTTACATTCCCTATTTATCAACTTTAATTTAGTCCCAATTAATATCCTTTGAAGTAAGAATCCAGTTTGAACACATGGCATATCTAGTGATTAGACATTAATATACAGGTCCTTAAACCTAAACCATCTACCCTAATCCCTAAAACATAAATTTTAATCCCTATACCTTAATTCCCACTACATGCCACAAACATACATGCCTTATGATAAAATTAATTTTATCACAAGATGTCATAAAATGCACTTTTTAAACCTATGGCTAAAGCCTTTGGAGTACCAATCTAGCCATGCATCTATTCAATAAATTGGGGCTATTTTGAGCCCCTTCAATGTAATTAACCAAAGAGGAATATCTAGTTGATTATTTTAATCGAGGAGGCATTTAAGGCCAATTTAAACCCCTTCAATAGCAAGATATGATTTGGGGAAAAATCAAAATATTGATCTTCTATCATGAATTGATCCAATTAGTTAATTTATGCAATTCCCTACATGATCTAGGCAAAATTGAGCCCCTAAACCAAATTTATGGCTCAAAGAATTGTATAACATGTATGCAACAAATACATGGCATAATTGACCCTACTTTTATCAGAAATGTAAACATGAAGCTAATCAAGTCATAAATTGGTGTCATAAGTATCTCAAATATTCTTCAATTATCTTAGTGATTAGACCCTATATCTGATAACTTAAACCTTAAGTTACCATGTACCATTTACATTAAACCATGAGCCATCAGCCCTAAACCCCAAACCCTTTAAATTATACACCCTAAACCCCAAACTAATAAAATTTAACCCCAATTAACATCCTTTATATATATATATATATATATAGGAGCCTTGAACCTATATATGTGATTACAAAATGTGAATTTGGGATAAACTATTCCACACATCATCATAGATTGAGCCTATGAAGTCAATTTGGTAATGAGTGATGCAATTTTAACCATGTTCATCCCTGTGAACCTAATTCTTACTCTCTCTCTCTCTCTCTCTCTCTATATATATATATATATATATATATATATATAGAGAGAGAGAGAGAGAGAGTAAGAATTAGGTTCACAGGGATGAACATGGTTAAAATTGCATCACTCATTACCAAATTGACTTCATAGGCTCAATCTATGATGATGTGTGGAATAGTTTATCCCAAATTCACATTTTGTAATCACATATATAGGTTCAAGGCTCCTAAATTTACCCCAATTACATACACGATTTTATAAATCTACCCTAAAACCTATACCCTAAGCCCTAATCCTTAAATTTCCTAATCCCTAAAGTCTAAACCACAAATATAAACTTTTTAAATCTTAAACCAATCATTTTAGCCCAAATTAACATCATTTCTAGACTTAGAATTAAGTTCACAGGGCTCAATTTGGTCTAAATCACATGACTAATTGTCCCATTTGAACTAATTCACTCAATTTACACAATGACATCTAGGGTATAATGCCAACCCAAAAACACATTTTATTATTAACTAATTATTATTTGGGGCTTCCACGTGCTCAGAGCTTCTTTCTCTAAGTATTAGGAGAATAAAAAATGACTTAAGAAGTAATATGGCATTTAATACACATTGGAAAACATATTGGTTGACCACTTAATAAATTGAAACTAAAAGTGATATGGCATTTAATACACTTCGGGAAATGTGCCCAAAAACATTTGCATGCCATGTATGTCATAAAAGCATGCTACCTATTATTTTATTAAATGCACACACCATTTCAATTTATGGGGAGCCATTTCCCTTCCATCACAATGTCAATTCAAAATCATGGGATTTAATGCAAGAAATGATGCGAGTATCCATAAAGACAAGCCATTCTAGGGGAAAGGTCCCAATAGCCATGCACCTTAACTTTGGACCTTAATTGTAATCCTTAATCCTTAAAACATAAATTATAATCCCTAATCCCTAATCCATAAACCCTATGTACTAATGCCTTAATCCCCAATCCATAATCCCTTATCTATATTAAGTATAATATGATCATGTTATTTAATAACGTGATCACATTATTCTTAACATAGGTAACACTCGGTCCTCATTTCCAATTGCCAACCCAAAGCTTATATCAACAATAACACGATCACGTTATTATCGATATAAGCTTCTCAATGGGTTGGATGGGTTGGGACCTTATAAAAAACATAACATGATTGCATTATGTAATAACATGATCACATTATATAATTTAATCATGTTATTATTATTTTAGATTAAGCTCACTTATGAATGACTATTTTTAGCCCAAATCAAGACATATGTCCCCATAAACATTCTTTGTGTACTTAACCCCACCTTTAAAAAGTTGTTAATTGTCCCTTTTGATTGGTTCTGGGTCACAGTCGAAGAGGAAGAAGAAGTTTTTGAAGAGCAAAACACTAGAGGAATTACAATATTTGAGAGAAAACACAATATACAAATATAAAAAATTCATGGTAAACAAGGTACAGACCCTAATCTTGATGAACCAAATGCCATATATAATGAGCCAATTGATGATAACAAATTAAGAAATGATGAAATTGACTATAATCAATTGAATAATGTTGAATTGACCATAATGAAATGAATAATAATGAAATTGCCCATAAATAAATGAATAATAATAAATTGAAAATAATGAATTAGTTAAAGTTGGAAGTTCACATTCAAAGTTCTAAGTTTTTGATTTTGTTGATGATGAGTCTATGTATGATGCTTCACTCCCGATGAATGAATAAAATTTGATGGAAACAAAAAATGATGAAATTAACCATCAAGAAAATTTCATGAAAACATATAATGAATAAATTAAAAATGAAGAATTTAATGTTATCCCACCTCTAAACAATGAAAGTAATAACATTTTTGAAACACCCTCTCAATAAATTCCACCATTACCAACACCTCTAAAAATTGTACATAGAAAATACAAGTACTTAATTGAAGTTGATGAAAATATTTCAAAACCAATGCATAAAAAAATGTCTAATCGTCATTCAAGAATATTGGCTTAATAAATTTAGGATGCTTTCTTTCATAAATTGGAGTATGATAGTCAAAGATGTCAATTATTTATTTCATTGATAAAATTGATTAATATGAGACCTATAATGTACACATTAGCAATAAGAACATCTAACATAGATGATGAAAACAATGGAATTATTGAAAATCTACATGATGCATATCATATTGTAGGCCAAAAATCACACACTAAATATTATAATGCTACCTGGTGTATACACTTACAACTTGTGCAGTAAGTGACAAAACAAGGAAAAAATGAATGGTTTTAAAAACAAGTCAAAACACTTAATATAAATAGAAAAATAATAATAAAATCAATTGAAAGACGTGAAATAATTAATGAACCTAATACCAGTGAGCTTTGGGTATTCTTTGGTAGACTTCCATGAAAGGATAAGGCTATATCTTATACTCTCAAAGAGTTACATGCTCAACTTTGGAAAGACAATATAAGAGTTTCACCCAATGCAAGAGATGTTGTGAAAAGAAGAGTGGGTTTTCATAACTATGAACTAAATCCAAAACATTTATTAGATATGAATCAAACATAATTATACTCTAAAGTTTTTGGGAAAACATCCATAAATTTCTACTTGTCAAAGATATTTTGTGATGGTAAAACTTTTTTATGTTAAAATAAATCACACACACACCACTTGTTGTTGTAGGAAACATGTTGAATTTTCAATGCACTATGATGTTTTTTTCTATATTCATTGTACTTTTCATACTAACATTTTATAGGAGTGTGATATTGAATTGCCACCAAAATTAGATAGGGAATTTATTCCAACTATTTTTTGAAAAAGATCAGATGGGCAATTATTTTAATACAATTCATGTTTAAATGGAAATTACAACATTTGTGGTGGATTTCCAAATTTAAAAAAATGTATCCATGAGGAGATTACAAGTGAAATTAAATAATAATTAATTGGTTTAAGCAAATATAAATCAGTGACTTGTCAAGTAAAAGATGGCAAAGAATCTAAAAGGTGTGAGCTTGTTATAACAAAGATACTTGTTTTTGAATTTTCTATCTAATTTATGGAGAAGATTATTTATGACTATGCAAGGCATACACATAGGGCTAGATGGTTGGATGAAAATTTTAATATATGCAAGGATACAATCCCACTTGGTTCTATTGTTTTAGTAGTTGATTTTACTAAGAATTACACATTCAAACCCCCAAAGGGAAGTTTAATCATATCATTACAACTCATCACAAGTTTCCATATTTGTGCATATAACATTCATGCATGCACTTGATAGTATAAATCAACAATGACAAATATTAAAGGAGTACTATATCTATATCAATGATGACATATCACATTGTTCATAGTATGTGCAAGGTTATTTTCACAAGTTCTCTAAATAGTTGAGTCAGAGTAACATTACTTTCAATCAACAATACATTTGGTCAGATAATTACACATCACAATTCAAAAATATATGGATGTTTTATTGGTTGATCAGGATACATGTTACCACTAGTGTAGAACACATTTGGATTTTTACTGAGGTTGGTCATGGAAAAGGGGATCATGATGGTGCTATAGCATATGTAGAAAGAGCTATTGCAAGGAAGGAGTTAAAACTTGAATAAGGTGTTCATTTGACAGGAACAAAAAGTATGGTTGAATGGTGTAATGAGAACATGTGTCATGGTGCTCAACAAAATTCTACTATTCATAGACATTTTTGGTTAATGGAGGAAGAAAACATGGTAAATAATGAGGATTTCATGACTCTAATAGGTTTAAGTGACCTCTACTCATTTCGTAGCTCAAATGCAAATTCTTGGACTATTCATATGAGACACTTGGCATGTTTTTATTCTACATGTGTGGACTCTATTTGGAATGAGTGTGAGTCATAAAAGTGGGTGAATGATTGAAGTTACAAACCTCTAATTCTAATCAACATAAATCAGGTTCTAATAGCATTACAACTTATAGATATGACATCACTAGATGAATTTGACCTTGTATCTGATCTAGTGCAACTAGGTAGGACATTTTTCATTATGTACAATTTATTCTCATTATTTATATATCTTCATATTGTCACTAAAAATTATTTTTTGTGATACAAAGCTTATTTTTTTAGTTATTGCAGATGAGGATAATGAAGAAAGCACTGATTACTACTTATGTTAATGTATACAGAGAAAAAAATTAACTTCCCCAATTACAGAAGGAGAAAATATTGACTATCCCACGAGGTCCATGGTAGTCAATGGAACTTGGTTTCAATAATATATTATAAAAAATTCAAATCAATGGTTTTTTAAAGAGTTTGAAATGCACAGGAAGATACTGCACTATTCAAATTTGATTCTTGCAATGAATATTCAATTATAAAAATATCATGGGAGGGCATTAAATATGAAACTATGGAAAGTTAAGGAGTTAGATCATGAATGTATTCTTGATACTATCAAGGTTAGAGCAGATCCTAGTGGTTTGCTAGATTAAAATACATAAGTATGTTGACTTTTGAAATGTAGATGTAATCAATTTTACCAAATGTTCTTTATTTTCTAGGTAGTACATATATAAATTTCATTTTTAATTGCTTACTAAATTTTTTTTGTAGTTAATAGTGCCAGATAAGCTTCCACCTTCATATGGTTACCATTATCAGTAAAAAATTCCATATTCTTGAAGCTAAGAGAAGCTTAGTTTTTATGGGTATTTGAACTTACGTTTAAAAAATGCATGTTTTCTTGTATTGGGAAGGGTGTTCTTTAGGCTAGAATGGCTGTTGGATTTGTTGATCAAGCCTAATGAGAGGCCAAGAACCTAGTTTTAGACATTATCCACCCCCTCAAAACATGTTGGAGGTGTCAATTTTTACTTAGGAAACATCTGAATAAGAGTTATGTAACCACAATTTGAACTCTGATAACATTTGTTGCTAGTGTTTTTGCTCTCCAGAATGGTAGTGAAAATGCACTTCTAGTTGGATTCAAACATTGTAGTGTTGTGATAACATGTAATTTGCCTATTTGGATGTGATCAAAGTGATATATTCACAAGTGGAGGTCCTTGAGGTAGAAATTTCAGTTGGAGCTCGAGAAGTTACTTATTCACTTACAAAAACTTGAATTTTTAGACCCATCATTGTAACTTATATAAACGTTTGATCTTGAATATTAAAATTGAGTGCTTTGGGGTGAGATTAGAAGGCTTAAGGAGGTACGTGAAGGTTCTAATTGTTATTGGAAATGAATTATAATTTTTATTTTATGAATGTTTTAATGTAGACTAAAAAAAAGTATTTTTCTTATATTGGGAAGTGTGTTCTTGAGGCTAAAACGGGTGGCGATTTGTCAATCAAGCCTGATAGGAGGCCAATAACCTAGTCTTAAACATTATCCATCCACCTAGAAGTATTTTTGGTGTCATTTTTGACTCAAGAAACATCAAAATTAGAGTTATGTAACCATAACTTTAACTTTGACAACATTTATTATTAGTGTTTTTGCTCTCTAGAATGGTAGTGTTTTTGCAATTTTGAGTGGAT
Source organism: Torreya grandis (assembly GCA_037957365.1). NCBI lineage: Eukaryota > Viridiplantae > Streptophyta > Pinopsida > Cupressales > Taxaceae > Torreya > Torreya grandis. The sequence continues at coordinate 2,016,663 of JARHVA010003034.1, read as the reverse complement.
TCAAACATTATGGTGGTGTGATAACATGTAATTTTCATATCTAGACATGATCAAAGTGATATATTCATAGGTTTATGTCCCAAAGGTAGAAATGTCAGTTGGAGCTCAAGAAGTTGCTTGTTCATTGACTAAAAATTGCATTTTTGGACCCATCATTGTAACTTGTCTAATGGATTGATATCAAATATTCCACTTGATTTATCTAGGGTGAAATTATAGGTCTTAAGGAGGTATGTGAGGGATCTAATGGTTCATGTAAATGACTTACAGTTTTCATTTTATACATGTTTGAACTTAGGCTAAAAAATGCATTTTTTTGTATTGGGAAGGGTGTTCTTAAGGCTAGAATGGGTGGTGGGTTTAACAATCGAACCTGATGGGAGGCCAATAACCTGGTCCTAGACATTATCCACCTTGTTTAAAGTGTTTTTGGTGTCTTTTTTCACTAAAAAAACATTAAAATTAGAGTTTTTCAATCATAACTTGAACTTTGACAATATTTGTTGTCAATGTTTCTACTCCCTGAAATAGTAGTGTTTTTACACTTCCAAGTGAATTCAAATGTTGTATCAATGTGATAACATGTAATTTTTATATATGGACATGATAAAATAGATATATATTTAGGTTGAGGTCTTAAATTTATAAATTTCAGTTGGAGCTCAAGAAGTTGCTTGTTCACTGATAAAAACTTGCATTTTTGGACCCGTCACTACAACTTGTCTAAAAATTGATCTTGAAGCTTCCACCTGAGTGCTCTAGGGTATGATTAGAAGGGTTAAGGAGGTATGTTATGGATTTTATGATTCATAAAAATGACTTAAAATTTTCATTTTATTTATGTTTGAACTTAGGCTAAAAAATTACATTTTTTCTATATTGGGAAGGGTATTCTTGAGGTTAGAATGGGTGGTGGGTTTGTCAATCAGGCCTAAAAGGAGGCCAAAAACCTGGCCATAAATGTTATCCACCCAGCAAATGTGTTTTAAGTGTCAATTTTAACTTAGGAAGCATCGAAACCAAAGTTATGCAACCACAACTTAAAGTTTGACAACCTAAACTAGAAACCTAGAAACTTAATGAGTAATTGACCTATTGACCTACTGACCTATTAGCAACTTTAACAACTTTTATAGTTTTGAAAAATTTGATAACTTTAACAACTTTGAAAACTTTGACAACTTTAACCTATTGACCTATTGACTTATTGACAACTTTGACAATTTTTAAAACTTTGACCTATTGACCTATTAGGTGGTAATTGACATATTAGGTGGAATTGATTAATTGACCTATTGACGTATAGAACAAATAAATCATGTCTATACCTTGTTTTGGGTTAACAGTCACATTACAAATGGAAGTAAGAGTTGTTTCTTAATCTTGTCAAATATGCTATTGAATGGATATGGACTTGGAAGATGGTCCCATTAAAAAAGGAGGTTTTTCATCTCTTATAATATTCATGAGAGATTTTAAATTAACCTAATACTCCATGTTACTGTCATGGGCCTATAGGGTGCCTTGGTGTGTAGGGTGCCTTGTTGTGCCTTATTATGCCCTATATGTGGAATTAAATGTTAATTTGTGTTTGAGAACTTGTAATAGGTTAAGGTAGGTGTGATTTGACCATGAAATAACATCTATGATATAAGATTGACTCCTTGAGACCTATATCAAGTTTTGGTAAGTTTGAAACCTAAGAGGATTGCCTATTGAGAAGATAGTGAAAGAGTGAGATGATATTTGTGAATGGAATGTATGAAATTAGTTAGATAAGAAGCCTATCAAGCCTAAGTGAAAAGAGTGTCATTAGTTATTTCCACTACATAAAATGAAATAAAAACATGACTTTAAAAAATATGGAAGATCTGAGATTTATAACATTGAAAAGAATATTTTTTAATCCTCATTTGTGCACCTATAAAATTAAATACGAGATCCATTAAATAATAATTTAGAATATCAAAACAACATTGTATAATAGCATACAATGAAATAAAAAATAAATATAAATTAGATAAATTGACTTGATAGACATACAATATAGGCACATACATGTTCAATGTCAATAATACATAGATTGCCATGATAGGCATTAAAAAAATTACATCTACCAACATAATATCTAATATTGGTTGAATGTCATATGTGCATATACAATTCCAAAAATGCTTTAATTTCCATATAGGCATAAAAGAATTACATCTCATATGTAAGACATCTTATTCATCAAATAGCATCCCTCTCTTTACCTTCTTTGAAGAAGACTCTCCCTAGGATGCCTTGCTAGTAGATGGAAACCCCTCTAATGACTTGGATTGCGTGAAGGTTCAACTGTGGGTCCTACAGTCATAGCTAGCTTGTAGATAAGCCTATTTAAATACAAAAATTATTATTAAATTAACATAAAATACATTCAAACAATTGTTAATAAAATAATTTTAAACTACAATAAAAAATTATTTAAACATGTGCACTTGTTGCAAGCTCATGATCCTGCTCAATCTATTTTCAACCTCAATCAAGTCAATGATAGGTTCAACTTTCTAAATAAGCATCTCAAATATGGGAGGAACATGAGAAGTTTCCCCAATCACCATTTGACTAGGATTATCATCTATCATAGGACAACCCCGCATACACAATACATTTCCATAAGTTATATTTTCCCTAAGTACATGTACTAAATTTTTTAAAACAAGTCTATTTTTACAATTCAAAATTATAAGATATAATATATACTTATGTCAATGCTTGTGAAGATAACATTGTAGCAGCAATGCCTATGTCTATCTCAGCTCGTAGAGAGGGAAGAGTGTCTATTCCATCCATCAACTATTCATGTAAATAAGGTCTCACTTAGTTTTATATAAAGTACATCAAATCTTATATATGGAAACCAAAACAATCAATAGAAGAACTTTTATATTAAAGATATATATATAAGTACATGAATGCAATGACACATTATAGGAAAGAAGAAGGCAAGCATGCACATGAAAATATACTTAGATCTGAATTGATAAGCTATCTATTAAAGTGTTAAAGTAATAGTCTTGTACTAAAACCAAAATTAGAGGGCTAAAATGAAAGGGAATATATAATATATACTAGTTTATTTTTTTCATTAATAAATATAAATATACTTGGGTCAAGATCTTCAATTTATACTATATTACATGTTGGACTATATTAGTTGTTGATTTTTTACTTTTCTAAAAATAGGGGTTTGAGTTAGGTAGGACCCTCCTAACTACTTCCTTTTGGATAAATTTTCAAGATTAGTAGAGTATTTAGGGATATTTTAAATTACATTTTAAAAGTGTGTTAGTGTAATTATGTATTTACCTTGGGTTATTGACTAAGGTAATTAGTCTTTGGCTAGTTTCCTTAACCACTTGGGTTAAGAGGTTAAAGTTATTTCATGCTAGCCGACGTTGGTTGTTTTACCCACACTTTTCACATGTTTCTCAAGTGACTCATTTATTTGCCTATGTAATAGGCCTTCATGTATTTTTTGAATAATGAAATGTATGTTGTGACTACATTATGATTCTTTCTCACTCTCTATGTTTTATCTAGTATGGTATTAGAGCTTGCAATTTAGGAAGTTTGGGAGGAAACTTGTGAAGCAAGAGAGGGTGGTCTTGTCAGGGAGGAGCATGAAGTGCCCAGTGGAGAGACGTGAGAGGAAGAATTTTTTTTTTCCTATGACCAGCCATTTAACTTGGAGGAAAATCTCAAAAATTTATTTAAGCACAGTTTTTATGATTCTTGTTTCTATAAAATTCTCTGGCTTGAAATTCATCTACTGGATTAGACAGAATTAAATTTTGCTAAGTATTTTCTTAAAAAACTTCATTTCAAGTTTTTTGGTTGGTCATTTTTGTACGGTTTAGGGAAGAGACCATATTTTCATTCGGGCACTATTTTTGGTGAGTGAGGAGTCTAAAAATTTTCTATTTTTTAAGAGGAGGTGATAGGAACTAATGGAATTTAATTTGGCTAAGTATTTCTCCTATAATCTGCATCTAAAGTTTTGTAGGTAGGCTAATTTTCTGATTGGCTGATTATTTTTATGAAAATTTTAATTTTAATTTTAATTTTAATTATTTTAATTAATTTTAATTTTTTAATTGAAATAATTTAAAACTTTAGCTTATAAGGGTTATTGGGGACCTACTGGGGACTAATTATCTCAAAAAAGTTCTGGAAGGTGAAAATTTCACCATTTTATGGGTTTTTAATCTAGATGTTGGTGGAAAAGGAATTTTTTAAATTGGAATTATAGATCTCTAGATTAAAAAAATTATCTAATTTTTGGTGTTTTTAAAGATGAAAAATTTAAAATTTCTCAAACAATGTTCAGTTTTTTGCTGAAAACTAAAGGTATTAACCAATTTGTGATTTGAATCAGTGAGTAGGAGGAATTTTGTATAAATTCATAATATTTTTTTTGTTATTTATATTTTTTTAGAAAAACTAGGTTAAAATGGCTAGTTTACAACACCTCTTGTTACCAGATTCACAAAAATTAATAGGCAAAACTTTTAGTTTATGGAGTCAAAAGATTTTGATGATATATGAATATCAAAATCTTGATCAAATAATGCTTGGTGAAGAGTAAATTCCTACCATAAGTACTGATGACTATGATAAATTTCATCGTGAGGCTCTTATTTTGTTAAAACTATTAGTAGTAGATAATCTAATCTCAAAGGTTGGAAATATGACCATTATATCAGTTTTGTGGATTAGTATTACTTATAAATACCAAGATTTTAAAGTTGATAGGGTATTTTATTTGAATAATTTTTTATTTTATACTAAGATGCAGGAAAGTGGCTCTATTTTTGAGTTTTTGTTGTAGATCAAGGACATCAGTGATCAGTTGAAGGCTATACAGAAGCCTATTGACGAGCAATATTTGATTGCTTTAATTATGAAGAATCTTCCACCTTCATTTGAGTCATTTATGGTGTTCTTACACATAATTGTTGAGACACAAACTTTGGACTTAAAAAATTTATCCACATTATTATTGCAGAAGGAGAGACGATAAGAGTAGATAGTGTTGTCTACATCTACTTCTATAGAGAGTGCATTCTTCATCAAGGGAAAGGGTAAGAAATTTGGTAAAAATACTATTTATTCAATAAAAAAATTCACAAGTAAGTGGTTTTAATAAGAGATCTAAGCAGAATTTTTTTTATTATAAGCGACCTATTCACCTTAAGAAACATTACAAGAAAAGACAACAGGATATGGCTAAACCTAGAAAGAAAGCTCATCATGTGAATACAGTTAAAGGTGAAGGTGAGGAATCATCTCTTGATTTTGTTTTCATGGCTTTTATTGTTAATTATACAATGGATTGAGCTTGGTACTTTGATTTAGGGGCATCTCGCTGTTATACATGACATAAGGACTAGTATGTGGATTTTGTTGAAAATGATAGTAATAATGAATTTGTATCTTTAGGAGATGGTAGGACTCATTTTATGAAAGGATGTGGTAATGTTTAGATCATTTTTAATGGTGTAGTTCTATATACATTTAATAATGTTAGGTATGTGCCTGATATGAACAAAAAATTGCTTTTTATTAGTGAGATCACTTCAAAATCTGATTTTATTGTAAAGTTTCAAGGACAGTAATGTTTAGTCACTACCATAGATAAAAAGATTATTATTGTTGGGCTGGTGAGAAAGGATTATATAATCTTGAATATCCATAGAGGGAAAAGGAAAGTGTACTTATAGTAGTTGATATCACAAATTCATTATGGCATGAAAGGTATGGGCATTTGAATTTCTAATATTTGACTACATTGAGCAAGACTAAGATGGTTAAGGGGATTCCTTTTATTCAAGATAGTCATCATGTATGTAATGGATGTCAGTTGGGGAAGCAAGTAAGACATTCATTTGATGTTGGTAAAGCTTTAAGAGCTAAGGGAGTATTAGATCTGGTACATGCAAATTTACATGGTCTAATGCAGACACCTACCCCTTTGGATCCCATTATTTTTTGTTTTTTGTCGATGATTTCTCTAAGAAAAAGTGGTTATATTTTATAGTGAAGAAATATGATTGTTTTTCTAACATCCTTACTTGGAAAGATATGGTTTAAAAATAGGCAGGATGATCAGTGAAATCTCATATAATAGATAATGGGGGTGAGTTCATATCAAAATAGTTCAAGGAGTTTTGTGACATTAAAGGTATACACAAATAGTACACTACCCCTTACACTCCATAGTAAAAATAGAGTTGTGAAAAGGCAAAATAAGGCAGTGATGTACATGGCTCAAAGTATGGTCCAAAGTAGAAATGTCCCATATAGATATTGGGTAGAAGTAATGAAGACAACATTATAAATCCTCAATAGAAGTCCTACAAAAGCATTCGAGAAATGAATCTAGAAAAGGCTTGGTCAGGTCAAACTCTAGATGTAAGTGCTTTTAGAATTTTTGGTTGTGTAGCTTTTATAGTTATTCCTAGTCAAAAGAGAAGTAACTTGGATGCGATAAGAAAAGTATACATGTTTGTTAGGTATAATGAGTAGTAAAAGACCTACATATTACTTGATGTTTCTACTAACAAAGTTGTGGTAAATAGAGATGTCATAGTAAATGAATAGATGCCATACTTCACAATAACTGGTATAGTTATAGATATTGAGTCATTGTTTTCTTCTAATAATTCTATTATAAATTATGGTGTGAAAGTTGAGCAAGATTATAATTCATCAGTGGAATCACATTCCAGGGAGGGAATTGATGTAGGTCATCGTGAGGTTCTATCAGAGCAATAAAAGAAGCCAAGGTGGTATTCTGCCACAATGTAAGCACTAAAGGAAGGAAACTTTCTACAAGGTGTGGAAGGAAGAAGATTGAGATCAAGAAAGCAGTTTGGTAATAAAGGTGAGGATGACAATTTTGCTCTAATAACTATTGTTTCACATGTATTTAAGCCTAATTATTTTTTAGAGGCCAAAGGGAAGCATGAGTGGGAATCAGCCATGTAATTGGAATATGATTCCTTGATGAAAAATAAGACTTGGGAGCTCATGGAGCTACCACCAAGAAAGAAATCCATTGGTTGTAAATAGATTTACAATGTACAATGCAAAATAGATGGTTCCTTGGATAAACACAAAGCTAGACTTGTTAAAAAAGGTTATGCACAAGAGGAAGGGTTGATTATGAGAAGAATTTTTCTCTTATTACAAATATGGTAGCTTTTCATTTGATTATTTCTATTTCTTCTCAAATTGGATGGCAGGTGCATCAAATGGATGTCAAGAGTGTTTTATTGAATGGAGATCTAGAGGAGGAAGTCTACTAGTTTATCCATAGGGTTTTTAGGTTGATGGTAAGTAACACCTTGTTTGCAGGTTAATCAAGTCCTTAAATGGGCTTAAGCAGGCTCTTCAAGCCTGGTATATGAAGATAGATACATACCTTAGGGAGTCTATTTTCAAAAGGTGTAACTCTGAACCAACTCTCTATGTAAAGGTGTCTGATGATGATATCTTGATTCTCATTGTATATGTTGATGATATAGTCATCACTGGGAGTATTGCTAGTCTCATTCAACAAATGAAAGCTGATATTTGTTGTACTTTTGACATGAAAGACTTAAGACTACTAAAATATTATTTAGGTGTTGAGTTTTGTCAGGGTGATTGTGTTGGATTCATGTCATGGACTAAGTATGCCAAATCATTGCTGAAAAGGTTTATAATGATGGATTATAATCCAAATCACACACCTATGGAAGTTGGAGCTAAAATTTCTATTGACACTACTTCACCTCATGTCAATGAAATAGTGTATCGATAGTTAGTGGGTAGTCTCATTTACCTCACTAGCACTAGACTAGATATTTGTTTGGTAGTGAGTTTTCTATCTCATTTCATGTCTAAACCATAGGAATTACATTGGTTAGCTAAAAATAGGTATTAAGATATGTCAAAGGTAGTCTTGACTTTAGCATAATATATGAGAAGTCTATAGATTTTGAGCTTTCTAGATATTTTGATTCTGATTGGACAAGATCAGTAGATTCAAAAAAATCTACAACAAGCTATGTATTCACTCTTGGTTCATGATTTTTCTCATAGTAGAGCAAACTACAAACTACATTGGCATTATCTTCAATAGAAGTAAAGTATAAAGCTATGGTCAGTGTAGGTTATGAAAGTATCTGGATAAATAAAATCTTAGAGGATCTTGAGTTTGAGTCATCAAATCCTACTCTAATTTTTTTTTGACAACCATAGTGTTTTGAAGATGGTAAAGAATCTAGTATTCCATGCCAAGACCAAACACATTGAGGTTAACCATCATTACATCTGATAGTTGGCTACAAATGAAGACATCAGTCTCTTCTAGTACCCCACTATAGAGCAACTAGCTGATATAATGACCAAACCACTTGGTGTAGACAATTTCATAAAAGTCAGAGATAAACTTGGTCTTGTTTCTAGTTTTGTCATTAAGGGAGGGTGTTAGCATAATTATTTATTTACCTTTGGTTATTTACTAAGGTAATTAGTATTTGATTAGTTGTCTTAACCACTTGGCTTAAGAGGTTAATTTGTTTAATGGGCTTAGTTATTTCATGCTAGTTGGCATTGGTTGTTTTACTCACCCTTTTCACATCTTTCTCAAGTGGCTCATTTATTTTCTTTTTTAATAGGCCTTCATGTATTTTTTAAATAATAGAATTTATGCTGTGAATATAATTTGGTTCTTTCTCACTCTCTATGTTTTATCTAATAAGGTGCCTACATTTAATGGATTAGAGTGATGAAGTATAATTGGCTTCTTAAGATTATAGAGAAATTAATGACTAATGATTTAGGCACATTATATATAATAGGGATACTCTAGATTATGTAGGTGGGGATTGTTTTCCCATCAATTATATTCATTTGTAACCTATTCACCAACTAGGATGTGTCATAAAATAGTTTAATTTTCCCATAAGTCCCTTGAGAGTGGACTATCACTTTCAAGGTTTTGATTAGGATACTAGGCTTGTCGGCTAAAGGTAAGGCTATGGACTGATAGAGGATTGTGATAGAGGTAAAGTTATTAATTAGGTGTAATACTTTGGTGATGTTGACACATATAACATAGGTTTTAATTATTCGAGACTTTGCATGAGTGGTGGACACATAAATAATGATATATTTGGTAGTGCTACTATATTAGGGTATTTTAGGATAGTTTTTGAATGAGTTGGATACTCTAATACCATCGTGGGAAAAATTGGAAGAGTACTAATAAGAGGAATACATTTAGAAAAATATCCTATGTAGGTTACAATTACGATAGGATGCCAAAATTAAGTACAACCACCACCATAATATGTAGATAATTAGATGTAGAAATAAGCATTGGATAGAGGGTGAGGAGATGAAGTTTATGGGGAAACAAAGGTGAGCATACACTTCTTAGAGAAGAACCAACAGGATAGGAGGAGAATGCTAAGATGAGGTCCAATTAGGAATTATACCTAGACTAACATGAAGTTACCCAAGTAAAGTAATGAGTTGGTTTATTTTTAGTTACTTTCTAATTTATTAATTAGTTATTATTTCTTTATGTGACTGGATATCTAATGTCTTCTCTTGTTCTATGGTTTTAGAGTGAATCACTTAGTGGTGGAACATGATCAAAGAAATTTTGGTTAAGATATTTTGGGTGAGGATTATTTGAACCTTGATAATATTTTAGTGGATGTGGTTCTCCATGTGTAAATAAGTAAACATACATATGCTCTTATCCATACTTATCATACATATGTGGAGTTACCTCATAATAAGAGAGATAGTAGGACTAGAGGAAAATGTGGCTGGTTTAGAGTCTTAGGTGAAGAGTCTTAATGAGATTGTTAGGGTTATGGGAGGTTAGGCTCCATCTAGCCAAAAAATAGTGGGAGGTATATCACCCATGTAGGTATAAACAAGAGACACACAAGTATAGAAATCATATCCCACATGTCACTCATCAACATTGGGACATTATCATAATATTATGAGTAGGAGCCCTAGGCATAACATCTAGATGGGGACAACGACTTCCAATAGGACCTTAGGGTCACACCATTATATCTATTTTATGGAATAGGATAAAATCATTCCATGAGTATGATTGTGAACATAATGTTCATCAAGAGAGAGATACCAATATATTACATGGAATATCTTCCACTAGGGAAGCTCATGACAATGGTGAGACACATCAAATCTTAGATGGAATTACCCAAAAACTAAATAAAGTGAAAAGGGTCTTAAACTCAATGGATGCATCTTTGTTAGGGAAGTTGATGCTTGGCTAATAAGTATAAAAAGGTGCTTTGGGATAAGATATTTTTCAACAAATAGTATGAGCATGCTATTTATTTTATAAATTTTAGATGAAGCATCCTTGTGTTGGGACTATCAAGAAATAATTGTGAATTTAGATATGCCCAGAGTCGGGTGATGTTTAAGAAAAGACAACACTACTTATTGGATATCTACTTAAATTATATATTAAATGCATTCCATAACCTATATAAAAATGCCAATACTGAAAAATAATATAATGCATGTTTTTTAACCTTATTTTAATACACTGGATATATGTAAACAACTTATTTTTGTATACATGTGTTATTTTTGCATTAATTCTTGAGAAGAGAAGTTAAAAATTATATGCAAAGAGCAAAACATATATGTAAACAACTATATTCCTAACAAATGCAAAGAGTAAAAAAATATGTAAATAATTTTTACCTCTATATAGATAAATGGTGCCATCTTAATAGAGGTAGATGTATTCATGGATGGTCCAGTAGCTAGATCCAAATATGAAAACAACGGCTATGATAAATTGAATGTTGTAAATGTTGGTTGTGATGATGAACTGTCACTACTATGACATAACAAATGACATATATATTATATTAAATTTCTATGTAAACTAATTGTTGGCTTATAAATTAAATTTTCAAATATAACTTAAATTTAATATGACATTTATATAAAATATACCTACATATATGTGGTGACTGATGTCTGCATGCCAAATGTGCATGCCAAAAACTCATCACTCATAAGAATATGATGTAAGCCATCTAAGCCATCAACACCACCATCATCAGAATGTCCTTGTGCATAGATCCATATGAACTATAAGGGTTGGGTTTGGGTTAGGTAACCTATGGCATATCTATAGCATCACTCTATGAAAGCCTACTCGTATGCTAAATGAGTTTATTAGTGAGTGAACTAAGAGCATGGAGAGTGTCTATCTCCATGACTTGTTGAACTGTAGAGGGGATCTCAGGCTCAAGAGGCTTTTGGATACATATCTACATAGGTTGATTAGGTTCATGATGTGTACTTAGTTGATCCTATTCAAAGCCTTTTCTTTGACCCTAAAACTCACTAAAATTAAAATAATTGGAAATTTGGTTGAGGATAAACTTACAGTAGAGTTTCCTCAAAAAGTGTAATGAGACCACATGGTTATTACATGGTGGATAGTTAAATATCATCCACCATCAATCATCAAAATTGGTTGTGATTAAGTTATGTACATAGTGATAGATAGAAACATGTTTAACAGCTATGAGAAATGGGGTATTGGTGGCTAGGTCAATGAATAAGATGAAAATGTTGGCTTTTGAAATATCCAAACTCTTAACCTAAAGGGCTGACAACTTGTCATCATAATATGACCTATAAGTATCCCTATATAAGGTCCATCGATCAATTTGACTTGTTATAGAGTTAATTCAACCTAATAAGGTTTGTAGGGAACTGGATAACTATGTACGGTGGGGGTTGGTCAAATTGGGATCCCTCATTATATCAATTAACTCTTTAATTTCAAGTTTGTTTCCTACAATATTGTCAATCAAAACCTCTTGACTACCAAGGGGTTTTGGGGAACTGTATTAGGGTTAGGTGGAGGGATGGGAGGAGCATCAAGGTTTTATGGAGGGTTAGGAGGAAGAGCAACTAGAGGGTTCTATGGAGGGTTAGGAGGGTTAGCAGGATGGGTTGTTAAAAAAAAATAAAAAAAATACAATTAAAACTAAGATTAAATAATGAAAATTATGAAAAATTAGTGTTAAATAGGGAAGATTTTGATCACTTACCTCTCCTACATGGTAGAATCATTGATCAATAGGTTTTTGGGGTGAATTTGGTAGCTTCTTAGCACTCTATAGAGTCTTCTAAGTAGAACATGATTGTGAAAACAAGGGAAAATCTAGGGAATCTGAATGCCAAATGAGTAATTTTGCATTTAGATTTCCCTTTGTAATTTTTTTACACATATGTAACATGATCATGTTATTAACATAATAATGTTATTATAAATGTCAACAACATGATCAAGTTAATAACATGATCATGTTAATAACGTGATTGTGTTATTGTTTAATATAATGTGATCATGTTATATAATAATGTGATCAAATTATGGATAGGTAATCCCAAGCCTAGATTTAAATAATACGATCACATTAATTAAATAGCATGATCACATTATTAATTAATGTGATCTCATTATGGATAATATCCATTGAATTATCCCCAACTCTGTACACTTACCCCATTTATAAGATAGCAATAAACCACTAGCAAATATTAATAAAAGGGATTGGTTTTGAATATAACATATAACTTTCTCTTTTCACCATTTAACTTGTTCTCTATTAACAAGGCTTTTGACACCCTCTTAAAGTAAAAATTTAAATTTGTGATAATTTGTTTTCCTATGTTAGGATAATGTAAGATTAAACTAATAAAGATTGTGGTAGGTATGGTTGAATTGGATGTAAAACATTTCACAAATCATATTGATTAAAGGTATAAGTTTTTATTTTAATCATTAATTTTTTATAAAAATTATAAATATAATTTTTCATTTGATAGGGTAAAGGTTGTAGGTTTTGATGGTCCCAAAAATTATTACAAAGGAGAGAAAGATATAATATTAAAAATCAAATGGGATGCCTCTACCATCATTAATACAATAGGAAAAAAACAAAACAAAAACATGCCAAGGGACATAAACTAAACACAACCAAACTATGAAAATTTCCTTGCTCCACTACCCAGTTATAAAAAGTAGGCTATCTTCTATAAAACATTTAACATTGTAAATCAACCATGTAGCCAATAGAATAGATGATCTTTGATTAACTATTACCTTAACAAAAATTACCTTTCTCTTATAACCTAGTTACCTCTAGGTAAATTTTCATGGTATTTCCAACAAACATAACTGAGGGGCCTACCCATTTTTCACTCATCTTCTAAACTTAAGCTCAGAGTCCCCCTGAGTGGAGGGACATGAAAGAAGGTTGAACCACTAATTTTATATCTTTTCCCCCTCGTTGTACCTTATTCCACCCTCTTTTATCTTATGTAACATCCATTTGGACTGGTAAAGAGTTTTCAGTTGAAACACAACTCTAGGATTTACCTTCTGCTTTTGTAACATCAACTGATGCTACCCTAGATGAGTTAATTTTTGAGTTATCATCTGAGTAGATGGATGGAATGGAGAGGAAATACACCAACAATTCTTATTCCAAATGAAGATGACTTTTAAGGTCCTCATTTGAAATAAAGGATTCAATATCCTCTGAAGATGAGGTGAAATCTTCACTATTAGAATTAGCTAACTCTTTGTAATCGTCATCAACCAACATCATAAGGTAGGTTGGAATGGAATATTTCTACCAAGAAGAATCATTTTTTAGGAGGCTATCATTTTTGGCCAAATTACCTATATTAAAACAAATATAGTAGTGAAACAACAAGACTTCATTGTCAATGGGTTGAGACCAAGAATGGTCTCTTACTAACAAGGTGATTTTTTCAAAAATATTATTGGAGGTGTAAATGTTCACCAAATTATTTGAAAAAATATTGTAGGATAAGATATTAGTATTTGATTACATTTGATGAAACTCACCCAATGATTTAGCAAATACCTTCAGGCTAAATTTGGTCCAAAATTGATGTGGAAAATGAGGTAGGTTGTTAGGAGTACCTTTTATTTAGGATAATTTAGTTTCTCTTAAGTTTTATTTTTATGTGTGTGTATTTTTTATTTATGTGAATTATAAATTCACATAAATATAAATTCCATGAGGTGTCACTCTCCTCTTTGTTCACTTTTAGGATTTGGGGGTTACTTGCATGAGTAACCCCTTCCCCAACTTGGCACACACCTCCCTTCACTTTCTAAGGGACTAAGCCACAAGTGACACACATAAAGGTGGCTTGTAAGGTAATCATGGGATTCCTTTTAACTCTCATTATTTTTCTCTTTCTCTATAAAATAGTCTTTTCTTTCATCATTTTTTTACTAGAAACTCATAGCTCTCTCTATTATTCTCTTTATGCTTTTGGTACTATCTTGTACTTGTGGATATTTTGGTGATAAGCCTTCTTATAATATCACATGATTTTTTATTCGATACACTAAGTTACTCAATTTAAAATTCTTGTCTCATTTATGGTTTGCACCTTGAGAGGTAACATTACTTTGTATTTTGTTTATTTTATACACTTTCATTTGTCAATGATGAATGTTCTTGGGATAATTACTTCATGGTATTAGAGCTAAATTCATCTTATTGATATTTTTTTGGAAGTGTGGTGCATATTTTTTGGGAGAATTTTTGGATTTTTTACAAGGGTTACACTCTTGATTTACATTCAAATCCGTTTCCCTCTAATTTTTTTTATTGTGTTTGTTTTGTGGTCTTTAATCAGTTGTTGCAGGTTTCTTGAAAGAAGCATTTTTTTCTCTTCAACTAGTTTTATGAGGATCTCCAATTATGTGTTTCACCTTCTTAAGGTTATAAAAAAATATATCATCTTATTCAAATTTCTTTCCAGCATCTTGGTCTGGTTTTATTTCTTATTTTTTTCTAACCATATTTATACACAGGTTCTTTTTTCCATTTAATATTGCCATCTAAGCAAACTTCTAGTTGTCACATTTTTTATACTCACACTCAGAGATAATAATGTCTTGTTTTTCTAGTCTTTTAATTCCTTGTAACTTTTTCTCCCTCCATCATGGGTTTTTATCAACTTTGTTTAAAGTATAAAAAGGGCTCACTATTTCATCTAAGTGACTTTAATTATTTCACATAGCTATTTTTATGAAAATCCTTATATATTTCTCAAAAACAAAAAAATATATTTTTAAATTAAAAAAAACAACAAAACATTTGGACTTTTAGATTGAACCATTTTTTTTTTTTCAAAATTTTAATTGGTTAAGGTATTATTTTACCACCTTGTCCTTAATAAATTTACACTTTAATCATTTTTTCTATTACAACTATTGGGCTTCTTGTGTTATTCTTAAACTTTTTTAAGATTCTTGTTTCTGACTTGACACCTTTTCTACACTTCAAGAAAGTCCATTTTTTTGGTCTCCTTGTCCCTTCTCCTTGCATCCTTTATTTTTTAGGTAATATTTTTTGTTTATTCACTTTTTGGGTATTGGTTCAAGGCACAATGACTCAATTTTTTTCCAAATTTAGACTCACATCTACCAATTACCATTTATGGAAATCGCATATGCAATATATATTTACTTGTAAACACTTGGTGTGCATCTTAGATGGTACGAACCCCAAGCCTAATTAATGAAAAGACTACCACCGTTGAAGTTTAAGAAAAATGGTAAGCAAACAATGATGAGGCCTTCATATTTAGTGGAATGGTCATGATTCTAGAATTGCATGTGCATATTGATGGTTGTCTTCTTGCATCCATTATTTGGTCTGAGCTTAAATTTATTTATGATGTTGTGAATGAATCTCATAAAACTCAAACTCAAGATCAACTATTTGATTTAAATTATAATGACTTCAAAACTATGGATAATTTATTAAATAAATTCCATTATTTGCATTCTCAGTTAATTACTTTAGGTGTTAAATTTTTATATTTGAATTTGATTCATATTATCATGAAAAAATGTTTGCCTTAATATTTTTAACAATTTATTACAAATGTTCATTAGTAACTAATTTTTCTTACTTTATCTACTTTGTTTACATTTAAATTATTTTTTATTTTGTTACATCAATAAAGAACAAAAGTTAATTCAATTTGGTAGTCTTAAGACTAATGAACATATTTTTGTTTATAAACACCAACTCAAGAATGGCAAAGAACATGTTAAGTCCATGAATAAACATGATAAGAAAGAACAAAAATCTAACTCCACACCTAAAAATAGGTTGGAGTGTAATTAATGTGACAAAAACACACATGATTAATCTCATTATTTTAAGAAAAATGTGATATTAAAATGGAAAGCTTAAATTCAAAGACAATGCTAGCATTAGTAACACTAAGACTCAATTTAAATAGAAGTCTAATACTATAGCTGATTTTACTTGTGTTGTGTGTGCTTCCCCTATTGAATGGATTATTGATTATGTTGCTACTCAACATATGACATTTAATTCTAATTTGTTTACCTATTTATAACCAGATATTCTAACAATCATTTAAGTCTTGAAAATAATGCTTCTTGCAATGTTGAAGCTATAGGAACTATTAAAATCCTTAATGGTGAATTGTATGATGTCTTTATTGTTCCTACTTTGAAATTGAATTTGATTTTTGTTCCTTAATTATGAAAACAAGACTATAAAGTAGAAATTTTTAATGATACTTGTTATGTTAAATCTACTAAGCAATATATTCATGTAGTTGTTAATAATGTTTTGGATAATGATAACTTGTTCAAGTTTATTATATTTTATTCTTCGTCCTCTACTAATGCTTTGATTGTTTCTATTGATGCTAAATTGTGGTATGAAATATTAGGACATATTAATTACCAAAGTATTATAATTATGAACAAGCTTAATGTGGGGTAAGGTTTGACTAAGATTCCTCCCACTAATTCTATTTGTAGTGGTTTTATGATTGGTAAAATTCATAGAAAATATTTTCCTAAGAATCAATATTGGCATGCTACTAATAAACTTCATTTAGTTCATAGTGATATATTAGGCCCTATGCAAACTCCTTCTATTAATGGTGAAAAGTATGCTTTAACTTTTATTGATGATTGCAAATTTGGATTTACTTCTTGAAAGCTAAAGATCAACTTTTAGACACTATTATTGAGTTTCATGAATTTATTTAAAAACAATATCATTATTCTTTATGCATATTACACACTAATAATGGTAATGAATATTCTAATGATGATTTTCTTGCATATTATAAGAATCATGGTATTAAACATGATAAATTTATTTCCTACACACCTGAGAAAAATGGTGTTACTAAAAGTAAACATAGGACTATCACTAAAATGGCTAGCTATATGTTTCATGCTAAAAATATACATTAAAAATTTTGTATTGAAGTTATGTATTGTGTTGTATGTCTGATTAATAAGAATCCCACTAAATTTTTTTTAAATATAACCCTTAAATAATCTTGTAATGGTAGGAAATTTAATATTAAGCATTTATGCATTTTTGGTTATGATGCATTTGTTCATATTCCCACAGAAAAAACAAAAAAAATAGATTCCAAAGTAAACACTTTTATCTTTGTTGGTTATGATGAATCATATAAATATTATAAGGTGTATAATCCTTAAAATAAAAAAATTAATATTAAAATGGATGCTAGAATTATTGAAAATGGTGTACTTGATTATGCTTCCAATTCAGATTCTCTTGATATAATTTTTAATTCTTTTCCTTTTGAATCAAGTAATGATCATAATGATGTTGTGGATAATGATATTGTTCCTAAAATTAATTATCTTTATTCTAGTATTGATCCACTCAAAGTTATGCCTAAATGGGTGAAGACTACTATAGAGGCTTTTGAAATTGAATATGTAGATCTTAGTAATACTCATAGAACTAGGAAATAATTTTATAAATATGCTTTGATATCTAAACTTACGAACAATAATGATCCTTAAAAACTAAAACAATCTCAAGGTTTCCCTCATTAGGAAAAATTAATGCACGATGAATACAAATATTTGATTTCTAATAATACTTGGGACTTAGTCTTTCTCCCTAAAGGACATCATTTGGTAAGTTGTAAATGGTTGCTTAAAACTGAGTTCAATTCTGATAATCAAATTAAAAAATATAAAGCTAGATTAGTTGCTATAGGTTTTTCTCAAATTGAAGGAATTGACTATAATGAAAAAATTTCACCTGTATCTAAGATGTGTGAACATAGGAATCCAATAAGGGGATATTAGTATCATGTTAGTAGATGAAATCCAAATATAAAAACACACTAATGAAATTACACCTTAAGCCTAGATCTTAGGGGGCACTTGGTGAATAAACCAAATGAAGACAAAACTAGAATGTAAAGAAATAAAAAAATTTGCTCGCCTTCCTTGATTGCTCAAAGAAATTCATTTATTGGATTTCTTAGCTTGTGCTTCAAAAGACTTCATCAATAGATCTTTGGCTATTCTCCACCTCCTCTTGGCATCATTGGCTTTGTGGCTTTGGCTTGTGAAGATTGAATCAATAATTTACCATAATAACAATCTATTAAAATTACTTTTAAAATCATTTGAGCATGATAAGTTTGGCTTGAGAGATATTTTGAAATCATTTGAGCATGATAACATTACACCAAGATAGCTTAAAATTATGAGTGTGAGGCCTCCTATTTATAGATTTTCTCATTTGATCAAGACCATCTATTATAAGATGAAGATGTGTAGCCAATAATACATTCAATTTTGGAGGCTAAAATCAATAAATGCCCTCATAAATATTTAGGATAGAGAGGCATTAAAGAGGCATGGGAAGGCTTAATCAGATATTTGTGGCAATTATGGCTTATAGATGCCACCCCATAGATGATGTCTTAGGTGATGCAGTTATTCACAATCAATTTCCATTAATGAAATAATCAATAACCTCAATGGAAAATTCATTTAAGGTCTTGATTTAAATTAATTATCTTTAAACATGATTAGTCAATTTTGGTGAAAATTCTTTGGAAATTAGTGCTCAATTAATCAAACTATTCAAAATATCATATTATTGGGTCAAAATCTGACTGGAGTGGAATTGAAAGTCAATGTTAGAAGTGTTGGAACTATTATCCCATTTAGGATGTTGTCGACATAAAATAATAAAATTACATGTCTTATGTGAAAAAATTGGTATAAAAGAGCACTCCAAAGCACACAGGTGCAAAATCATCATTTTAACTCAAAATTATCTGATCAAAGTTAGGTATCACATAAAATGCATTACATTATTTAGGGATACATTGGATAAAATTGGAACTTATATATGATAAGTTTAAACCATTTAACATGTTTTAGTATTTTTAACTTAAATTACAATGTTTGATAAAAATTGGTCTGAAGCTTGGTTGGAGGTCATTGGTGACTAGTTTTAAGTGTCTACAATTTGCCCTTGTTTGGGAAGGCATTTAAATCTATATGCATATTAATTTATTCTCAAAGAATAAAAATGTCCTTCATGCCTATGACTTCAATGATAATGGATGAACTATATGTTCCCCCTTGAGGGAACGGTTGGCAAAGGGGTCAAAAATTGGTCCCTCAAAAGAAAGAAGTGAGATGAAGGATCCAAACAAATGAATATGATGGGGTGATAACACAATGGTTTGGCCAAAGTTCATCAAAATCATTGAGAATACAGATGGGATGGTGTAAAATGCTTTATCCAAAGGTAATTATAAACATTGTACTCGAATAGTGGTAATGTGGAATGATAATATAATGATTTATCCAAAGGTGGTTATAATCATTGATAAGATGGAGTTTCCCCAGTTAAGATTTACAAACAAGATAACTACATGACTCTATTAGGAAAATGATTGGTGATAACACAAAGATTTACCCAAAGGTAGTTAGAATCATTGAGAATGCAGGTGGGATGGTGTAAAATGATTTACCCATATGCAGTTATAATCATGGGACCTTGATTATGGAAAACATGTTTTATTGGCTGATGATTGAAAACATGGTGATGGTAGCTTAATATAGAGGATAAAGATGAATTGGGAAAACCTGCTAGTGGGAAGATGTTCATCTGAACTAATAAAGGCTAAAATTCTTTCATTGTTTAATTACTCTATTTAGGATAGAATTGGGATTGGATTGGGATGTTGTTGATGTCAAGGCTAAGGAGATGTCAATGCTGCCATTACTATGTAGACTTATCAAATTTGTTTTATTTAAAAATACATGATGGTATGCGTCATGATATAACTTCATGGGGACTGGGCCAAAAATTTCATAACAATTGATTCTCATGATCCAATATTTAAGGGAAAATGATGCACTAATGATAGAGACCATGATGACAATGTAGACATATGAAAATGGATGGATTCAAGTATAAATGCACAAGGAATCACCTAATGAATGTACATAGACTAAATCAAGGCAACAATACTAAAAACAAGAAAACATGTAAACAAATAATAAACAAACAAACAAGTAAAGAATAAAATAAAGAAATAAATAACAATTAGTCCTAATGTTAGTAAAAATAACACAATGAACATTAACCCTAGAAAATAGGTGATAGCTTAAAAAACAAACATGGTGGGAGAATAAAAGAAAAGAAAGGGGTGGTCAAGATGTCTCCACATGCACTAGGCAAGTGGATGCTACCTACATAATTTTATAGATGATATATCCAACAAAAAAATTTGGTCGAATGTAGTTATCCTAGAAAATGGGAAGAAAATGATAACTGATGAAAAATAAACATGATGGATTTGATATAAGAATAGGAATGGACTTATAAAATAGCAGGTGCATGGGATGTAATTTGCCTATGGCTTAGTCAGGGTTCCCAAAATCCTTAAGGTAAAGAAGTGGTCAATATTCTTGGTTTTTCTAAATGATTTTCTATAGTTTTTAAAACTTTTAGATTATCTCAACTCAATCAAGAATGATGAGATATTAAATGGTCAAAGCTCAAAAAATGGTGAGATCATTGCTAAGGTTGCTCACAAAATGATGAGAGCATGGGAAAAAGGGGGACTAAACTGACCATAACATGAATCAAACATGACCCACATAGTTCTGAAAGGGCCTTAGGTCATAGTGGTTCCACCTTTAAATGGAGGAATCTAATTAGTGTAGTAGCCAATTCAAATAAATAGGCAAAGATGGTAAATGGAATAGTATGAGATAGGAATGACAAGGTGGTACTTCAAGGCATGATAACTAATTTTTACCCCAAATTTGTCCATAAGTGGTTATAATTGGGGAATAATGGCATAGGTCAATGACACTAATTTTCCCATAGGTGGTTATAATTAGTATCATGATAATGAGAGAAAACAAAACAAGAAATGAAGGATACAACTACCAAATTTCTATCTTAATGCACCAAAATATTGCCTCTATCTGAAATATTAAATCCACTATCAAAACTAAATTTAAATCCTCTTGTTGAAAGTGACTAGGGAACCAATGGAATGGAATCAAGGTCAAAGGGCCAAGTAGGGAAGGAGAAAACAACTTCGTTGATAGGAAGGGTATGGTAGAATGATATATGGTACAAGGAAGAATGATAATATTATATTAAAATTAAAATTAGCCTCAGAAATAGTAGCCTAGGTCACTCAAATGAAGTAATACTTGAGGTATATAAGGTTCATCATCTCATCAAGTTTATCTTCATCTGGTGTAGTGAGCCTATATGCTTTGGTGCCAAAATTTTCAACAATGATGAAAGGGCCTATCTAGTTTAGTTTGAACTTACTATTGGGGTTCTATATTTTCACCCTAGCTAAGGAAGGGCTTGTTCAGATCCTCCTACTCAAATCTAGTCCAACATGGGATTGAACATAGGCTATGGGTATCCTAAAAATGGATCAGACCTTTGGAGAAGGCTAGATTCCTTATGGATCTATCACCTACACTAAACCTAAACTAGCACTTGTTTGGAAAAGGGAGAGAGAATTGACAAAACTTATAAAAGCAGGTAAAAATTAGTGATGCACCAATGATTTGATCACTCCAACTCACACAAAACATACTATGAGACACTTTTTAGACCAAAAAATGTCAATCTCACATAAATATTTTAGAACAAGGCATTAATCAGTTATCAAATTAGCAAGAAAGGTAAAATATACACTTTTAGGCTAGACAATAAACTATAAATTGAAATTATAATGACTTGTGAGAACTATTAAGCACTTCTTGAAGGTGAGAAAAATTCTAGACATAAGTAAGGAACATACATTCACTTAACTATAGTGCATTAATTCATAGAGCACACTTTAATCTAGCATAGAAAATGGTGGGATTTAGTCTTTATTGCATCAAAGAGGTGTCAAAATACAAATTTTGGTAGAGTCTGGTCATACCAAAAAGAGGGATAAATGATTTTAAGGCTTATATTCTTGCATTTATAGATAAATGAGAGAGAGAAATATGTATTGGAAAAGGACCAACTGCCTCTAATGGATTAGTACCAATTCAAGGATGCAATTGAGTTAGGAACTTATCAAGATGGTACAATTTCAAAGGCCTTGCAAGAGAGTTTAATGCTCCATGATCCTTATGCAACCACTAGGTCTTCATCTTGGGACTCCATGCCATCTATACCTAATCTATTTATAAGGATCATGTCTTAAAACTAGCTAAAAGGTGCCACACCTACATTAGGTGGCCAAATATTCTTGTATTATCAAAAATCATCAATGATGATGGTCGAGACATATGTCCACTATAAGTGAAAACCAATCTTAGACCATTGGTTTTCACATAGTCACAATATTTATGAAAGTCTGCAAACTACCCAGCTTTGATTCACAATCATTAGTCCATCCTCAACTTCTATATTAGACCCAAAATATCTATTATATAGAGCATTAATGGCAATGCTTGGTCTCTAAATTATGGTCCTAGTTCAACTCTAGTTCACTTTCAAGCTCAACCCCTTTATATTTTCTTTACTTGGGTCCAAAATAACCTCTTTGACTTCAATAAAAAATGTCCCAAGATTAATCTTACTTATTAGTTATCGATTTCCAACTCAAACTATCTACATCATGATCCACTATCCTTATGCTTATTTATTCCATAAATCTTTTTGACTTATTGAATTCACTCACACCACTAGATTTGGATGTATGAATGCATGTGCATCTTTGATCTTCTTCTAGGACCCATTGAATTTGGATACTTATCCTCTTTGTATTCATCATCAAGATCTTTTGACCCTTTTTTACTTACCTCACTCTCTTAATATTGATGTACATGGATGCCCACAAGCCATTGATTTTTTTCCAACTAAACATGTTTGTGCCACTTGTCCTTAACTCATTAACTCCCTAGATTCATTAACCTATTTTACTCATGCATACCATCTAATCAAGATGTACGAGTTTATGTGCACCATTGATCTCCCTAGTCCCACTTTCTTATTAGTTATTTCCCTCCATTGGTTCATTGTTATGGTTGAACACAAGCCCTTGATTTAGCTTAGACCCATCCTTTTGTCAGTGATTTCACTCTGTTATGTATTGGCTTGATCATCTCACACCATTGTATTTGATCCAAATTTTAGATCTTTAAAGGATTTAACCTGGGGATCTTTTAACTTGGTTGACTCTACTTCACTCCATTAGATCTTATGTGTCAGTATGAGGGTTCCTACATACCGTTAGATCTCAACCAACTTCAAACCTTTTAAGGACCTTTTGAACCCAAATGGCTACTTGCCTTGATTAAAATTATCATTCATGAGAATGTTATTTAACATCTACATAGACATATTTGATGTGCCATAAACTATCAATATTAAGCACACATAGATTTTTTCCTGAGCTTCATTTTGACGTTAGTGTGAATGTATTATGTTACAAGTCCAACTTTGAAGACCTATAACTTGAAGCACAAAATTCATGGATGCACCAAATTTTCAAGAGATATTCCTAAGACTGAAAGGGATGAACCCATTTGATCTGTTGGTCTCAAGATCCTTCTGAGTGAAGATATAAAATGCTCAAGTTGACTCATCTATTCATTACTTCATGATGTCTTGATGATATTCCAATTCATTTAGCTAAGTATGGGAACTTAGATAAATATGACTAAAGAGCCAACTTTGAATATGCACCACTTCTACCATGCTTTAAAGAATGATCTAAAACTTAGCATGCAACAATTAGGGACTAAGATGGATAAACCATGTGATCAATTTTTCCTTAGACTACCACATGTGTGAGATATGACTTCTATAAATTGCCTATTTAGAATTTCTACTACTTCCTCTAAATTCTTGGATTAGGCAATATTTGGTTTGTATACCAAAAATTAGTCAACATATTTGGTGACTTGGTTGGGCAGCATGCCTACTATGCTTGAGAACTCAAACCATATACCTAACTTTTGGATCATCATAGATAATACATGGACCATTAAATGACTATAAGATAGCCTCTTAACTTATAAAGATAGATAAATCCCAACAACAGGGAAAGAAAACAAATTTAAATGGAAACTAACCTAAAAATAAAGGTAACTAAATTACTAGATGATTATGCAAGAAAGAAACACTTATTTAGAATAAAATAGAAAGGAAACTAACTAATGTGTTAGAAAACACTTGGATTAAAAAAAAAAAAAACTATGTGTAGGGGACTTAACTTTCCTTAATAACAGTGTTTGAGATGTATACCATTGACTAGGATTGGAAGTCTTCACCATTCATCCTTATAAGCTAGAAAATGTTGTGGGATTTAAAACTAGAAACTGTATATGGTCCACTCTAGATAGAATCAAATTTTGTGTGTTTTCCCATATTGGCTCTATCCTCATCCCACTTAAGGACCAAATCTCTTTCTTGGAAACTTTTTGAAGAAGTTCCTTTATCGAAAGGTCTCTTTTTCATTGCTTGATGGGTCTCCATAGATAAAATGGCCTAATTCCTTATCTCTTCTAGCTCCATGAGCTCGGCACATCTTATTTCCATTGTCTTAGTCTCCAAAAGCTCAAGTTGATGCATTAGTTCCAAATTAGAGAATTAAAGAGAAATAGGCATTCTTGCTTCCTTATCAATATACTAGTTTGTATGGATAATTAGAAATTAATCTTTTATAGGTGATCCTATCAGCCTAAAAATTTGACTTCAATTTGAGATGTCATGATCTCTGATTGTTTTTTATAGTCCTCCTAATGATCTTCAACAAATTCTTGTTGGTAGACTCAGTAAGGCCATTGCCTTGTGCATAATAGTTTGATGAGGTGTTGAGAAAAATATTATGTTAAACTGTCTACTAGATGATCTTAGATCCTAAAAAATCCATAGCATTATTAGAAATTATAGTTGAAAGAACCCAAAATCTAGTAAGTAAACCTTCATAAAAATCTAAAACACTAATTTCATTGGCTTATTTTAATGCTACTGCCTCTATCCATCTGGTAAAAGAATCTATGGCAATCATGATCCACTTATGTCCCAAGCTTGATGGGGGATTGATAACACCAATAAAGTCTAATTCCCAATAGACAAAGAGTTGCTTAACTGAAATTGGTTGGAGAGGTAATGCTGCAAGTCTCACTTTTCTAACAAGCATGGCACACTATCTACATTTTTTGATCCATGTATGGAAATCACCAAATAAACTTAGCCGGTAATACCCACCTCTCATAATATTGTGAGTTATAATCATGGCTAAGTAATGTCCTCTACCATGTCCATTATAAAATTTCTCAAGTAACTTTTATGTTTGACATGGTTATATGTATCTTAGAAGTATACCATTGATATCTTTTTTAAATAATACATTATCAAAAATAAGAAAAGGAATTGATTGTAATATAAAATATATCCTCTTTGAAGGAGTGAGATGAGAAGGATAAACACCATCTTGTAGATATCTTACTATATATTGGAATCAACTAGAAGTTGAGGCCTAGTTACTTACAAGTTCTTGATCAATTGTCACCATAACTTATTCATTAGACTCCTGCAAGTCTTGGTGTTTCTACGCTATTTTCGCTTTTTACATTCAAAGAGAGAATTAAGAAACTGAGAAGAAATGGTCAAGGCTTGTATGTACCTGGATGTAGTCGTGCGCACTATCATCCAGACGCTGTGAGAACTCCTCTTTGGTTGTGGAGGATGACACCTGCAAGAGAAAGAGACTAAGACATTGGTTGAGGGGTCTTTCATTCCTAGCAATTGTCCATAGTCATGATGGACGTATGCTAAAAATGAATTGAGGTCTATTTATGCTTCAGCAAGTATTGGTTTATGCTTAACATAAATTGCGTCTGGTCGATAGTTTCCATGTGTATTGGTGTCCATAGAAACTAGTGAAAAGGACTAGGATGATGCCTGATGTCATGATGTTTGCTGGTCTAAAAATGTTTTGGGTTGGTTTGGTAGAAAATGGTTTGGTTGAATGTAACCAAAGTGTGAAAGATAAGTGAAAGGCGAATTGCTCTTTCATTGACAAGGACCAGAATGATGGCATGGATGGGGGTTGTTAGAACAAAAGCCCCGTTTATGTATCACGTCATGGACCAGTGTTGTGCTAGAAAAGTAATCGAATCACTTGACGTTAAGTGAGCTCGAAGTCCCTTGAGTATGTTGGGGTGATAAGTAGGATTATGATATGAGAGGATGGGGTAACCCCTTTGTGGCAGGAAGAACCTTGCCCCTTTTATAGGTGACCCAAGAACGACTATAGGCATGTCCATGACTTTATAACTTGTCAGTCATTTATTTTTATTTTTATTTTTTTTTACGGTGGACTGATCGATGCGGGAAGTCCACATAGGGATGTTGTTTGCTTTAGTGGTCATGTATGTGAAGCTGATCGATGTGAGAAGCTTCAGAATGAGAGTGATGTCTGTAGCAAGATTTAGTCATAGCCATCCTTCGAGGGAGTGGTCTATATTTTGCTTT
Source organism: Torreya grandis (assembly GCA_037957365.1). Classification (NCBI taxonomy): domain Eukaryota; kingdom Viridiplantae; phylum Streptophyta; class Pinopsida; order Cupressales; family Taxaceae; genus Torreya; species Torreya grandis. The sequence goes on along the minus strand of JARHVA010003034.1, from coordinate 1,989,688 downwards.
ATATGTTTGATATGACTTTGACCTAGCTGTCCTTCAAGGGAGCAGTCTAGTAATACAGCAATTATGTAGCTGTCCTTTGAGGGAGCAATCTACATTTAAAGTTTAATGACCTTTGATATGATAGGTATTGAAATTTTTGATATATGTTGACTGAAGTTTTTAGCCATGGACAAGCCTCTAGAAGTTTAAGGGTTCCCTTTTATTAGGACGAAGCATTACTGCTTGACAAAAAGGGTTGACTAGTGTTGGGAAGCAGAGTTGAAAGGAATAGGAATGACAATGACAGGGTTGCTTAAAGGATGAGTTCAAGTAAAACATCAAGTGATCGAGTACTCGACTAACAGTAGAATGGTCAAAGATGCAAGGCATAAAAGGGCTCAGGTTCTGATAAGTCCCTGGGCCATGCTTGTGCATTATGATAAAGTCTGAGTCAATTAGGAGAAAACTTGCCCCATTTGCCTCTTTCATATTGGTTAGGTGTTGATTGATGGATGTGAAATTGGTTGATATGGTCGCTGATTGGTCGAGACTGGTTGAATTTTTTGGATAAAAAGGTTGGTTGAATGTTTGGGTTGAATGTTTGGTTGAGACTGGTTGAATGATTGGTTGAGGTTTGGTAGATTGATTGGTTGGGGGTTTGGTTGATGGACATTTGGTTGTTAATTGGTCGAGACTGGTCGAATGTTTGGTCGAGGGTCGGGTCGATGGACACTTGGTCGAGGTTTAGGATTAAAAGAGTGATTGATATTTAGTTGAGACTGGGTTGAAAGGTTGGTCGAGGCTTGGATAAAGGTTGAATTCCCCCAGTGGCTAGGGAGAATGTTTGACAGATTGGTCAAGGTCGGTTGAGGTTTGGTGGTCAGATTGATTGTGTTGATGTCGAATAGGGGGGTAAAGGTGGCAAAGGGACCAAAGTCTGGCGTGGAGATCCCGATTTAGGTGATGAGGTTGGAGAAGCATGGGTTGGTGTTGATGATTTGTCAGAGGGGTGGTCAAGAGGATCCTTAACGAGAAGGGTATCCTTTCTCCATTGTTGACGAATGATAGCTTTGAGAGTGCAACAACGCTCAGTGTCATGTCCCAGAGTGTGATGATAGTGGCAAAATTTAGAGTTGTCAAACCAAGATGGCCTTGATCCAAGAGTTGATGAGTGGGGTGGTGTTGAAGGTTTATTGATGATGTGGTTGAGAAGAAGGGTGTCATTCCCTAGACATTGGCGAATGGCAACCTTGAGGGCACAACAATGCTCAGTGTTGTGCCCAAGCGTGCGATGATATGCACAAATGCGAATGTCATTGAACCAGGGCAGTTTTGGTCTGAAAGATTGATATGGTTTAAGAGGCGGGAGATTGATGTGAGAGGACTACAATAATTGTTGTAACAACAAGGCATAAGAACCTGCTAACAGGTCTAGATGTTTTGTTACAGTGGAGGTTGATGACTTTGGTTTGAGAGGTGTAAGAGGCATAGGTCGATGGTTTGGAGGAGATATATGTCTGAGGGGTTGAGGGAGTAATGGAGGCAACTTGCCTTTGTGAAGTATGGGAGTAGGAAGAACTCCTATTAAAGTGGATGGATGTGGGCCCAAGATTGAAGGTAATGAGGAAGGTGGGGGAGGAGTTCTCCGATGTGGTCTAGTGGCCTTCTTTGGTTTGGGTTGAGGGCCACCTTTATGCGAGGCGAGGTTAGATGTGGGTTTGAGTTCAGATATGGATGAAGGTGAGTGAGATGTAGCAATCTCAGGCAAAAGGCAAGAGGAAACTGTGACTAAGTCTTCCTCAATCGAAATGGGTGAAGAGACTGGTTCTTATCTTAGTGGAGAAGAAATAAGAGAGTGTGGCTCCTCAAGAGGGTAGAAGGCAGGGATGATGGTGCCTTCTATTTGTGCTTAAGGAGTAGGCAAGGTAGGGTCTTCAGATGAAGGTAGGGCTAATGGCATTGGCATGGTCAAGGCATCCTCTAGTATAAGAGAGGTAGATGGAGGACTAATAGGAGAAGAAAGTTCTTCATCTTATGATGGAGGAGGTTGGTCAGGGATAAGAGGCAAGATAGTGTTGATTGTGTGAATATCATGCTCATGGGAGCTATCGGCCATGGTCTAGATGTTGTTTTGAGTAGGTGGATGGTTTGGAAATGGTTGTTTGAAGATGTCGATGTGTTGGTTGGGAGGTGCATTTGGGTTATCTAAAATAAGATCCCCCTTATCGATCATGTCTTGGACTATGTTTTTGAAGGTTCAGCAATTGTCGATGTCATGGCCATGGATGCGGTGAAAGTGATAGAAGTTGCCCTTCTTATACCATGTAGGGATGGCTTTTGAAGGGTCGAATTGAGGTGGTCAGATTGGAAGGAGATTGAGGACACCCTGCTTGACAAGTTTTTCCAAAATGGAAGCGTATGATTCTCCAAGTGGAGTGTATGAACGCTGGATGTACCGTTATTGGAATTGTTTGGTGATGCTTGGAGATGTAGAAGGTTGAGAGTAATTAGTTGTCATCGAGGATGGTGATCTAATGACCACAGTGTTGGCCACTCCTTTGGGTTTGGAGTTGGTAGAAGAAGAAGGTCTGGAAGAAGAAGGGTCATTAGTTTTTGCATTGGTATTACGCAATTTGACCTTATCCTCTTCAATGGCATAGAGTTCAAGCTTTCGAGCCATGGTGAAAGCCTCATCAAAAGTGTGGAATGTCTGAATCTGCAAGGTAGAAGAGATGTGCCTGGCACATGCTCAAGAAAAGAGCTCGATGAGCTCAGATTGAGGCAAGGAGAAGGAGAGCTGGTTAATCAAGCCTCTCCAACAGTTGACAAAATCAACTACAGATTCATCATCAAATTGCCTGATGGAGTAGAGGTCTGTGATTGAGACTTGTTTGGTGATGTTGATTTAGAAATGGTTAAGGAATAATTGGGCAAGTTGAGTGAATGAAAAGATAGAATCTCTGGCAAGAAAGCTATACCAGTCAAGGGCGGGGCCAAAAAGTGACATGGGGAATGTGCGTAAAAGTAACGCATCGTCATGCGCTATAAGATAGCAGGCATGTCTGAATGCCCGTAGATGTTGTTGCGGGTCCTCCTTACTCTAGAAGTGAGTAATTTTAGGAAGCTCCCATTGGTTGGGGTATGGTCTGATAGGGACTGAAGGATGAATGGGTTCGTTGCAAATTTGCTCATACGAGAGAGCATTACATGAACCAGAGATAGAGGTCTCGAGACTGGACATTTTATCCATCAGCATTTTGATGACGTCTGCTGATGGATTGGTGGATGGGGTGCCCCCTAGGTTGTAGGGCACTTGAAAGAGGCTAGAGGAGGCATACGACGTAGTCGATTGCGGTTGTAGGGGTGCAACGTATGGATAGATGTAGAGGCCAAGTGTGGTTGGGTTATGGAAGTAGAAGGTATAAGTTGACTGGATACCGCCAAAGGTGGTTGCATGATGGCACTGGTAGAAAGGGAAGTAGACACTCCTACATTTATGGGTGCAAGAGTGTGAGGGGTTGAGACAATCAAGTTCTGGTATGATGTAAAACTTGGTTGAATTGCATGTGGTTGAGGGGGTAATGGAACCCCGATGGAGGTCGGTCTAAAAATAGATGGGGAGGCCAAAATTTGTGTATTGGCCATGGTCGGGTTAATGTTTGAGGCAAAAGGCTGGGTCATAAAAGGTTGGGTAGCGAATGGTGTCGATGTCATCGCCACTTCACCTGAAAGGTCTCGCATTGGGTTTCTCACGAGATAGTTTTGGAGGGTTGCGGATTGAGGTCCAAGAATCTTTCAAAATCTTGGTCCCCTTTAGGAATGATGGGGGTCTAAGTCAGGGTAGGAGGTATTTCGGTCTCTGAGTGGAACTCCATTATAGGACTAGTTAGGGATGAGGGAGCATGGTCAAGAAGAGCCTTGGTTTGACTGTGCGTCAAAACCATTCAAGGCAAGAAGAGGGTCAAGTTCTAGAAACTGTGTTTTTTCAGTTTCAAAAACTCAGAATGAGGTTTTGGCAGAAAAAAGGGTTGGGTTTTAGGCTGCTATTTTGGAAAAAAGGACTGTGACAGTGACTAACGTCAGTTGAAGAACTGATGTCGGTGAGAAAAGATGGCCGACGTCAGTGGTAAAACTGATGCTGGTGGAGGGATATGACTGACGTCGATGGTAAAGCCGATGCCGGTGACTGTGGTTTCCAAAAACTTAGAAAACTTGAAGATTCTTGGAAAAAAGGAAGAAGAACGTCCTCACTAGCTCAAACAAGCAGATGGGAATAGAAAAATAGAAGAACACAAGCAGGTCCTAAGCATTAAATCCTAAGAATCAACTTTTTAGAATCCTGTGGCTTATGCCTTAAAGTAATGTTTGGGAGGTTGGCTGTTAGAAGGGTCCTAGAAAAGGTAGTCTATGGATGGTTTCAGGTTTGGTTTAGGCACTCAAGAAGTTTGGGTTAGGTTCTGTACATGGCCTAGTGTTAAGGAGCAAGCTCCCCTCACTTCACGAGTCTAGTGATAAGCTGGTCTCGCTTAGCCAAAATATACTTTCCCTAGAGATTAGACTCTGCCAGAGAACAGAGTGGGCTTTCCCCTTGGTGATGAAATCCAAGTAGGATCGTTGGGATGGGTAAGGTATCCGCTGGGGGATGAAATCCCAGTTGGGCCTTGTCTCAGGTAAGTTTGATGTTTGATTTGGTGCAAGTGGTTCGGTTGTGTAACATCAAGTGATCTACGATTAATTCAATATGCGGTTTGTTAATTACTAAGTGTGGACTAAGAAATGCAAGCAAGCAGAAATGCAATGCAACGTGTTTTAAGCCCCAAGTTGAAATGTTAAGTTCAGATGAAAACAAGTTGAGAAAGGGTTGAATGATATGATTTTTGACTAGTCTAGAAATGCAAGAAAGGAAAAGAAAAGTTCTTTTTATTCCTGCTTATGATGTCGTTTGGAAGAAAAGAAAGAGGTGAAAAGGGAGAAACCTAATGCACCCTATATGAATAGAAAGAAAAGGAACCCAAGGAAGACCCTAAGGTCCCACCGGGTGTGCCAGAATGTTTCTACGCTATTTTCGCTTTCTACATTCAAAGAGAGAATTAAGAAACTGAGAAGAAATGGTCAAGGCTTGTATGTACCTAGATGTAGTCGTGCACACCATAATCCAAACGCTGTGAGAACTCCTCTTTGGTTGTGGAGGATGACACCTGCAAGAGAAAGAGACTAAGACAAAGAAGGCATTAGATGAGGAGATGGTGGGTTGCCAAGCGAAAGCTTGATCCCAGAAGGATGAAGACTTCCTTAAGGGATATCAACCCACTAGTTGATAAAAAGGATGTCTGATAAATAGCAGAATGTTAAAATACTGAAATGATAAATGATTGAAAAGGAAAATGGAAGCAAAGGCTTACCTGAAAGATGTTGTCGGACTGGTCACAGTCGCCGGCATCGGTGGTCCTACTGGCGTCAGTTGTTGAGGTCTGCCGACATCGGTTAGTCTGCCGACGTCGGTCAGGGCAGTGGCTGGCATTGGTTGGGGTAGTAGTCTGTGGACAAGGTCTGGATGAGTTTTGGTCTGTGGATGGGTCTGTGGATGGGTTTGAGATAGAGTTTGGGCCTGGTTGAATGGTTTGGGGGTCTGGGTTTGAGAGTCTGGTTTTGGTTAATGGTCTGTGGGTCTATGCAGAGATACAAGGGAGTCAAATAGACAGAATGTCAAATGGATAGAAGGGTAGAGGAGGCCAATAGGGAGACAGGGAAATAAGGATTTGGGTCTGGTCTGGTCTGGGGATAGGAAGTGCTAAATCTAGTTCATAATACTTAGAAGGAAATGACTAGAAAACACAATGAAAGTACAAATAGAATACTTACCTATGGCTGGCTGAAGGAGTGTTGCAGACTGGTGTACCTATTGTTGGTGCTGTTGGTGTGAAAGCCCTGTTGATGATGGAGTTGTTGAAGGTATAATTCCTGTTGCTGCACCTGAGGAAGAGAGTGAGAGGCTTGGTTTGAATATTGGCAGAGTAACGGAGTAAAGGAATGGATTGATTTAGTCGGATGCAAAGATACCAGAGTCTGATGAAGAGCCAAGATGAAGAGGTGGATAACGGATGCAAAAAGCTGTTAAGAAGGCCACCGATGCCAGCAATATCACCGACGTCGGTCGACAGTTGACTGACGTCAGCGGCTAGAAAGTAGGAAAAAGGCTAAAAATAGCCTTTCGTCTGTTTTCCCAACTGTCGGGTCAGCGAGTCCGAGGAAGAAACGGTCGAAGAGGATTAAAATGGGCGAGAGGTTAAAGGGGGGAAGTTGGAATGGGAGTCTAGGCATTAATATTAGCCATGTGGGGAATGAAGGGAATCCAAGAAGGGTATCCAAGGGTGGTGAGGTGGCAAGGAGAGGGAAAAGGCATTTTATGAATTTAAAATAGGATATTTATTTCAAATTAATAAAACATGGGCTAGGAGTGGTTAAGTGGACCAAAGGGGACTAGGAGGGAGAAAGGGCCAAGGGGTAGACACGATTTTGGTTTCTACACTTGGGTTAGATGTTCACAGAGTCCTTTGCCTCTAACCAACTTTGTGACTTTGATTTCAATGTCATAGTCCATGACCTTGGTTATCCAACCAGATCTTTTGTCACTTATATCTTTTTTTTAAAGAAATTATTTGACACTTGGATGTGCAACCATCAAATGTGTCTTATTATTGGATGACAAGTACCTAAATGTTTTAAGAGACGTTATAACTGAAAGAATGTGTTTCTCAACAAAAGAATACCTTGTTTCATATTCTTATAAGACTTGACTTAAAAAGGCTATTGGTTGATCTAGAGTCTCTTTTTTCTACTTCATGAGAATACCTAATATTATGTCAATGTTAGCATAGCTATATAAGAAGAAATATTTTGTAAAATTAGGGTTCAAGAGTGTAGGAATACTGGCTATAACTTTATTGATTTCTTCAAAACTTTTCACTACTTTTAAACAACTAAAACTCTAACTTTTATTTAACATGGTTGTAAGTGGCCTATCCAAAGTAGAAAATTTTTAAATGTATCTCCTTATGAAGGTAATCTTGCTTAAAAATATTTGCAAGGATTTCTTATGCTTAGACAATGATAGTGCAAGAATTGATTTTATCTTATCAGGGTTTATGCTTGTACCTTTCTTTGAAATGACATGTCCAAGAATCTTACCTTTATGAACAAAGAAAACATACTTTTTTGGGTTTAAAGACACTCCAAATTATCTGCACCTTTAAACCACTTATTTGAGATGAATCATATGCTCATTTGTGTTGTTAGAGAATATTATTATGTCATCTAGATAAACAAGAATAAACTTGTTGAAGAGACCCTAAAATGTCATGTCCATAGCCTTTTGAAAATTGGTTCCAGCATTAGATAAACCATAAGGTGTATTTCTATATGCAAATGTCCCTAAATTTGTGGTGAAGGTTGTTTTGTACTGGTCTTCTTTGACTAAAATTTGGTTATATCCACTATAATCTTCCAATAAAGAGAACCTTTCTGAACTTGCAACTAGCTACAAAATTTGTTCCATTGATGGCAATGGATAGTGATATTTGAGAGAGGCCTTGTTCAAGTCATAGAATTTGACACATAGCCTTATTTCACCATTCATTTTCCATACTAGAATAAGGTTTGCTACCCAAGTTGAGTGCTTAATTAGAAATATTATGACTAACTCAATGATTTTATATAATTCAATGCTCATTATAGGTTCAAGTTTTGGATTGATTGGCCTTTACCTTTGCCTGATTAGCCTAGTCTCATCTTCTAAATCAATGGTATGTTGATCTAGACTTGGATCAAAACCTGTAAGGTCATTGTAATACCATGAAAATACATCTACAAAATTTAAACATAACTTAATAAAAGCTTCTATCTCTGAAGATGTGCAAACTTTACCTATATTTAAATTGTTACCAGTTGTAATCTCTACATTGTGTAGTGTTCTTCCTTGGTTGATAAAGAAAACTTTTATTTTCTTAATTCATCTCTATTAAATATATATTCTAGGGTGACCAGTCCTTTAGGCAACTTATTTGCCTTTAATTTCACAATCTGGTCATCATACTATTGTAAATGTTTGTCTTGGTTCCTTGGGGAGAATTCAACTTCCTCTTGTAAGAATATGATAATCTGGTTATCATCTTCAAATAATTGTCAATTATCATGGTTTTTTGTGACAGGTCTCACAACTACCTTGATATCTGATTGGACTTTGTCCCCTTTTTTTTTTTTAGTATACTGAATTGTGATCCAGTAATAGCTAGTTTATCTACATGCTTATTCTGATTTCTTGGTTTGACCTAAATATTAAAGGCTTGAAAGTCTTAAAATAAGTCCCATAATCTATAATTGTAAGACCTAAGTATTATTGTATTGCATATATTAATTCCCTTTATTTGGTGAACTACTAGTTCACTATCTCTAAAGACTTGTAAGGAATTAACCTTCATCTTTCTTGCCCATTGCAAACCATGCACTAGTGCTTCATATATAATGACATTATTGGAATAACCAAAATAAAAATTGAGAGAATATAAATACCTTTTATTAGCGAGAAATATTAACATCATTCTATCTCTAGTTCCATGTTTGTTCTTGGATCCATCAAAATATAGCTACCACAGTCCATCATTAGGCTACTCATCTTTCATTAACGTTAGAATTGGTGCATCATTTTCATGAAGACAATAGACACCAATTATTTTTTCTTTTATTAACTTTTAGGGATAATTCTCATGTAAATTAGAGTCCCATTCATCAAGGAAAAGATCTGGGACTCCATCTAGAGGTGATTTAGATTCAACCTCACTATTTTCTAACACCTTGTTTGAGATAACACAATTAGTGTTCACCATGTCTGGCATATATGGCTCTAAATGAAATATTGAAATAGGTTTATAATATATTATCACCTTAGTACCATACCTAGTTATTAACATTAGATAGGTCCGATCAACTAATAAATATCCTCCATTTTTTGAAGTAAAATCTCTTGACAGACACATGGAAAAATAGGGAGGTAGGTCCACTACAACTAAATCTTGATGAATAATAACATTAGGGAAAGAATGTAAAGATAGATTTAGGTATTTTATCATGAATATTGTTTTAATTAGTGAGCCATATAAATTTAATACTCCTTTGGTATTTGGCTCATAGATTAGACCAAGCTTGTATGTAGTTTGTTTGGGCATGACAATGCTACTAGCTCCACTATTTACCATATAATTATGGACTAAAAATTCACCTACTATCAAAAAGAGATAAAAGGGAGGGATCTTACTTAAATTGACATAGGATTTATCCACCTTTGTCATGTTATGTATATGCTGATCAGGTTACTTGATTTGTTGGTCTTAATTGACCAAAACAACTTCTTGTTTCTTAGCTAGTTCTTTAGATATGTTGAGATCTAAAAGTTCTTCAATTAGCATGTCCTTTTTCCCTAGGATGGAAATGGAATCCCACATGATAATACTAACATTTTATTTCTTCATTTGATTAATAATACTAAAATATGTTCTACTAACCTTTGGTTGCAACTTTTGTGCCATTAGCTATTCTCTAATTAGGGGCATTTGGAGAACTTTTAGTGTCTCTTTATTCTGAATCTTCTATGCTATAGGAAAAACAAATTGATTTTTAACATTATTTGACACAAAATTAGGAACACTATAATTATTTCTCACATCTTGAGCTTCTTTAACTGCTCTTCTTTTAGTTCTAGTCAAAGTTGCCACTTGAAAATTTATGTTTCTAGTTTCACCAATTTGGTTGAATGCAATGTGATCATTTAAATGCCAATTAACATTGATAGCATTAGGATGCCTTGGAAATTGTTGAGATTATCCTTATATTTCCATATTCATGTCTTCATATTGACCACCTTGAATAGAGAACTCTTCTTTTGTCATCTTTGGCATGGTAATCTCTTGTGATACTAAAGCTTGATTCTGAATGTCATTTGGATTGGAAGTCTGCCAACCTGAAACTTGAATTATGTTATTTTGGGGAACAATAGATTTTGATCTGGAAGGTAGATTGGGATCAAGGGTTTCATATGGCTTAGTTTGCATTATAACTCCTTTATTTTGATAACATTACCTATTATCTTTGAAACCTTGATAAGGTGGTCTTTAGTTATTGAAATATTGATAGGTAATCTAGTTTTGATGTTGATAAGGTCTACCTTGGTACTATTATCTCTTCAATGAAACAATTTCATTTTTGAAAGCTTGCAACATGATTTTTAAATCACCAATCTCACCATATTTAGTAGGAGGTGCTACTACTTGGAATTTTGGATATGGGATATGGGCTATAGATGAAATTTGGGGAACTTGAGGGGGAAGAATAGGTCGCAAGTATGGAAAAAGGGCATTAGAGGTCTTTGAGGAAGTTTACCAGCTTGAATCAAGATATTCTCTACTCTGATAGCAATCTCATAGGCATTTGGCAAGTTATTACCACCCATGGACTATATCATGACATTTATATCAAAATTAAGGGCCTTAAGGAAGTACAAAAATTCATACTCTGGGGATGGTCTAACCAATGTAGGGATCCTAATCTATGTCTTTTAGAATCTAAGGTTAAAGTCCAACATGAATTCATGGGGGTACCTTTTTATGGTAGTCAATTATTTAACCAAAGATAAATGATCAAGCTTTTCTTCAAATTGCTTAACTAAAGCTGTACCTAACCCATCCCAAGTAGAAATGTAGGTAAAAGGAAGATTACTCTACCATTTCAATGCTTTTCCCTTGAAAAAGGTAGTAAGTAATCTAATAGCCACATTATCTTGAGTAATATTATGAACAAAACATAAATTGGTAATATCTTGGATATGCTCAATAGCAGTAGTTTTATCCCATTCTCCAGAGAAAAAAGGGATACCTTTTAGAGTAGACAAAAGAATTTCATCATAATGGGCCAAATTTATGGGACTACCCCTATTAAATAAGGAAAACACTTTATTCTTGATAATCATTTGGGAAAAAGGGATTTGGCTTATGGGGATAATAGATTGGACTAAAATAATAGACTGATCAGAAGATAAATGTTGCTTTGGAGGATAAGGCCTTATGCTATTGAATATTGATCTTTTATAATACTTAGGAGGCAATTAAATATGTTCAAAATAATTACCTTTACTTGATGTTCTTGTTGTAACCTTTGGCATGAAAGTATTATCTGAAAGATGCTATGACCTCTTCAACCTGAAAGATCTTCAGCTTTTGATGATGGTAGATCTCTCCTACTGCTATGAATTTTTCTTATCAATCTTTAAACTTAAATTATACCAAAGAAACTTGGGGTCCCATCGGGCATGCCAAAATTATTGGGGTTCTAGATTTGCACCCTAGCTAAGGAGGGGATTGTCTAGATCCTCCTACTCAAATCTAGTCTAACATGGGACTGATCCTACGCTGTGGGTATCCTAAAAGTGGATCAGACCTATGGATAAGGACATATTCCTTATATATCTATCACCTACAGTAAGCCTAAACTAGCACTTGCATGAAAAAGGGAGAGAGAATTGACAAAACTTATAAAAGAAAGTAAAAATTGGTGATGCACCAATGATTTGATCAATCTAACTCACACAAAAGACACTATGAGACATTTTTTAGACCAAAGAACATCAATTTCACATAAATATTTTAGAACAAGGCATTAATCAGTTATCAAATTAGCAAGAGAGGGAAAATATCTACTTTTAGGCTAGAGAATAAACTGTAAATTACACTTATAATGACGTATGAGAACTATTAAGCACTTCTTGAAGGTAAGAAAAATTCTAGATATAAGCAAGCAACATACATTCACTTAACTATAGTCAATGAATTCATAGAACACACTTCAATCTAGCTTAGAAATGATGGAATTCAGTCTTTATTGCATCAAAGAGGTATCACAAGATAAATTTGGTAGAGTTTGGTCATACGAAAAAGAGGGATAGATGATCTTAAGGCTTAGAAGACTACATTTATAGAAAAATGAGAGAGATAATTATGTTTTGGAAAAAGACTGACTGCTTATGATGGATTAACACCAATTCATGGATGTGTCTGAGTTAGGATCTTATCAAGAAGGTACTATTTCAAAGGCCTTGTAAAAGAATTTAATGCTCCATGATCCTTATGTAACCACCAGGTCTTCATCTTGGGACTCCATGCCATCTCTATCTAATTTGTTTATGAGGATCATGTCTTGGAACTGGCTGAAAAGTGCCACATCTACATTAGGTAGACAACTATGCTTACATTATCAAAAATGATCAATGATGATGGTCGAGACACGGGTCCACTATAGGTGAAAACCAATCTTCGACCATTAGTTTTCACATAGTCAAAATATTTATGAAAGTCCTCAAACTACCTGACTTTGCTTCTCAGTCATTAGTCCATCCTTGAATTCTATATTAGACCCAAAAGATCTATTATATGGAGCATTAATGGCAATGCTTGGTATTTAAACTATGGTCCTAGTTCAAATATGGTTTGCTTTTGAGCTTGGCCCCTTTATATTTGCTTTATCTAGGTCCAAAATAGCCTCTTTGAATTTCATCAAAAATGTCTCAAGATCACTCTTACTTATTGGCTATCAATTTCCAACTTGGAATATCTACATCATGCTTAACTATCCTTATTCTTATTAGTTCTATAGATATTTTTGACTTATTAAATCTACTCATGCCATTAGATATGGATGTATGAATGCATGTGAGTCTTCATTCTTCTACCAGGACCTATTAAATTTGCACACTTGTCCTCTTTGTATTCATCATCAAGATCCTCTGGCCCTTTTTGACTTGCCTTGCTCTATTGATCGTGATGTGCATGGATACCCACAAGCCATTGAGTTTATACCAATTAAACTTGCTTGTGCCACTTATCCTAAAATCATTATCTCCTTAGATTCTCTGACCTATTTGACTCATGTGTGTCATTCGATCAATATGGATGAGTTCACATGAACCATTGATCTACCTAGTCCCATTTTCTTGTTAGCTATTTTAATTTATTAGATTACTAGTATGATTGAATGCAAGCCCTTGATTTAGTTTAGGCTCATCCTTTTGTTAGTGGTTTTGCTCCATTAGATCTTGGCTTGATCATCTCACACCATTAGATTATGTCCAACTTGTAAATCTTTAAAGGCTTTAACTTGGGGAGCTTTTGACTTGGTTGACTTTGCTTCGATCTATTAGATTTTATGTGTTAGTATGAGGGCTCCTATAGACCATTAAATCTCAACCAACTTCAAACCTTTTAAGGATATTTTAAATCCAAATGGCTACTTACCTTAATTAAAATTGATGTTCACATGAATGTCATTTGACATCCATGTAGAAGTATTTAACATCTTGAAAATCATCAATTTTAAGCACAAAGTATTTAATAGATTTTTGACCTAGCTTCATTTTGACATTAGCGTAAGCATCTTATATTGTAGGTCTAATTTTTAAGGCCTAGAACTTGAATCACAAAAGTCATGGAGGCACGAAATTTTCAAGAGTTGTTCTTGAGACTAAAATGGATGAACCTATTTGATCTGTTAGTCCCAGGATCCTTTTGAAGGAAGATATAAAATTCTCAAGTTGACTGATCTATTCATTCCCACATGATGTCCTGACGACGGTCTAGTTTATCTAGCTAAGTATGGTAAACTTAACAAAATATTATTGAGGAACCAACTTTCAACATGTACAACTTATACTGTGCTTTGACAGATGATCTAAAACTTAGCACATAGAAATTAAGGACCACGATGGACAAACCCATGTGATCACATTTTCTTAAGAATGCCACACATGTGAGATATGGCCTCTACAAATTACTTATTTAGACTTTTTAATACTTCCTCTAAATTTTTGGATTAGGAAAAATTTGGTATGTAGACCAAAAATTGGTCAACACTTACCTTTATACTTATTTTTAGCCATGGTATTCTTTTGGTTCTCTTTAATGACAAGATCACCAAGTTCAAATTCTCTATGATTAAAACACTAGTTGTATTATCCATGGAGGTGGCTCTAGTATGCTTGCAAATTATTATGTGAAATCATGTATTTCTCATAAAGTAATTATAAATATTTTAGGTGAGCTACTCAGTAGTATTCATCATCTAGGACATGCTTCAAGGAGATGCATAGAAAAGACAATTCAACCTTAATGGGAAGAATGACCTTAGTACCATAAACAAGTGAGTATGGAATGGCTCTTGTGGGGGTATGGTGATTGGTATAGTATGCCCAGAGGGCATAAAATATTAGGAGGTGTTAATCATGGCCAGTATCATTGACAATCTTCTTAAGGATGTTGACAATGGTTTTATTGGATGCCTCTGCTTGGTTGTTACCTTGTGGGTAATGTGTTGTAAAAAATGTTGAGTAATCTTGTACTTAACACATAGGGATTTGACATATTTATTTTTTAATGATCTACCATTATCAAATATAATGTCAGAGGGGATACAATAATGGCATATAAAATGGTTAAAATTGACTTGGAAATTTGCTTTCCAATCACATAAGTGAGGGGTATAGCTTTGAAGCAATTAATGAAATATTATGTGGTGGTAAGGATATTTTTATGGTTGTATGATGAGGTGGGATTTGTATTCCCAATGAGTCCAAGGCCCCATATAGAAAATGTCCATAGTGTAAGAATTAATTCTAGAGTCTTGGTTGGGGAATGAATTAGATTAGCATGCCCTTTGCATTTTTCACACTTCTTCACATATGCAGTTGTATATGCATCCATTATGGGCCAATAGTATTTGATATGTCAAAGGTTTTTAGAGAGGATGGATCCATTGGTGTGTGATCCACATACTCCTTTGTGAACTTCCCATAATGATAGATTAGATTCTATAGAAGTTAAATAATGAAGTAGAGTTCTATCAAAATTATGGTGGTAAAAGGTTGATCCAAGTAAGGTATAGTGAGTGGTTTGGTAAATGAAGGCTTTGGATTATTTACAAGATAGGTCAAGTGGAAAAACATGGTCATGTAAATATGAATATAGGTTGGAATACCAAATAGACCTAGGACCAACAATATCACATATCATTGTGATGGTTGAAGGTGTATGAGCTAGTGCTAACAAATTCTTAATGAGGAACTAATACTCTTTAGCCATGACTATTTTTTGATTCAAAGATCCAATAATAGCCATAGCATCTATATTTTTTTAAATTTCCCTTGGTATATGTTCAAATTGGACATCAATAATTTGTTATTTGAGAGTGTCAACCATGGCCTTGTATGGCACCAGCTTGTCATCATTGTTCTGAAAGTGGTATGTAACTTGATTGATGATTAACTAAGAATCACCATAAACCTTGAGATGAGATATGTTCCATTATACTTCTTGGTAAATCCCTACAATAATTGATCCATAATCAGCCATGTTGTTGGTACAAGTAAAGTTGGTCTTGAATGATTTAGGGATTAGATCCCCCTATGGTGTAATAAATAGAAATCCTACCCCCAATCTATGTGTTATAAATGATCCATAAAAATACAACTTCTAGGGCTACTCCTCAATAGGTGTGTCAATGATAGTAATAATGGATTCATTAGGAAATTAGAATGTGAATGATTCTATATCGGTAAGGGGTGCTTAAATAAGTTGATCTATAAGAACTTGCCCCTTATGGATTTTTGGTTGATGTATTCGATGTCAAACTCACTGACAAACATGATCCATTTAGTCATGTGGCCTTGTAAATATGTTTTAGATAGTAGATAATTGACCATATCTACTTTTGAAATAACCATGGTCTTATTATGTAACATGCAATGGCATATTTTTTGAGCTATAAAGACCATAGCTAAACAAGATTTTTCAATGGATGTATAATTATGTTCATATGTGACCAGTTTATGGCTTAAGTAGTACACAACATGATCCTTTATGTTATCATCATGCTGAGCCATAAGTGCCCCCAGGCATTATCTCTAGTTGATAGATATAATAATAATGACTTTCCCAATATGGGAGGCAATAAAACATGTCAATTTACTATATAGTCCTTTAACTACTAAAAAATTATTTGGTAGTGATCATCCCAATAAAATGTGACCACTTCTTCAAAACATGCGTAAAAGGATGGAATTTTTTAGATAATTTAGATATTAAGTGTCTGATGGATTAGATATTACCCTACAAATTATGGAGCTACTTCAGATTGGTTGGTGGTGGCATCTCTATTGGCTCATACTTTGGCTAGATTGACTTCAATGCCTCAACGAGACACAATGAACCCAAGAAATTTGACTAAAGTAACTCCAAAGACACACTACTTAGAATTAATCCAAACTTTTCACTCACATAGTCTTTCAAATATTCTATACAACACTGTTGGATGATTGGCCCTAGTCTTTGATTTTCCAAGAATGTCTTTGATATAGTCCTCAACAATGTCATGCATCATATTATGAGATATGATGGGCATGGCTCTTTGATAGGTGGCCCCTACATTCTTAAGACCAAATGACATAACTTGATAATATAATTTTACCCATGGTGTGGTGAACATTGTTTTATGTTAGTCTTCTAGTGTTATTCTGGTCTGATTGTAGCCTAAAAAGCCATCCATCAATGAAAGCATTTCATAATCCACTGTGAAGTCAACTCTCATGTCAATTTTTGGTAAAGTAAATTCATCCTTGGGTGATTCTTTGTTTATGTCATGGAAATCATTATAGATTATGGTTCCTTCTAGATTTTTGCTAATTGGCACAATAGTTGAGATCCAATCTGAATAGTCGATTAATCGAATACATCTTACTTCTAAGATATTTTCCAATTCTTTCTTCATTAATACAACAATGTGAGGATGCATCTTGCGTAACTTGTTTTTCATAAATTTAGCATCAGTATGTACCATAAAGTGGTGCATAACTAAGGTGGGTTCCAAACCTAGCATGTCAGAATAGGCCCATGCAAATATGTCAACAAATTCCCTCAAAAAGATGTAAAGACTTCATCCTCCTTATCTATAAGGGATGCACCTATCTTGATCCACTTTGGGTCATCTAGGGACTTGATGTTAACCTCTATTGTGTCTTCCACTAGAAAGATGGAACCATCTTCAATAATAGTGGGCAATAATCTAAACTGATTGGCAATATTAGAGTACTTTATTAGGTCTAGATCTTCAAGTTCTCCTAGGCATGATGAATCAGAATATCATAATGGGAAGGATGGCCATGTGACAAAAATAGTTCAAAAATATTGAATGATTCAATTAAAGGCTTGTTGTTCTTCAAAACTAAATTCAAACATAGATACAACTTTGTTATTGGTGGTCTCTTGAGCTATGCTTGAGGAATATTAAACACCCCCATCTAATGGTGCTTGAAATAGGTTTTCACCACTAAAATGGCCTTTTTCTTTACTTTTTCCCTAGTCTAAAATTTCCTCAAAGAGGTTTTAACTTTGGGACCTCAATATTTTATTTGTATGCTATTGACTGAGGGTGTTCACCCATTTTCCAAAATAGGCATCAGGATCCAACTTGATTGAGAACCCTGATTTATGGTCCCCTAATAGAACATTGTCCTTAAGGCTTATAAAATCATAGAAAGACTCATCATTTTAAAAATGATCAATTGGCACATCAGATCTTATTGGCCCCAGTATATCAATTAGTGATAACATAATGGTAGTGGGTTATGATGAATGATTGGTCTAAGGGTATATAAGAATGAGTGTCAAATAAATTAGTCTCAGCTAGGTCAGCAAAAAGGCTATAATCAGAATTTGCTTCACTATTGGCATCATTGTCACTAGTCATAAGCATTGAAACACAATTAAGGTACATGTAGTCACCCTTAAGTGGTTTAAATCCAAGTCCATAGGGTCTTTTGTACTTAGTCATATAAATCAGCTCAAGCATTCCCTTTTGATGGTCTACATGATCTTTATTCAGTCCTCATCAATTTTAAAAAGACCCAACTCAAGGTTTAACTTGATCTAAGTCCAACTCACCTGGTACCCCAACTTTTAGTGTACCCCAACTCATTATGTAACCTAGCTCGTATGTTACTCTAACTCATTGTGTACCCTTAATCACATGGCAATAACCTGAGTTATATGATAGTTCACCAATTTGAATTTATCACTAAGATATTTGAGCTTGAGATACTCATGTAAAAGGTAGTTAAACACATGGTCGAAGCCATGGCTCTATATTGAAGCAAAAACCTATTTAAAGGATTTTTTATGTTTCCACATGGAAAATGTGGGATTATATACCCTATTTGAAATAAGAAGGCTTTGTTATGTTTCTAAAAGGAATTTGTTTATGCCATTGAAACCTATCAAGTATTTAGGGATTCAAGCCCCATTTAGTAAAGGCTCAACTATTTCTAACTTGATGGGATATTGAATATATGCCTTCTTTACAAATGGTAGAGGATACACTTGGAACAATGGAAAAATGAGATCTGAAGGGGCTATTTGCAAAGGCCAAGCCTATGAGAGCTGAGCCTAAAGGAGAAAGATCTTAGGATTTTTGAATAACATTTACTTATGGAAGAGCTTTATGGATAGTGAGAGGTATGTTTAACAAGGATAGTATCTCTTTTTATTAAATGGTGGTTAACCATGGGATACACATTCATAAAAATGGCATTACACATAGTCTTTTTGGTTTCCATTCTCAAAGAATGAGTGTTGAGTTATGTTACGTCAAGATAGAAATGGTCTTTGTGAAGGGAGGATTTCTTTCATTTTCAAGATATGGCTTGGTAATCATTGAAGGAGTAAAGGATGAATGTGTTATTTTATTACAGGATTTCATTCACAATTCATAAAATGAGTGTGAACGATGCATCCTTGAATAGAGAAGGAGGATGTTTAAAATCTATAGTTTCATGGGTGAAATAATTGATATACATGATAGAGGCTATTGGTGCTAGTAATTACATCAATTCCATTCCATTTAGCATTTGTGTTACCTATTGGATCATGAATACCTCTAGTTATTAACATGCAAAAGTGATGAATCCATTAACTATCATCTCTCAAAAGAGATCGAGTGTAAGGTTCTGATAAATGGAAACATGACCCATGGAATTTATAGTAGAGACATTGCCATTTTGTATTTTATATGTGGTTTATTATAAACACACAACTTGAATGTGGAAAGAGAATAGATCCAGAAGGATGATTATAGATGGCTATTTTTCATAGTCATTTGACCGATGGTGGATGAGTATTATGATTTGAGCCCCAGCCCTAAGGGTGAGCCAAGTTTGAGGATGGGTTGAGCTTGAGAATTATTTGAATCACCTTATTTTTAAGGATTTTGACCTCTGAGAAGTGATTTTACCATGGAAAGCTTGTGGTAGCATGGGCCATGGTGAGGATAATTCGAAAGAGTCAAGCCTATAAGATTTAAAGCTTGAGTTGAGGTGGGTTCATAACTAAAATATGAAACAAAGGTGAGATATGTCTTTCTCTATTTGCATAGCCTCGATCTCTTGTATTTGGTATTGCCTTTAGACAAGGAAGAGGTATATTAGTATTTAAAATATAGTCTCTTAAGTATATGATTTCTTCTATTTGTAGATCTTTGATCTTGAAAGAAACATATGGGGATTATTAAATTATTTCTTCTATTTATTTGGCTTTCAACCATGGAAGAAAATATATCTATGTATCAGTAATGAAAATTATATATATGTTGTATTCATGTATTTGTTAAGTCTCTTGGGCTTTAGACGAAGATATTAGTAGAGTTATTGATGAGCCAGGAATGGGTCATTAAATCACATTACAATGTACATCATTTCCTATTTTGTATAGTGATATCCAAGGAAGTTATCTATGTATTGTTTATACAGAGAAAACTAGTGACTATAATTTCCCTTGTTTTATAAAACTAGTGGTTGTGGAGGGATGTAGATAGTCACATAGTTATTAATAGGAGATGTAGATCTGTGATAGTCAGAGGCACTCTTATTTACTATTGTGCCCTTCTTAAGAGATTTTAGATACACTTCAATGGAGAATTTCCCATTTTTTAGAGTGTTACAGATACTTTGAATGGAGAAGATATTTCTCATTTCCATGGAGAAGAAATATAATACTATTGATGAAGGATGATTGCTTTAGAGCTAACCTTCACTATTAGATTTTAACATTGATACAAGTTTATAAAATCCATTCTGATGTAAGTTTAAAATGTATATTTACATATTTTAAATAGATTGGATTGTATTTAACTACAATCCTAGAGATGTAGCCTAAATTATGGGTGAACTTTGTTATCACTTCTAGTGTCACTATTTGATTTTGTTTTATTCTATGTTTTGTTTAATTCAGTTGTAAATGAATGGATAGAATTCTAGAAATAAATGGGAAATCATAAATGACATAGAATCAAAAGTTTTGATATGTGGGAAGGAGTTTTAAAAATTATCTGATTAATTTCACTCAATTCTAAATTTTTTCACCAATTCTATTTAATTGAGGAATTGAGATATTTTAGCATATATTTCATACATTGTTCAATTTATGGATCAAATTTTGTATCAAAGCAAGTGATTATAAGACCTTGTTTTGACTATGATATACTTCTATTTAGGAGTTTTTAAATATTAGATTTTGGTTTTGATTCTTCTGTTTGAGTTGACCATGTACGAAGGCTAGTGTGAAGGGAAATTGAAAGGTGTTCCAATTCACAGGAAGAAGACAAGCTTCTGATAGCCAAGTTCTGGAACCACTAGCCCTTCAAGATAAATGTGGATGAACACAACACATGATCACTTGAGTGTGATATTTTTTTGTGAAAGGAAAAACCTTTATTCCTTGGAAAACATTTAGATAAAGTATAAGGCACTTTCAGTAATGCATCTCCAAGAGGAATTCATTGCAGTTCATTACCAATCTTACATAGGGCAGATTGAGGTATGGTTATAATCTAAGTTCATATTAGTATTGACACATTATTTTGGTCTAGCTAGCCAATTATGTATCCTTATTATTTTGGATTATTAATTATATTATGGATGCCTATGTCTTTAATGATAGGAACACATGAAATACCAGTTCCATGGTAAGATATGGAAATGGCAAACAAGGCATTGTTTAGTATTGAATAGGATGTTGCACTTTGAGTTTGAGTTTGTAATTGGTTGATAAGTTGGTTTATGTTTTCATATATTTATTTATATTTGAAAGAATCAAATAGGAAGTCATTTAAAAAACCAACATTTACTAGCTAATACTCAACAGGTGTATTCTACAGTTTTCTTTAGAGGTATAAATTATTCACAAATGTAACTATGTTTGCACATTTTTGGTTGAATCCTTTGTGTAAGGTTGCATTAGGAGTAAAGTGTGTCTTTTTTTAAAGTTATTTTTAAAATCATTTTGAAACTATAACATGGATCATCTCACTCTCTGAGATAGCATTTTATAAAGATGAAACCACTTACTATTCAGTTATGGAAATCATTAGGAGGGAACAACCCTTATGGTTAAATGGTTATTTGAGTAGTTTAATAAGCATAAATATAGAACAAAATAGTATGCTTGAATATTACTTCCAACACTATTATAGATAAATTCCTACTTATTGAATCTAGGAAGGTAATTTATTTAAATTTGTGTTTGGAAGGGTTTATATTTGCTATCTCCTTTTTTAGTTTTCCATTGTAATAGACTTATTTGGAAAACTAAATCAGTTGGATGAGTTGTGGAGGTATTAATGAAGGATCAGTTAGATAGTGGAAAAAACCTTGAGATGGGTTTAAAATACTTGGTTTTCTTCTCACTTTTAAATGATATTTTCTTACATTAAATTACATATTTGTGATTTTGTAAAGAATATCTTGTTATGGAAACTCTCCAAGATAATATTGGAGTTTGATAGGTACAAGGAAATATTTGAGGGAAATGACAGTCAATTTGGTTGCTTACAGTTCCCTTGATTACCCTCAAGTAATATGTATTGTGCATTAGTCACCTTAAGATAAGGCAAATATATTGCACATTTTTATACTTGACATTATATAAGTATAAGTCACATAGTAATATGGAAAATATTTGTATTACAAAATTTATATACACACATTTTTGTTTCTCAGTCACATCATGTAGGTATACTTTCAAAAGACCCATATATGGGAAACATTTGTAAAAATGTAGGTATATAGATATGCAAGTTATTTGTATATCCTTAGGTGTATGTAGCATAATTATTTCCCTTGTGTGATAATAAGGAGAATACCTTAACCATCATGTAGTGTAAGGGTTGAGAGAACCTGACAAAGAGTATGAATTTTGGGTAATAGGTCATTTGTCAAAATAGATACAGATTGTGTTTCTACTCTTTATATACAGGTTATAATTGTAATTAGACTATGACTTTTTACAAAATTCTATTTGTTGGTGTAATAGGTTCAATTGGATTCTTGTTACTTTTGAGGACAAAAGCCTCTTTGTGGAGAGGTTTGATCTAGAGGATCTTTATTTAGTCCTCTTTGGTTTACAAAAGACCTAACTCAGGGTCCAACCTGATTTGAGTCCAACTCACCATACAACCCAAATCACTTGGCACCCCAACTCCCAGTGCACCCCAACTCATTGTGCAATCCAACTCACATGTTACTCCAACTCATTGTGAATCCCAAATCGCATGGTAACGACCCAAGTTATATTATAGTTCACCAATTTGAGTTTATCATCAAGATATTTAATCTCAAGATACTCATGCAAAAGGCTATTAAATACATGGTAGAAGCCATGGGTCCATACTAAATCAAAAGCCCATTCAAAGGCTTTATTATATTTCCACACAGAAAATGTGGGATTACATATCCTATTTGAAATAAGAAGGATTTGTTATTTATATATAAGGATTTTGTTTATTCCGTTAAAACTTGTCAGGTATTTGGGGATTCAAACCCCATTCGGTAAAGGCTCAACCATTTCTAACCCAGTGGGATATTCAATATATGCCTTCTTTAAAAATGGTAGAGGATACACTTGGAAGGGAGAAAAAAGAGGAGATCTGAAGGGGCTATTTGCAAAGATTGAGCCCATGAGGGTCAAGCCTAAAGGAGAAATCTCTTGGGATTTTCAAATCCCATTTACCTATAGAAGAGCTCAATAGATAGTGAGAGTTATATCTAAACAAGGACATCTCTTATTATTAAAGGGAAATTAACCATGGGATACACATTCTATGAAATGGAGTTAAAAATAGTCTTTTTGGTTTTCATTCTCAAAGAATGAGTGTCAAGTTACATTGCATCAAGATGGCAAAGGTTTTTTTGAAGGGGGATTTCTTTCATTTTCAAGAGATGGCTTGATAATCATTGGAGCCAAGGATGAATGTCTTCTTTTATTAAAATATTTCATTCATAGTTCGTTGAATGAGTGTGAAGGACCTAGCCTTGAATAAAGAAGGAGGATGTTTAAAATCTATAGTTTCATGGGTGTAATTATTCATAGGCATGACAAAGGTTATTGGTGTTAGTAATTACATGAATTCCTTTCTATTTAGTATTTGCATTACCTATTAAATCATGAAGATTGCTAGCTATTAACATGAAGGAGAAATGGAACCATCAACTTTCATCTCTCAAAAGAGATCGAGTGCAAGGTTGCAATGAATGGAAACTTGGCCCATGGCATTTAAAATAGAGACATCACTATTTTATATTCTATGTGTGGTTTATTATAAACACACAGCTTGAATGTGGAAAGAGAATATAGTTAGAAGGATGATTATAGATGGCTATTTTTCAAATCCATTTGACCCAATGTGGATGGGTATTATGATCTGAGCCCCAGCCCTAAGGATGAACTGAGTTTGAGGTTGGGTTGAGCCCAAGCATTATTTGAATCACCTTATTGTTAAGGATTTTAACTTCTGAGAGGGAATTTCACTGAAGTAATCTTGTGGTAGCATGGGCCACTATAAGGATAATCTAGAAGAGTTGACCCTATAAGATTTAAAGCTTGAGTTGAGATGGGTTCATAACTAAAATATGAAATAAAGGTGAGATATGTGTTTCTCTATTTGTATAGCCTCAGTGTTTTCTATTTTGTATTAACTTTAGACAAGGAAGGGGTATATTAGTATTTAAAATATATTCATGTAAGTATATGATTTCTTCTATTTGTAAATCTTTGATATTGAAAGAAACATATAAGGATTATTAAATTATTTCTTCTATTTATTTGGCTTTCAACCATGGCAAAAAAGAAATCTAGGTATTAGTAATGGAAAGTAGATGTATGTTGTATTTTCCTATTTTTTAAGCCTCTTGGGCTTTGGATGGAGATATTATCAGAGTTATTGTTGACCCAGAAATGGGTCATTTAATTACATTATAGGGTAAATCATTTCCTCTTTTGTATAGTGATAGCCAAGAAAGTTATGTATCTATGTATTGATTATACAGAGAAAACTAGTGACTATAATTTCCCTTATTTTATAAAGCCAATGATTATGGAGAGGATGTAGATAGTCACAAAGTTGTCAGTGGGAAATGCAGATATGTGATAGTCAGAGGCACTCCTATTTACTATTTTTCCCCTTTTAATTGTTTAAGATACACTTGAATGGATAATTTCCCATTTGTTATATTGTTACAAATACTTTGAATGGAGAAGATATTGCTTATTTGCATAGAGAAAAAATATAATGCTATTGATGGATGCTTGCTTCAGAGTTAGCCATAACTGTCAGATTTCAGCATCAATATAGGTTTATAAAATCCGTTTTGATGTAAGTTCAAAATTTATATTTACATCTTTTAACTGGATAGGATTGTAGTTAACTACAATCCTAGTGAACTTTGTTATCACTTCTAGTGTCACTATTTCATTTTGTTTTATTCTATGTTTTGTTTAATTTAGTTACAAATGAATAGATTAAATGCTAGAAATAAATGAGAAGTCATAAATGACATAGAATCAAAATTTTTGGTATGTAAGAAGGAGTTTCAAAAGTTATCTGATTAATTTCACTCAATCCTAGATTTTTGCACCAATTCTATTTAATTGAGATATTTTAGCATCCATTTCACAAAATTATTTGTCTAATTTATGGATCAATTGACTTGGTTCAAGGCTTCCTCCTTCATAGTCTTGATTTATCATGATGATATTAGGAATATGATACTTTGCATTTTTTATAACAATCGACCTACATGTCATTGTACAACCATGATTCATCACCTTTGAGAGGGTCCTATTCTTAGCCAAAGGCCGGTATGAAAGTGATAGGTGCTAGATAATGAAGGTTGCCTTTACCCTTTCTTTGCCATTCCATGAAAATTGGTTTGGATTTAGGTATTATAAAGGACTTGGGGTTTTGTAGAAGGTTTTTAATGTGAAAAGTGTCACGGTTCAAATATTCTCATGGGCCATTAGTCAAGATGGTATAATGATTAGATATTTTAGGAGGTGACATGTAAGAAAGTGAATTAAGGGTATTATGATCAATGTAGTTATCCTATAGTAAATCAAGGAGTATTGCCTTTCCCTTGTCCTATTTGGTAATTGGATTCACGCCAAAATGGTAGTTGTAACTCTTGAACTTGGACTCTAGACATTTGCAATGCTCATATGGATGTAAATATCCTGGTATACAAACCTCCATTCTTGAATGGGAGAACTTGATACATTGGTAAAACGTTGATGGGACTACATGAATTTCATGTAGCCAAGGTCTACCTAAAAATCATATTATATGACAAATTGAGATCTATCACATGGTAAAGTGTATCATGGGTTAAGGGCCCAAAGATAACTAGCAAATATATAGTGCCTTGTGATTCTCATTCTCCATTATTGTAGGATTTAATGGTTATTATTTATTCTTGAAGATATGCTATTATGTACCATATAATATTGATGAGCTTTAAAGACACTATGTTTATACCTGATCCATTGTCTATAAGGACATGTTTCACTTTGTGCTACTTTATGAAAACTTCAATATACAATGGATTATTATGCAACAGGCCAAGGGATGACATATCACTTTGGTTAAAGGTTACTTGTTGGGTTAGAGCTAGGGTGTCCAACCAAATCTTGAAATTTTTCAAGGGATATGTCAATTGAAACTATGGATTAGATAAGGAACTCATTTAAGATCTTTTTGTAGATTGTTGACATACATAACATATCTAAAATGGATATTTTTGTTGGTGTCTTTTGTAATTATTCCACAATGTCAAACATCATTTTTTGAACCATGTTAAATGGATTATTCTAAGGTAGAATTGTTGGTTGGATAATGAGTTAAGTGATAGATGGTTGTGGGCTTGGGATGGTAATATTTGACCATTGATTTTTGATTTCACAATCAGGTTATACATGACCATGGTTGTTAACAAATGATGGTGATAGTGGGTGACCGAATAAGACAAGTCTTGGTTATTGGTGTACTTGTGTGTAGTCATGAGGCAAAGATGAGTTATTGATATAAGGTTTAAAATTAGTAATCCCTACTTGTTGGTATGTGTGTATATATTCCTAGTTTAATGAAGGATTATTGGTATGAGTTGGTTGATTGGCATTGTTTAGCAAAGGTCTTGATTGATTATTATTTAGTCTTGGATTGATGAAAATGGTGGAAATATGACCTCTTATAATATGTAATACAACCCTATTATAGTCATGTAAAACTACATGGTAGGTTTACTGGTTATTACCATTTTGACCTTGGTCCCATCCATTAAGTTGATATTGTTGGTTTTACTATTATTGATTCTGTTGATTCTATCCCAATAGTTGATACTATTATTGTTTTTGTATTGGTCGTTGTTGTTGTTGTGGTTGTTGTTGTTGTTATGGTTGGTTTTTATGTTGGGGAAATGGATTTTGATAGATTATAAGGATTTGATTGGAAGTGGAAGTGCCACCATCTAATTATGCTCTAAGAATTTAACTTAAGAGAGGATGATTAGTATGGTGTTAGTTACAAAATGAAAAACAAAATCAAATAAACACACTAATAAGATAACATCTCTAGGCCTAGACACTAGGGAGAGCTTAGTTACCAAAATCAAATGACAAACACAACTAAAAAGCAAGGAATCAAATACAAGAATTCTTTCACCTTCCTTGGATGCTTCAAATACCTTTGTAGTGGTGGCTTAATCGGCTTGTGCTCATGAAGTCCTTGGAAATGGAAACTTGGATACCTCCACTTCTCCTTGGCACCTTTGGCTTGTGGCTTGGTTTGAGTTGGAATCAATTTGGCATTATAACTTTGCATAATCAAGTCCTTGAATATATTTGAGCATAATAAATTTGTACCCAAAATAGCTTTTGAAGATATTTGAGCATAATAACTTTGCACCAAAATAGCTTAGAAATGATGTGGCAAGGCCTCATATTTATATATTTTTGTAAATGTCTAAAATCAACCTAAACCATCCATCTCAGGATTGAGATGTGTAGCTAAGGATTAATCCAATTATGTGATTAAAATTGATAAATAGGCTTATCAATATTTGGGATAGAGGATCAATTAAGAGGCATGGAGGGAATCATGGAAGGCATTGATGAGGCATGGAAGGCATGAATCTTGATATTTGTGGCATTTATGGACTAGGGATGTCTTCCCAAGAAATGAGGTGCACCTGATGATGCAAATATTCAATATTCATTTCTAAAAACAAGTATTCAAAAAGTTTCCATGGAATTCTTAATTAGGCATTGATTTGGGTTAATTAGCTCTTAATCATGATTAAGCACTTTGTGCACAAATTACTTAAATTGATCAGAATGTCTTGTTATTGGTCTAAAATTTGATTGGATTGGAATTGGAAGGTGAATTTAGATGCATTAGAACCATATTCCCATTTAGTATGTTTTAAAAAAGAAAATGACAAAGGCATAAGTCTTGTGCAAAATATTTGATAGGGAAGAGCAATCTAGAGCACCTAGGTACAAATTTGGCATTTTGACTCGAAATGAACTAATCAAAGCTAGCTAGCTCATAAATTGAATTACCCCATTTAGGGATACCCTGGCCAAAATCAGCACTTGAATATGTTAGTTTCACATCATTTAGCATGTTTTAGTATTTTTAGGCCAAATTGTGCATTTTGGGTGTAAATTGGCCAAAATGTTGATTGGAGGTTATCAATGGCCAGATTTAGGTGTCTACAGTTTGCCCCTATTTGGGAAGGCATTGCAAGATATAATCATAGTAACATCTTCTCAAAAAATGAAAAGGTCATGTATGCCTACAACTACAATGATGATAAACTAATTGTATGATGCCCACTCAAGGGAATGGTTGGCACAAGTAGGTTGGCAAATGATCCCTTGAAAAGAAAGAAGAAAAATGAGGGGACCAAAGAAAGGAAAGATGATGGGGTGAAAACATAATTATATTGAAAGGGTAATCAAAATCATTGAGAATACAAGTGGGATGGTATATAATGGTTTTCCCAAAGGTGGTTATAAGCATTATACCCTGATAGTGGCAACATGGTATGATAACACAATGATTTTCTCAAAGGTGGTTATAATCATTGAGAAGATGGAGCTACCTCAGTTAGGATAGACAAACAAGATAATAATATTCCCTTGTATGGAAAAAAAAAGTAAAGTGGTGACAACATAATGATTTTCCCAAAGGCAGTTATAATCATTGAGAAATGCAGGTGGGACGATGTGCAATGATTTGCCCATAGGCTGTTATAATCTTAGGACCTTAATTATGGAAAACATGATAAACTTGGTTGAGGATGATGATAACTTAACATAGAGGGTAATGATGAATTGGAATAACCTACTAGTAAGAAGATGCTCATCTAAACTAATAAAGGTTGAAATTCTTTTGTGTTTAATTACTCTATTTGGGATATTATTAGGATGGAATCAGGATGTCAGTGTCGAAGAGATGCTGCCATTGTTGAATAGACTTCTTGAATCTTAGGTTTGTTATAGCACATGTCGGTTATCATCATGGTATAACATCATGAGGACTTGGCTGAAATATGCATGAGGACTGATTCCCATAATCCAATTCTCAATAGAAAACAATGCACCAATGATAGAAACCATGATGACAATGTAAACATATGAATATGGATGGATTAAAGTGTAAGTGTGGGAAATGAATCACCTAATGAGCACACATAAATTGAATCAAGGTAACAATGTTGAAATCAAACAAATAACCAAACAAACAAATAAAATAAGCAAAAATAAATAAACAAACAACACAATAAAAACCCTACGAACATTGCCCCTAGAAAATAGGTGAAAACTTAACAAAAAAATAAAATAGGGGAATAGAAGAAAATCAAGGGGGTAGATGAGTTGTTTCCATATGCATTAGGCAAGTGGATGTTGCCTACATAGTTCTATGGATGTAATATCTAATAAAAACTTTAGGCCTATTGTAGTTCTCCTAGGGAATGGTAAGAATGTGATAACGGCTAAAAATAAATAGAATGGATGTGAGAAAAGAAGAGGAATGGTCTTGAAAAATTGCAAATACATGAGAGAAAAAGGCTAAAAAGGATGGGGAAACTAAATAACAAGTGAATTTCTTGTAACTTAGTAAGGTTTTCTAGAATCCTTAAGGAAAGGAAGTGGTTAATGTTTTTGTTCTTTTCTAATGATTTTTTACATTTTTTTGGAATTGTTTTTTAGTGTCTCAACTCAATCAAGATTGATGAGAAACTAAATATTTCAAGCTCGCAAAATGATGAGAGCATTTAAATGAAGGTTTTTCATAAAATGACAAGAGTGTGACTTAGATTGCTCACAAAATGGCAAGAGCATGGCTTAGGTTACTCAAAAAATGGTGAGAGCATGGCTTAGGTTACTCAAAAAATGGTGAGAGCATGGCTTAGGTTACTCAAAAAATGGTGATAGTATGGCCTAGGTTGTTCATAAAATGGTGAGAGTGTGGATTAGGTTGCTCACAAAATGGTGAGAGCATGGGGAAAAGGGTGACTAAGCTAACCTCAACAAGTATTGGGTGCTACCTACATAGTCCTAGAGTAAGACCTCAAGTCACTATAGTTATACCCTTACAATGGAAAATTTTGACTAGTGCAGTAGTCAATTCAAACAAAATAGGCACAATTGGTAAAAAGGCATAGTATGACATAGGAAGTGGCAAGTTGGTACATCAAGGCTTAATATTGCCCCTAGTTCCCATAAGTGGTTATAACCAAGACATAATGACATAAATCAAGGGTACTTATTTGCCCATAGGTGGTTATAATTAGTAGCAAGACCGATGGTAAGAAAGAATAACAAATGAAGGATGCAACTACTAAAACTTCTATCACACTATCCCAAAATATGATCTTTGTCTAAATTACTTGAAGCAACTACTGAAACTAATCATATACCTTTATGCTAAAAATATGTAATGAATGGAAAAAAACTAAGGTCAAACAAGCTAGGCCTTAGAACACACTAGGTTGATAGGTCAGATGTGGAAAGTGGATATGACAAAGAGGATGGATAAGGATGGTATTTGTACAAAGAAGAATAGTGATAAAATGGGCACAACTGAAATGGTCCTTATAGATAATACACCTTAGCACTCAAGCATAGTACCACTTGAGATGAATAATATTAATTAGCTCAAGAATTTTATCTCCATCTACTATGGCAAGCCTGTATGTTCTTAATCCATAATCTACAGTAATGATGAAAGGCCTTATCTAGTTTGGTTTGAACTTCCCTTTGTGTTTCTTCTCATTCATGGTATTCTTTTGATTTTATTTAATAACAAGATCACCAAATTCAAATGTTTTATTTTTAACATGTTGATTATTGTGTTCTTTGAGTTGGTTTTGATATTCTTGAAGATTATTGAGAATGGTTATGTGTTTCTCATCAAGTAGGTCTAGCTCTTGTAGGTGAGCTACTTGATAGTCATGATCATCCAAGATATGCTTGAAAGAGATGAGTAGTGAAGGCAATTTAACCTCAATGGGAAGGATGGTTTTAGTACCATAAACAAGTGAGTATGGAGTGGCTCTTATTAGGGTATGATGATTGGTATGATATGGCCAAAGGGTAGGGAATACTGGAGGTGCCAATCATGATCAGAATCATTGGCAATATTTTTGAGAATATTGATAATGGTTTTGTTAGATGCCTCAGTTTGGATATTACCTTGAGGGTAATATGTTATAGAAAAATGTTGCATGATGTTATATTCAGTACATATCTAGTATATATCCTTATTCTTGAATGATCCTCTATTATCAAATATAATGTCAGAAGGGATACCATAGAGGCAAATGAGATGGTTGAAGATGAATTTGTAAATTTTCTTTCTAGTCATGTGAGGGGTATAAATTCAACCCACTTAGTGAAATATTCAGTGGTGGTAAGGATATATTTATGGCCTTCAAATGAAGTGGGGTTAATCTTCCCAATGAGGTCAAGTCCCCATGTAGAAAAGGGCCATGGTGTCAACATTGGTTTCAAATTTTTTTCTAGGGCATGAATTAGATTAGCATACTGTTGAAATTTCTCACACTTTGTTACATATGTAGTGGCATATGCATCCATTGTGGGCCAATAATAACTAGTACGCAAGAAGTTTTTTTGGATAGGACTACCCTGTTAGAATGGGCTCCACATACTCCTTCATGAACTTCTCTTAATGTTAACATAGACTCTATCAAATCTAAACAACAAAGTAGAGTTCTATCAAAACTATGGTGGTAAAGGGTGGATCCAAGTAGAGAATAATCAGAAAAATGATGAATGAAGGATTTGGTATGTTTTTGATAGATGTTAGGTGGTAGAATTTGGTCATGAAGGTAGTTATAAAGGTTTTAGTACCAAATAGAATTAGAACCAATAATATCACAAATCATGGCAATGGTTAAAGGTTTATGATCTGGTGCTGACAAATTTTTGATGAGGAATTGATACTCTCTATCTTTATCTATTTGTCAAATCAAAGAACCAATAGTAGCCATGGCATCTGCAGTTCTATTATTAGCCCTTGATATGTGCTCAAATTGAATGTTGGTAATTTATTTCTTAAGAGTGTTGACCATGGTTTTATATGGAACCAACTTGTCATCTTTGGTTTGAAAATGATTTATAACCTCATTGATGATAAATTAATAATCACCATAAAATTCGAGATGAGATAAATTCTATTGCACTACTTGTCAAATACCTACAAAATTTTCTTCATACTCATCCATGTTATTTGTACAAGGAAAGCTAATTTTAAATTATTTAGGGATCAGATCCCTCTATGGTGTAATAAACAATAGGCCTGCCCCCAATCTATGTGCAGTAAATGAACCATTAAAATACAACTTCCAGGGTTGCTCCTCAAGGGGTGTGTCAATGACGGTCATGATGGATTCATCAAGAAATTGAAATTTGAGTGGTTGTGTGTCTATGAGAGGTACTTCAGCAAGTTGATCTGCAATAACTTGTCCCTTGATTACTTTTTGATTGACATACTCTATGTCAAACTCACTGAGAAGCATGATCCATTTATCCATTCTACCTTATAAAGCTATTTTAGATAGTAGATAATTAAGTGTATCTACCTTTGACATGACCATGGTCTTAGTATTCAATTGTAGTGGCATAGTTTCTAAGTTGTGAAAACCATGGCTAGATAAGATTTTTCAACAGGTGCATAGTTATGTTCATATGTAACCAAGGTACAACTTATGTACTATACAACATTCTCTTTTAAATTATCATCATGTTGAGCCAAGAGTGCCCCTAGAGCATGATCGATAGCTGATAGGCACAACAAGGATGGCTTTCCTGGCATAGGAGGTAATAAAATAGGTGGATGAACAAGATAGTTTTTGAGTTGTTGAAAAGTTGTTTGGTAGTGATCATTATAGTGAAATGCAACTCATTTATTTAAAAGGTGTGAAATGGATTGCACTTATCTGCTAACTAAGAGATGAAATGTTGGATTGATTGGATCTTACCCTACAAACTATGGAGTTACTTTAAATTAGTTGGTGGTGGCATCTCAGTTATAGCATGGAATTTAGCTGGATCAACTTCAATACCTCTATGAGACATAATGAATCCAAGTAATTTGCCTAAATTTACATCAAACACACATTTCTTTGGATTGAGTCTGAATTTTTACTCTCTTAATATTTTAAAGATCTTATGCATCCTTACTAGATGGTCAGCCTTGGTTTTGGATTTTCCTAATATGTCATCGACATAGTCTTCAATAATATTATGCATCATATCATGGAATATGACAGTCATGGACCTTTGATATGTAGCTCTAACATTATTAAGGCTAAATGGCATCACTTGATGACAAAATGTTCCCAATGGAGTGGTGATCATTATTTTATGTTAGTCTTCTAGTGCTATTTTAATCTAGTTATATCCTGAAAAGCCATCCATGAGTGAAAGCATTTCATAACTAGCCATGGAGTCAATGATCATGTCAAATTAGGAAAGGGAAAATCATATTTAAGACAAGATTTGTTGATGTCTTAAAAAATTAGTACAAATTCTAATCCCTTCAAGCTTTTTACTATCAGGTACAACATTAGAGATCCATTGAGTAATCAATGGATTAGATACATCTTGCTTCTAAGAGTTTTTCCAACTCTTTGTTTACCATTGTAGCAATGCAAAGATGCATCTTATGTATCTTTTATTTTATTAGTTTGGAATCAAGATTAACCATAAGGTGGTGTAGAACTACGGTGGGGTCTAAATTTGACATGTCAAAATAGGCCCATGCAAAGATATCTACAAATTCTCTCAACAAAGCTACAAAGATGTCGCATTCCTCCTCAGTGAGGGACACACCTAATTTTATCCATTTTGGGTTTTATGGAGTCCTGATATTTACCTCTATTTTATCTTCTACTAGAAGGGTCAAACCATCTTCTAGGATAGTAGGCAATGACTTGAAGTATTGGATTATATTGGGTCCTCTGTTAGGACTTACTCTTCAAATTCTCCTAGGCATGATGAATCTAAGTCCCCTAATGGAAGATCTGGCCATGTGACAAAAACAATAAAAAATTATTGAATAATTTTATCAAATACTTGTTGTTTCTCAAATCTAAACTTAGATCCACAGTAAATTTCATCACTAGTGGTCTCCTAGTGTAAATTCAAAGAAGAATGAACACCCTCATCTAATGGTGCCTAAAATAGGTTTTCACCACTAGACTAGCCTTTTTCTTTACTTTTTCCTTGGTTAAAAAGTGCCTCGAAGAGGTTTTCACTTTGGGACCTCAATGTTTTACTTTTTTTTTTGCTAAGGGTGTTCACTCACTCTCCAAAATAGGTTGCAGGATCCAATGTGATTGAGAATATTGATTTATGATCTCCTAATGAAATGTTGTCTCTAAGGCCTAAGAAATCATAGAATGTCTCATCATTTTGGAACTCATTAACTGATAGACTAGATTCTTGTTGGTCCCAATCTATCAATTGGGGATAATATAATGGCAATGGATTGCAATGAATGGCTAGGGTAAGGGTACAAATGGCATTGTTATCAAACAAGTTGGTTAGCTAGGTTATCAAAGGTGAGGCTATGATCAGACTCTACTTCATTGTTGGCATCATCATCACTAGTTGCTAGTGATGGAGTTTGAATAAGATATGTGGGGTCATCCTTAGGTATTTTAAATCCAAATCCATAAGGTCTTTCATACTTAATCATGGAAATTAGCTCGATGGTTCCTTGTTAATTCAGTTTAAGGCCTCTTCCTTATATTTGTGACACTCCATGATCCTATTGGGAATAGGATATTTTACATTTTTATAACAATAAGCTTGGTTGTAATTGTATAACCATAATTTTTCCCCTTCAAGAGGGTCAAGTTCTAGGCCAGATGCTAGTACAAATGTGACAGGTCCCTTATCTTTGTTCTTTTGTTGCCAATGCATATGTGGGGTGACTTTAGGTGAGCCAAAGGTTTTCAAATTCTAAGGAATATTAGAAATATGAAATGTATCATGGGTCACATACTCTCCCCATCCATTATTTGAAATGGTGAAATTATTAAAAGCTTTAGGAGGTAGCATGTGGGAAAGAGAATCTAAGGTATTAAGATCTATGTAATTATCTGGTGAAGGATCAATATGTATAACCTTTCATTTATCCTATTTGGAACTTGGATTCATGTCTTAATAATAATTATAGCTTTGAAATTCAGCCTCAAGATGATTGCAGTGTTCATATAGGTGTAAATCTCTTGGAATATTCACTTCCATCCTTGAGTGGGAAAACTTGATACATTGGTGCAGCATTGACGGGACTACATGATTCCCATGTAACCAAGGCCTACCTAAAATCATATTATATGATAACTCAAGATCAAGAACATGACAAAGTGTATCATGGGTTAAAGGCCCAATGATAATTGGCAAACTAATGGTGCCTTGTGATTCTCATTCCTGATTATCATAGGCTTTGATATTTATTGTTTTTGGCTAGAGATATGTCATTGTGTACCTAAGAAGCTTGATGATATTTAGAGACACTATTTTGAGGCTAGATCCATTGTCTATAAGGACACATTTCACTTTATGCCATCTTATATAAACTTTTATGTATAATGGATTATTATGGATCAGGCCAAGTGAAGACATATCACTTTGGTTGAATATGACTTGTTGGGCCAGAGCTAGGTGTCCAATCAAAGCTTGAAATTTATCAAGAGATATGTCACTAGCAATAGTGGATTGGTTTAAAAACTCATTCAAGATGTTTTTGTGGATTATTGACATTCATAGCAAGTCTAAGATAAAAATTTGTTTTAGTGTCTTTTGCAATTGTTCCATAATATGAAACTTCTTATCTTGTTCAATAGCAAATAGTTTATTCTAAGGCTGAATGGTTGGTTGGATGATAGGCAAAGTGGTAGATGGTTGTGGGCTTGGGATAGTAATCTTTGACCTCTAAGTTGTGATTGCACAATCAAGATTAAATACTAGACAATTATTATTAACTAATATTAGAAATGATGTGGAACCAGACAAGACAAGTCTCAGTTACTGGTGCACTTGCATGTGGTCACATGGAAAGAATGAGTTGTCAATATAAGGTCTAAAAGGGGAAGTCCTAGTTTGTTGGTTTGACTATATGCACTCCCAAGTTAAAGAAGAATTATCCATGTAATTAGGCTAAATACTATTATTTAGCAATGATTTAGGTTGATTAGTGTTTGGTCTAGGATTAATGGAGATGGTATTAACACTACCCCCTACAATATGACCTACAACCCTATTGTAATCATGTGAAACTACATGGTAGGTTTATTGGTTGCTACCATTCTGACCTTGGTTTTTCCCATTGTTACATTATTGTGGGTTTTGCTACTGATTTTGTTGATTCTATTGGTTTGGCCTTTGATTTTGATACTGTTTATTTTGCTATTGCACAAGACATTGTTGTTGTTGTTGTTATTGCTAATTATTTTGTTGTTGCTGATTGTTATGTCATAGAAAGGGGTTTTGATAAATCCCAAGATTTTGATCAGAAATGGAAGCACCATTATCTAATGTTATTTCCCTATTTTCGAACATATTTTCAATTAAATGCTTAATTTGGACACATCTTCATAGATTATGCCTATTGACCCGATGATAGTCATAAAATTCATTTTATTTGGTATAAGGAATGCCTTGAAAATAATGCTTTGGTATAGGCCAAATAATTACATTAGCAACAAGATTGTGAAATATAGATTTAATAGGTTCTTTTAGGTCGTTAAAGACACGAGGTGCAGGCACATTTCTCATAGGAGGAAGGGTTTGTACTGGTAAAATCTACTGTATTTGTTGTGCAAGTTTTGATTTTTGTGCTTGTGGCATTGTTTAAAGAGGTTTTTGGGTAGGAGTAAGCTAAAAAGGTGGTATTGATGATGTGATTCATAGTTTGAACATGATGGGATTCAATTACTCCATTTCCCACAACATTCCTATTATGGTTAAATTGCCTCAATCTTTCTTGGTTATTTGCCTATGATGGTTGCATTGTTTGGCCTATGATGGTTGTGTTGTGTGTTCTTATAAATTCAACATGGAGTATTTGTAGTATAACTATATTGTACCTACTATGGTTAAAAAGGGACATGCTACCGACTGATCAAACCTTGTTGTGGAGTGGTAACTTGTGGACCAAGACCCTATCTCTAAATTTGTGACACATTTTGAACCAACGGTAGTCTAGTAGGTATTTGAGAAACATGGGGACCTCGCGGTTGCATGAATACCTATGAGGAAGTGAAATTAGGTTGTAGATTCAACATTTGTCACTAACCAATATTTGTACATTATTGACTAGTCATTGCTTAGTTTTGAATTGTCATATTATTCTATGATTGAAGAGGTATGTTTATCGTTACCTAGCAAGGTAGAACATTAGTTTCCCCTAATTTAAGTAGCAATGTATTTTTCCTCTATCACATTGATATATTAGGTTGTGTATGTTGTTATGGAATACTACTCACTACTTGTTAAGGAATATGATTCATCATATTCTATCATTGAGACATAACATTGGCCATTGTTTGATTATCTAATCCTATAGGTTGTACACTTGAGGAAGTAATTGGTTGAGGCTAAGGTGTAGAAACCCCTACTCCCTAGTATGATGTTCTACTCATAGGATTAACTATAGTCACATGTTGTTGGCTAGTTGTTTGTGTGTTAGTACCACTTTGATCAAGATTGGACGTTATTTGCACATTGTTCACTATGTTTGGCTCACTATTTAGTGTAGAGGTCGAAGACACTTCTTAAGTAATAGGCATGTGTATCAAGTTATCTATTAAAGCAATTCGTGCAAATGGGTCAGAACTCATATTTTCTTGTCTAGTTAACTCTATCAACACTCCTATTAAAGGAACTAGATCAATAAGAAGCTTACTCACCATGTTCATCTGATTAAAATTGTGTGCTAGATTTAGGTAGGTTTGATATGTTGTCTACATTTGGTTAAAGTGATCTTCCATGATGTTTTTGCCTCAATTGGATATATTGGGGTTTTGAGACATTGTTTGGACAGAGCCATAAGATTGCTAGAAGAATCCTATTGAGCGTAAATGATATTGTGGGAACTCTTACTAAAATTGGTAAATTTTCATGGGGTAAGTCTATTGAAAACTTGGCCTCTACCTCTATGGCTCTAACCAAAATCTCATCTTTATTCCCTAACAAATGTCATTCAAATAAAAATGGATCATACGTAGAAGACATATTAGTAGAATATGACTATTGAAGAACTGGCTCATCCACTATGGGTATTGTAGCTAGGTATTTCATGGTTTATTCTTGGTCCTATTTTAAATAAGGTTATGTGTTGACTAAATAGTTAGCCAATGGATCTTGGATTTGTACCCCTGATTGAGCATTATAAAAGGGATAAGAATCCATCTCATAAGCAATATTATCCACATAGGGGTCTTACACCATTTCTTCCCATGTAACCACATTACTAATCTCTGAGTTGTACGAGTCCACTATGAGTGTAGGAATACATGTTGGGATCCATTGTCAATGCTTTGTGATAAAAGGTCAAAGAGTTATACAAACATTAAAAAGGATAAAATCTAAAATAAATGATTCCTTCAACTTGGTCTATATTTGTCAAAAGGATCAAAAGGTTTATGCAAATATTTGTGAAGAAATAAGCTAGGATAAAGTATCTAATATTTCACTATTCACACAAAGATAAGCATGTAAATGGAACCAGAATCAAAATGCCAAACTATAAGGTTGAAGTGTTTCAAATCACTCTAATCTAAGAATTTAAAAGTTGTTAGGTCTTTTGGCTAAACACAGCATCAAAAGCTAGGCTCAAACAAGGCATGTGCTATGACTCTTGGCCAAATGGTGTCAAAAGCTAGACTTTGAAAATAGATGAAAGTTTTAATCTAACAGATTTGAAACACTTCTAACAAACAATAAGAATTTGATTCTTGGTCATGAAATTGATAAACTAGGTATAAGGTATGAAACGAAAGGCACTTTAGAAATATTTTATTTTTCACAAAAAACAGTATAAAACTTGGTTCTTCTGACAAACAAAATAGACAAAGGTGAACAGTATAACTATGTTTTAGACAAAAGATCACAAAAGTGCACTGAAATTAGTCTAAATTTGTAGAAAAAAATTTGAAATCTATATAAGAGGGTTCATGAAACAAATTTTGAAATGATGTGGGAAGTGTAACAACACTATACTACCCAAAAGGTGTGACAAAAAAGTTTGCTTCAAAAAATCTCTAAGGCAAAGATATTTTTCCACAATTTTGATAGCATAAAACTACTTTTCTTGACTCAAAATGTTGTGGAGCATAGACTCAAAGTGCAAGTTTTTAACACAAAATGGCTTAAGTCTATCAATTAATGACAATGATTATTAGTCTTAAATGGCCTTCAACCCAAATTGGAAATTGAACCTAAGTTCCCTCAAGCTTAGTGAAAATGGAAAACCCACTTAACACATCAACCCTACGAACTTTTAAATTTGCAATTTCAAATTTATATTATAAGTGAAGGACTTAAACAACTTTGGTAAAGGTCTAGACTCAATTGGGAAGCATAACTACATCAAAGTGGATGATATGACTCTCAAGCTTTTGATGAACTTTGAACAAGGAAAATTGATGATCTCACGTGGGTAGCATAATGCCTCTTTATTCAAAGGAAAATTTGGACTATATGTTTGGTTTGGATTTTTTGTTTGCACTAAGTTTTAACTTTAAACTAGGACAAAACTAACTAATTAATTACCCTTAGATCTTCAACTGACAAGGTTGCTTGGTATTGTTGGAATCCATTAATATACATCATTTGAGAAGATTTTAATTATTAATCCAAAAGTAAATGTGCATTATATAGTAAATCTTTTACAACCCCCTTCTCTCAAATGATATTACTATGACATGGACCTTGACGCACAACTTGCACCAATAATACTTCCATGACAAGTGGGGATTTGTCTAAATTCTAACAAGTTTTTGAGTGATCTAGGGGAATCAATTGCACAATGACTTTCACATCAAATAATACAAAATAAAAGCATGGATTTTGGGTTCGTATCACTTGATTTGTTGCAAAAAGGTCTAGTCCTTTTTGTAACAACTACATCCTATTGGTTGCTCATATTAGTGTGATGTCCAAAGTGCCACTACATCCCATGTGCAACTCTAAAGGAGCTAAATGAAGTCTATGCTAGGAGATGAAACCCTAGGTCAAACCTTCCCTAAGTAACTTATGGGAGGTGATGAAGTCCCCCTTGTAAGCCAAGATGCATAAAAATATAGAAAGCATGAAAGTAGAAAGACTTTAAAGTCATTTTCAAGGTCACCCAAACTTTGATGAGTTTTTGGGGAGTGCTTTAGATGAATTTATTTCTAATCCTTAGACTAGGCTATTTGAAATAGGAATGGCACTTTTGATTCCAGGGGTTATCTATAGGGGATAAATGGAAGAGCATACATGTAACATCCCTCTTTTTACTGAACAAAAATTTGATTAAACAACTATTGCAAACAAGAATTGACAAGTGTGTTCAATTTTAAACCCAGAATGAAATATTTGGTGGTGTTTATTTGACCCCTTGGTCTTAAATGCAAAATTTGAAAGTATTCACCAAAAACATCTAAATTCTTTGTTAAACACCAAAACAATGTTCCTAATTGATTTTAAAACATGTAAAAGGTGATCTAAACATGTTTTTGAGAAAATGTCAAGTTTGGTCCTGTAGAAAAAATGTTAGCATGTCCTTTAGCTTTGAAGCTCTTTTTAGCTTGAAATAATGAACTTTGG
Organism: Torreya grandis; assembly: GCA_037957365.1. Classification (NCBI taxonomy): domain Eukaryota; kingdom Viridiplantae; phylum Streptophyta; class Pinopsida; order Cupressales; family Taxaceae; genus Torreya; species Torreya grandis. The sequence goes on along the minus strand of JARHVA010003034.1, from coordinate 1,948,895 downwards.
AAAAAGAGGTCTTAGTTCTATGTTTTAAGAAAAATATAGAGATCAACATCAATTATTACCACTAATATTAGTTACTTTGGCTAACCGAGATCTAACTGATGTCAGTTTTACTAATCGACGTCAGTTAAGATATGTAGTGATGTCGATCTTACTTGCCAACATCAGTTATTGTGTAAAACTATAGAAAATAAAAAATGGAAAAATAAAGTTAGAAAATTAATTTGCAAGAGTTTTAAACGTCCAAATAAATATTTTAGAGTTGTAAAATGATATTCTTTAGGTGTGAGATGCATTTGGTCCCACTGGGCATGCCATAATGTGTTCTAGGAATTTGACTCAAGAGACGATGGTTAGTATGGTTTTATTTCCAAAATGAAAACAAAATGAAATAAACACACTAATAGCATAACATATCTAGGCCCAGACACTAAGAAGAACTTAGTTAACAAAATCAAATGACAAACACAACTAAAAATAAAAAAATCAAATATAAGAATTCCTTCACATTTCTTAGATTCTCCAAATGCCTTTGTAGTGGCAGCTTTCTTGTCTTATGCTCATGAAGTCCTTGGCAATGGAAGCTTGGCTACCTCCACTTCTCCATGGCACCTTTGGCTTGTGGCTTGGCTTGGAATCAATTTGGCATTATAACTTTGCATAATAAAGTTGTTGAAGATATTTGAGAATAATATATTTTCACCCAAAATATATTTTGAAGATATTTGATCATAATAACTTTACACCAAAATAGCTTAGAAATGATGTATTAAAACCTCATATTTATAGATTTTTGCAAATATCTAAAATCAACCTAAACCATCTATCTCAGGATTGAGATGTGTGGATAAGGATTAATCCAATTATGAAATTAAAATTGATAAATAGGCTCATAAATATTTGGGATAGAAGATCAATTAAGAGGCATGGAGGGCATCATGGAAGGCATGGGAGGCATGAATCCTGATATTTATGGCATTTATGGCCTAGGGATGTCTTCCCAAGAAATTAGGTCACCTGATGATGTAGATATTTGATATTCTTTTCTAAAAACAAGTTTGTATGGAATTATTAATTAGGCCTTGATTTGGGTTAATTAGCTCTTAAGCATGATTAAGCATTTTGTGCACAAATTACTCAAATTGATCAGAATGTCTTGTTATTAGTCTAAAATTCAATTAGATTGAAATTGTAAGGTGATGTCAGATGCATTGGAACCATATTCCTATTTAGGATGTTTCCAAGAATAAATAACAAAGGCATAAGTCTTGTGTAAAAGATTTGATAGGGAAGAGAAATCAGAGCACCTCGGTGCAAATTTGGCATTTTGACTCAAAATAAACTGATCAAAGTTAGTTGGCCCATAAATTGCATTTCCACATTTAGGGATACCTTGGCCAAAATCGGCACTTGAATATGTCATTTTCAAATCATTTATCATGTTTTAGTGTTTTTAGGCAAAATTGTGCATTTTGGGTGTAAATTGACCCAAACCCTGATTAGATGTTATTGATGGCCAGATTTAGGTGTCTACACTAATGTTATCTCCCCATTCTCCAACGTATTCTAAATCAAATGTTTTATTTGCACATAAAATTATAAAATATATCTATTAACTTGATGATATTCATAGAATTCATCTTTTTGGTACTAATCAAGGTAAGGAATGCCCTTAGGATAATGCTTTAGTATAGGCTAGGTAATCAAAATAGTGGTGACAAGCTTGTGAAACATAGATTCAATAGGTTTTCCAAAGTCACTAAAAATGTGATGTGTAGGCACTATTATCCTTGAGGGAGGGGTTTTTAATGGTAAAGGTTATTGCATTTGTTGCATGGGCCTATGTTGTTGTGCTTGCTGCATTTGTTGAAAAGGTTATGGGTTAGGAGTAATTTATATAAGCTGCATGGGCTAAGAAGATGGTGTTTGAACCATTTGGACATGTCGTGACTTGGTTACTCCATTTACCATAAAATTATTTTTATAATTGAAAGGATTGGGTTTTTCATATTTATTGGCCTATGTCAATTCTGATGCTTGCATTTGGAATTGGTTTTGGTTTTGGCTATGGCCATTTCCTTGATTGGTATCTTGAGTTTGATTTAATGAATTAAGATTGATGATACCTTTATTAATAAGGACTCACTCAATCAACAAACCTTTTTCAATGATTTCCTTAAAAGTATGTGCACATTGTAGTTCTAAATGATAGGATATCTCGTTGTGCAATTTTTTGGTAAACATTGTGGATAATTACTTACCTAGTAAATTGTGGATGAATTAGCTTGTAAGGGCTCTCTATTGCTGTAGATAAATTGAAAAAATTTCATCTACCTTTTGCTTGGCTTACATTAAATTGACCAATGAAATCTCATGCATGAGATTATATGAGAAGTGTTACATAAACTTATCTAAAAGATCATCAAAATCTAATACTAAATTCTTTGGCAAATTCAAAAACCACTCCAAGGCTTGTCTTTCTAGACTCCTTGGGAAAAATATTAAGAGGTATATGTCGCTATATGTTATTATCTAGCATGTGATGAATAACTCCATCAAATGAGCCTTGGGGTCACCTATCCCCTTGTATTTGTAAAGTTTTGGTGGTTCGCACCCTAGAGTAAATGGGATTTGTAATTACTCCATGTTGAAAAGGTAAGAACACACATCATCCAACTTAAAATTTTTGGATTGTTTACCAACTTTGATGTTAGTAATGGCATCCTTCATTTGTTTTAGTTCTTGGGCTAAGAAACTAAAAGGCACATTGGTTTGAGGTGGAGGTTGGATGGTCATAAGTGGATTACTTTGACTAGGGTATAATGGAGGTATAATTTATTTTGGAATGTTGGTTTATATGGGGATTGGACCAAGAATATGCATGAATGGACTAGGGTGTAATTATTAAAATTACACTTAGGATTGTGTGATATTCTAGTTAGGGCTTTGTATATGGTCCTGATTTTGGGTAAATTATAGATGAGAGGGAAGGATATGGCTAGGAGTGATGTGTTGTACCTATTGAATTTGAATAGGGACCTACTATCAACTAGTCAAACTTTGTTGATTGAGGGGTATTTATCAACCAAGACCTCGTAATTAAGCTTGTGGCATGCTATGGATAATAGGAAATTATTGCCTAATTAGTACTTGAGGAACATTGGAACCTCTAGGTTACATGAATCCTTATTGGGAATTTGATTCATTTTTAAGGTTTGACATTTTTTGTTTACCAATGTTTACACGTTATTGTTTAGACATCATTTAGTTTTAAGTTGGCATATTAGTCTATGATGAAAGAGGTATGTTTATTGCTACCTAGAAAGGTGGAACATTGGTTTCCCCTATTGAGGTAGAAATATATTTCTCCTTTATTGCATTGATACATTAGATGATGCTTGATATTATATAATATAACTCATTGCCCATTGCGGAGGAGTAAGATTCATCACCTTTTGTTGTGGCATGATACTGGTTATTATATGACTACCTAATCCTATTGGTTGAGTGATGGAAAAATAAGTTGGTTGGGGATTAGTGGTAGTTGTTTGAGACTAAGATGTATAAACCCCTATTCCCTTATTTTGAGAAGCACTAATGGTGATAGTCAAAGGCACATTTATTTGTGGACTAGTTGTTTGTACACTTACACCACTTTGGTTTAGATTGGACACTGCTTGTCCATTAACCACTATGTTTTACTTAGTGTTTTACATAGAAGTATAAAACACTTCCAATATGGTTGGGGTATGAAACATGTTTTCAACTAAAGTGTTTTGTGTAAATGGGTCTAAACCCTAATTTTATTGACTAGTCAATTCTATTAAGACTCCTATTGAAGGAGCTAAATCAATAAGAGGTATGTTCGTCATGGTCATGTCATTAAAATTATGTGCTAGGTTCAAATAGTTTGGTATGATATCTACATTTGTATAAAGTGATCCTACATGAGGCTTTTTACTTTGACAAGCATTTAATGGTCTTGATATGTCATTAGGACTAGAGCTAGAGGGTTGTTAGCAAAAGCATGTTCGTTGTGTTGACTATAAAGCACATTGTGAGGCATTCTTACTAGACTAGACAAATTCTTATGGGGGAAGTCTATTAGAAACTTAACCCCTTCTTCTATAGCTCTGACCAAAATCTCATCTTTGTTTTCTAATAAGTGACACTCAAACATATAAGGATCATATGTTGATGGCATAGTAACATAGTATGGTTGTTATGGAAATGGTTCTTCAACTAAAGGTATTGTATATAGGTATATCTATATTTTTTCTTGGTCTTACTCTGAATAGGGAGGTATGTTAACCAAATAATGAGCTAATGGGTCTTGGTTTTATTCCCCTATTTGAGTGTTATAAGATGGATAAGGATCCATCACATACACAACATTGTCTACATAGGGGTCTTGAATAATGTATTATTGTATGAATACATTACTAAGAAATAGATTATAAATAACCCCATTAAGAGTATAGGAATACATGTTGGGATCCATAGTAAATGCTTCGCTACCACAAGGGAATAGAGTTCTACAAACTCTAAAAATGCAATGTCAAAGGTTAAAACTTGGTTTAACTTATTCAAAAAGATGGATATGTATATCCAAAAAGGTTTATGAAATTACTCGCGATAAAAAAAGATAACATCAAATGTCTAATGTTAAACGTCTCACACAAAAATGTCAAGTAGATGGACTGAAAATTGAAATCCCAAATTCTAGGATAAAAATGTTTCAAATGAGTCTAATATAGGAAAAATAAAGGTTGATAGGTCTTTTGGCCAAACATAGCATCAAAATCTAGGATAAAACAAAGGTCCATTCTGGGACTTTTGGCCAAACATGGTGTCAAAAGCTAGACTTTAAAGGCAAAGTGAGATTTTTAATCTAATAGGTTTGAAACACTTCATCATAAACTAGCATTCAAATTTTGGACATAAAATTGATCAATGGGTATGAGGTATAAAACAAAAGGCACTTGGAGATAGATTATTTTCTCCCAAATAATGTCATAAACTAGACTCTTTTGATCCATAATCTAGACTAAAGTGAATGGTATAACTACACTAGACAAAGACTCACAAAGTATACTCGAATTGCTTTGAATTTAGAACAAGTGGACTATATGAAATAATTTGAACAATGTACCGACACTAAAATTCTCAAAAGGTGTTACATATGTTTGTTTCAATACTTTAAGGAAAAATGGTTTGACACAATTTGGGCATCGTAAAGTTACCCTCCTCAACTCAAATGACACACACACACACAACGTTTGAAAATTTTTTAAGGCAAACGTTTTGTATCAAATGGACTCGAGATTCACTTTTACCATGGGAAAAAAAATGGTAATAGGAAAGGTAGTATAAAATTTCATTCTTGAACTTAGAGTTCAATAAATACACAAGAGGATCTAAGTTCCCCAATGATGAAAAATGATATGAGTCTATAAATGGCCCTCAATCCAAATTGGAAATTTTACCAAAGTTCCCTCAAGTTTATTGAAAATGGTGAACCCACTTAACACAACGACCTTATGAACTTATAAAGGTGAAATTATGAATTTAAATTATCAATGAATAACTTAATAAAATTTGGCAAATGGTCTAGACTCAAATGGGTAACATAACTGCACCAAAATGGATGATATGACACAATGTTTTAGATGACAAACTTTGAACAAGGAAAAAGATGATTTCTACTTGGCTATAATAACACCTCTTTGTTCAAGAAATTTAGTGGACAAATTTTGGTTATGTATTTTGTTAATAAACAAGTTTTGACTCAAAACACAACCAAGTAATCTAAGACTAAGACAAAAAAACATAAGTAATTTTACTAAGCCTAAATAGACAAGGTTGCATGATATTATTGAAGTCCATCTTTATGCATGCACTTGAGAGGAATTAAGTGTTCATATAAAATAAAATTTCATTATATAGTAGGATTTTTATACCCCCCTTCTCTCAAGTGATAATATGATGACATGAACCTTAGAGCACACCTCGCATCAATAATATTTCTATAATAAGTGGGGTTTGTCTAAATATCTACAATTTTTGACCACCTAGATGGATCCAATGTGTATCAAATTTCATGTTAGCACACAAAAAAATTAGCACATCATTTGGGTCCATATCAAATGGTTTTTTGTGAAAAGGTCTAGTCCTTTTCATAACCACTATATCCATCACTTTCTTAGTGTAGTGCGATGTCCAATGTGATCATATGTCCCAGACTTAGCCTCTAATAATTGAGATCATTTAACTAATAAAACCACCATCCTAGTGAGGAGATATCAATTTATATACTCCCCCATGGAGAGGGGTTAAAAACTATGTCAGGAGATGAAGCCCCGGGTCAAAGCTTCCCTATAGAACTTATAGGAGGTAATGAATTCCCCCTCACAAGACAAAATGTATAAAATAAAAACTAAGTAAATTTTTTTTATGGTTGTTTATAGATCACCTAATCCATATGGGTCTTGATAAGAGCCTTCACAACATCATTTTAATGCTTTTAGACAAAGGAGAAATTTTTAATGAAGATGGTGCTTTTGATCCCACAAGTTCCCTATAGGGGATGATGGGAGAGCATACATAAACAAATTACTTTTTGTTCAAACAAATTTAACTAATAAAATGATAAATTAATTGTATAAATAAAAAAAGATTAAGTGAGTTCAATTTTAAGCACTAAAATTAAAATATTTGGTAGTGTTCTTTGGCCCCTTCACCTTAAGTTGCAAAGCTTTTTGAAAAATAACCACAAACTTATTCAAATAAACATCCTAACTTTTTTTTTTTAACCACCAAAGGAAAGTTCATAATTATTTTTAAGTACCAAAAAGAGGTTTAAAAAGACTTATTTAAGCTTTATTTGATCATTTTCTAAGTAGGTCCTACAAGAAAATTGTCCCACCAGTCGTGCCATTTATGAACATGGGAACCCGATAAAGGGAGATTAGTATCATGTTAGTAGATGAAATCCAAATCCAAAAACACACTAATGAACTAACACCTTGTCAGGAGAACCTAAAACAATCAATATGCTCTAATACTAACTGTTAGGCAACCCCTTATCCAATGGAAGCACAATTGATTACTTTCTTATAAGCAATTAAACACGAAATTGTACCAGAATGATAAAGTAACTAGAAACTTGAGACAGCAAAGAATTTGAGAGACAATACACACTCTTGTATTAAATATTACTAGAAGAAAATACAATAAGGAAGATGCCACTTCTTCCTCCACCTCAAAGGCTTGCCACACCTCAAGACCTTCTTCCCTCTCTCTCTTGCTCAACACAAAACCAACTCTACAACCTGAGTTGCTATCCCTCCTTGAATGCTTCAACTGATCTCCTTGACCTTACACCTATAGATATCCTTGACCTTGCTTGCTTCAATGCTTTTACTTGCCTTCTTGATCATTAAAATACATGCCTTATGGGTCTTTAAATAGGATCCCATGCTTACAAAAATAGAACTCTAGTTACAATAATTAGACACGCAGCTCGTGACTATAATTAGTCATTTGACATGCAAACACTCACTTCACTTAACTGACTATTCGTCAACAACAGTTCTGGAAATACACAGGTGACCGACGCCAGTCCCTGCTTGCCTGGTGCTGCCGATGTCGGCTGACTCCCTACCATCGCCGGTTTCCTTCTGCACTGCATCTGATCGACGTCGGTCATGCTGCCGATGCCGGTGCTTATGGTTCTTCAGCATCCTATTCTTGTGTCTACAAATAGTTGAAGCTTTTAGCTCCACACCTTAACAATCTCTCACTTGGAGATAAACAGCTGCAACTTGTACCTGTACCTATACACCATCTATTTTGTTCCTTAGGATCTGTATCCCTCTTCAAAGTCACTCTTGAAGACCAACCACCATGCAAACCTGTGATGCAATACCTGTCTCTTATGCCACAAGAATTTTGCTGCTCCCAAATTCTTTATGACATACTTCTGAACCAACTCTACCCTTAGCTCAGAAAACTCCCTATATATGAAACCCTGCAACAAGTAACACAATACAGTAATAGGATAATGTAGCTAATATTATCCAACCTGGTAAAGATAAAATACAATGGTCAAACCTCCATTATTCTGCAGCCTACTCAAGACTATATACCATAACCTTCTATCTCATGTGTCCATCCACTCTCTTCTCTAAAACGGGAATCCATCCCTCTATCTAGTGCTTCCTTCCAGCTGACAACACTACCAATAAATACTTGTTTGGTTTTCCAAGGACTCACACTCCTCATCCATGCCAAGCTCCCACTGTTTATGGATTCTACCTGCATTGCTTCTTCCATCTTCCTAGTTCATGACTATCAGTAAGCAATATAAAGAAGGTGAACAATGAATATGAGGTTCACATACCTTTCCTGACCTCCACATGGGTGTTTGAGACTTATTGATCCACCCAACATCCGTTCCAGTGACCGATCTCGGCCATCTCCTAGTCAGCTCCCGACCGATGTCGGTTCCCTGCACTGACCCTGACTACCGACGTCGTTTCCATAGCTAACGCCGGTGTCCCCCTACCAACGTCGGTCCTTATGACCAACGTCAAACTTCTCCTCCCTGACCTACCGACCCTACTGATCTGCACATGACCAATGTCGGTATCTAGCTGACCGACGTCGGTCCCAAGTGATCGACATCGGTGTCTATGTGTTCCTGTAAGTGATGAAATTTTCATCCACGAGCTCTTCTTGGATCAAACCTCTGTCCATGCTGCCCTGCTCAGATTTATTCAGCCCCTGTGACTGATCTTTGTCCTTCATCTCCTCCATAAACACCAAGGCTTCTTTGTTCCTATCAAAAGCATCAAATTTCCTTTTTTTGCAATGAACTATATCTATGCTTTCCAAATTTGAACACATACCTTTTGAATCAAGAACTTCCATTCCCTTCCTATTCATGTGACCAAGCCTATTAGGCCACATCTTTGAATCTACACCAGAAGTAGAATCAGTAATACAAGTAGATAGATAAAGAGTATCTACTTTCTTACCTCTTGCTAGAACAAGTGCTCCCTTGGTAACCTTCCAAGAATCCGCTGTGAGGGTTATTGTGCATCCCTCATCACCCAACCTTCCTATAGAAATCAGACTCTGCTTCAAAATTGGAACATGCATGACCTCTTTCAACACCCATGTGTTGTCAATCTGCAATCTCAGCTACACTTTCCCTTTGCCAACTATCTGACAAGGTGTACCATCCCCTAAATAGAGCACTCCAAAGTCTCCCTGTTCATACTCATAGAACAAATCTCTGTTTGGGGATGCATGAAAAGATGAACCAGAATCTAAAATCCATGATCCTACCTGACTATCCAAAGAATGTATGAGAGCGTCCTGCATCACAATATTTGCATCCTTTGCTTCTTCCATACCTGCATGTTGATTCTCTTTATCTCTCAACCAACACTCCTTTGTATGTCCTTTCTTTCCACAAAACCAGCAGGTAATACCTTTGGACTCAAATCTCCTTCCCGACCTTGATTTCCCTTGCTCAATCTTCTCCCTTTGCCTTCCTTTGCTTTCTGCACTTAGAGCATTCCCTAATGATTCACCTGTGCTTCTCCTACGCATTTCTTCATTCAAGATCACAGTCACAATATCATCAACTTTTAAGATTTTAGAAGCAGATGCAGAATTACTTACTGCCATAACCAAACCGTCCCAACTTTTAGGCAAAGAACATAAAATCAAGAGAGCCTTTACCTCATCATCAAAAACAATATTAACTGAAGCTAGTTGGTTTACCAAACCATGGAAATCACTGAGATGAGTATGTACCGATCCACCTTCTTGCATTTGCAAAGTAAATAGCTACTTCATAAGATATACCTTATTAGAAGCTGAGGGCTTTTCGTATAAATTCACCTAGGACTTTATCAACTCTTCCATTGTCTTGCACTGTGATAAGCTGGAAATCACAGATGATGCAAGGCTCAAACTTATGGAACTGAGAGCCTTTCGATCAAGAACGTTCCATTCTTCATCCTTCATATCTGTGGGCTTGCATGCAACCCCACCCAACAGTAAGTACAAATCCTTCTGATACAGATAGTCCTCAATCTACATCCTCCAATGTTGATAATTCTTGCCGTTAAACTTCTCCATTCATAGCCTACTTTCTTCTGCCATTGCTGAACTCCCACTCAATCAAAAAACTCTGTGAATGACCTGTAATCAAAAACAATACCCTACTTCTTGCAAATCGTAGCTCTGATACCACTTGTTAGGAGAACCTAAAATAATCAATATGCTCTGATACTAACTGTTAGGCAACCCCTTATCCAACGGAAGCACAATTGATTACTTTTTTATAAGCAATTAAACATGGAATTATACCAGAATGATAAAGTAACTAGAAACTTGAGACAGTAAAGAATTTGAGAGACAATACACACTCTTGTATTAAATATTACTAGAAGAAAATACAATAAGGAAGATGCCACTTCTTCCTCCACCTCAAAGGCTTGCCACACCTCAAGACCTTCTTCCCTCTCTCTCTTGCTCAACACAAAACCAACTCTACAACTTGAGTTGCTATCCCTCCTTGAATGCTTCAGCTGATCTCCTTGACTTTACACCTGTAGATCTCCTTGACCTTGCTTGCTTCAATGCTTTTACTTGCCTTCTTGATCATTACAATACATGCCTTATGGGTCTTTAAATAGGATCCCATGCTTACAAAAATAGAACTCTAGTTACAATAATTAGACACACAGATCGTGACTATAATTAGTCATTTGACATGCAAACACTCGCTTTACTTAACTAACTATTCATCAACAGTAGTTCTGGAAATACACAGGCGACCGACGCCGGTCCTTACTTGCCTAGTGCTACCGACGTCGGCTGACTCCCTGCCATCACAGGTTTCCTTGTGCACTGCATCTGACTGATGTCGGTCATGCTGCCGACGCTGGTGCTTATGGTTCTTCAACATCCTCTTCTTGTGTTTGCAAACAGTTGAAGCTTTTAGCTCCACACCTTAACACACCTTAAGCCTATATCTTAGGGGATATTTTCGAATAAATCAAATGAAGACACAACTAACATGTAAAGAAATAACAAACTTTCCTCACCTTCATTGATTACTCAAAAAGATTCATTCATTAGCTTTCTCGACTTGTGCTTCAAAAGACATCATCAATGGAGCTTTGGCTATTCTCCACCTCCTCTTGGCATCATTGGCTTTGTGTCTTTGGCTTGTGAATCTTGACTCAACAATTTGGCATAATAAAAATATATCAAAATTAATTTTGAATGCATTTAAGCATGATAACGTTGGCTTGAGAGAGCTTTTCAAATCATTCAAGCATGATAACTTTACACCAAGATAGCTTAAAATTATGAGTGTGAGGCCTTCTATTTATATATTTTTCCATTTAATCATAATGAACCTAGACCATCCATCTCAATATGAAGATATGTGGACAATAATACATTAAATTTTGGAGGCTAAAATCAATAAATTCCCTCATAAATATTTGAGATAGAGAGGCATGGAAGGGCTTAATTAGATATTTATGGCACTTATGGCTTGTGGATGCCACCCCATAGATGATGTTTTAGGTGATTTAGTTATTCACAATCAATTTCCATTAATGAAATAATCAATAACCTCCATGGGAAATCTATTTAAGCTCTTGAATCAAATTAATTAGCTTTAAATATGATTAGTCAATTTTGGTGCAATTTTTTTAGAAATTGGTGCTCAATTAATTAAATTAGTCAAAATGCCATACTATTGGCTCAAAATTTGACTGCAGTGGAATTGGAAGGTGATGGTAGATGAATTGGAACATTTATTGCATTTAGGATGTTGTTGACTCAAAATAACAATGACACATGTCTCATGTAATAAAATTAGTAGAAAAGAACAATCTAGTGCACCCAGATGCAAAATCATTATTTTGACTCAAAATGATTTGATCAACGTTAGGTATCACATAAAATGAATTTCCAAATTTAGGGATACATTGGCCAAAATTGGCACTTGTTTATGACATGTTTGAACCATTTAACACATTTTAGTGTTTTTAGCCCAAATTGCAATGTTTGATTGAAATTTATCTGAATCTTGGTTGGAAGTCATTGGTGACCATTTTTAGGTATCTACAAGATGCCAATAATTAAATTTGTTTTAGCCTTTTCTACTAAAATGCATTGGCCTATTTATCAAATGGATGTTAAGAATGATTTCATAAATGGTGACTTGCATGAAGAAATTTACATGTCTCAACCCCCTAGTTTTATTTAAAAATACAATTAAAATATTATTTGAAAATTAACAAAAATATTTATGGTTTAAAACAATCTCCTATAGAATGGTACTCTAAAATCTATCAATTTTTATAGCTTGAGGATTTACTCGCAGTTCTAATGATCCTAATATTTTTATAAAAAATACTCCTAATGGTATAATTATCATTGTTTTGTATATTTATGACTTAATCATAACTAGAAGTAATATTTCAATGGTTTCTTTCACTAAAAATGATTTTAATAATACCTTTGAAATGAATGATTTGAGTGTCTTAATTTTCTTTTAGGCAATGAAGTTTTGCAAGAAAAATATAACATTTCTATTTCTCAATCTAAATATGCTAATGAATGTTTATCTAGGTTTAATATGATATATTGAAAACATGTTGTTAACCCTTTTGAACATGGTTTCATATTACTTAATTAAATGTAAACTAAATTGGTTGATCCAACTCTTTATAGACAATTAGTTGGCAGTTTGAATTATTTTACTCATACTCATCTTAATACTGATTTTTTTATTGGATTGGTTTTTTATTTTATGTCTAAACCTCAAGCTACTAATTTTTAAATTGTTAAAATAATTCTTCATAAAATTAAAGGTACTCTAACTTTTAACATCAAGTATACCTTGAATAACAATTTCTCTTTTGAGAAGTTATTTAGATTCTAATTGAGCCGATGATCCTAATGATCATAGATCCATAAACAGTTATTATTTTCATTTGGGTTCTGACACTGTTTCAAGAAATAGTAAAAAGTTGAATACCATATTTTTATCTTCCATAGAAGATGATTATAAAGCTTTTAATCATGCTACAAAGGAATTTATTTGTCTTCAAAGATTTATTATAGATTTAGGCCACCCTCAACATTTAGCTCCTCTAATTTTTGGTAATAATCAAAGTGTTATTGCCTTAGAAAAAATTCCAATTTTCCATGCAAGGTCCAAGCACATTGATATTTAACATCACTTTTTGCATGAAATTATTGAATATAATCAATTTTTTCTCTTTCTATCCTACTCAAGACCAAATGGCTAATATTTTCACTAAGCCATTATATAAATAAAATTTTGTACTCTTTTGTAACATGTATGGATTTAAGAAAGTTCTAATAAATGGGGAGAGTTAGTAATTTTTCATCCCTTCTTATTTATTTTTAAAACCCTAAATAAATTTTAAGGGGAAGTGTTAGGATTACCCTTTATTTAGGATAATTTAGTTTATCCTACGTTCTCTTTTTATGTGTGGGGAATTTTTATTTATGTAAATTGTAAATTCACATAATTCCTAATTTCATGAGGTGTTAATCACCTCTTTATTATCATTTAGTATTTTGGAGTTAATTTCATGAGTAACCCCTTCCCCCACTTGGCACACACCTCTCTTCAATTTCTAAGGTACTAGGTCACAAGTGGCACATATAAGGGAGGCTTGTAAGGTAATCATGGGATTCCTTGTAGAAAAATTCTTTCCTCTCCTCATCTCCTCACTTGAAACTCATATCTCTATCTATTCTTCTCTTTGTGCTTTTATTACTATCTTGTACTTGTGGAGATTTTAGTGACAAGCTTTTTTATAAGATCATGTGGGTTTTTCTCTGATACATTCAATTTTTCACATTAAAATTCTTATCTCATTTGTGATTTAACCTTTATAGGTAATATTTATTTTTATTTTATTTATTTTATCTACTTTTATTTGTCATTGATGAATGTTCTTGGGATAATTCTTTCATAGGTGAACATAGATGGGTTTTACATTAAGTGGTTCACTGAGGGTATTGAAGGCAGGGGACCATTGTTTAAATATCAAGGGGTGGATATTCAATCTCTAAAATTGGTTTTGAATCTTCTCCTTGTCCTCAACATTATGAAAAGAAATAGTAAAGAAGCTTTTTGCGTAAGCGTATATTTCAAGACTACCTGTTAGAAGGGGTAGCCAATGTTTTGAGATCCAAGCATGAAGATCTTTAAATTTGGTCAGTGATATATGAATCTACAAATGATAACTTTGGCTGAGAAGTATTCTTCTATTAGGAACTCGTGTCCTACCCTTATCTTTGCATTATTAGTGTATTAGTTTCTATGGATGCATATTATTTATAAGTCATCCCTTTAGAATATTTTAATTATCCCACATACATGGGAATTAGTAGTTATTAGAATATATTTAGTATTTAATAAAGTGTTGAGACCTAATGAAGGCATCCGTGAATATTATTATATTGAGCTTGCCCAAATTAGGTTTCCCCCTCGAAGTGGCCTATGATCTAAAGGTTATTTTGAGTTATTTTTCAAAGTTCATTTTGTTGTTCATTTATTTCTATAGTTCATAAATCTTTGTATAAATATCCTCACATTTAATATCAGATCACTTTCTTAGACTATGTATAGATTTTGAGAATTTTTTCTCCAGCATTAGTTTTCTAGGAGATATGCCATTTACAAAAATAGTTTTCCTTTCCTCTATTTCTAATATATTTATTAAAAGTTTGAGAGGGTTAAATACCCCTCCACATAATTGTGGGAGGTACTTGGGCATAAGCCCTAAAAATCATTGTGAGGAGTACCATAGGAACCCCAAAGTAGCTAGTCCATTGAAAGGACCCTCCCATGAAAAGGGCAATGGCCCCATCTTGATTGGCTAGTTTCCACTTGTGAGGTAAACCAAAAGCTATTGTTTAGGAGTGAATCCATGACAAGAAATTTTTTAGAGAGTGATACTCATTTAGATATAATTGGTGGCTGGAGAGACTCCTTAAAACCCTTAGACATTAAAATAGACTTGGGGACCATATCCAACATAATAGTTTCAAAAGAATGATAATAGAGTGAACAAAATTAAGAATAGTTAATAACTGCACACTTGGCAATAGATTTTTGGAAAGATCAACCTAGTGATAATCAGTTTTAAAAAACTAGTTATGGTAACCACATATGTAGGGGAAAATATCATGAAATAATAAATAGTAACATTGAAAACCCAGGTCATTGAGTTAACCAACATGATGTATGGAGTGAGTCAGCAAAATAACCATTTGCTCAATAAATTATAGGAGTCTTATTTATAGAATAGTTTTTCCTCTCCCTACATATCACATGTATCCAAGTTGTAATTTCCATGATTTAATGGTATAGATCCTATAGGATGGAAATATTGAGTTGAGGAATCATTTAGCTTTCACAATACTTATTTTGTCAACAAAGTCGCAATTATTTCTTTCCATTTGGAACTGATTGGAAAACCTTTGAATTCTTACTTATGGGTAGGTTAAGTCCCTCAAAATTCAAGTAATTTATAGTATATCTCACTAAAATATACCAAATATTCACCATTCATGATTATCAGACTGAATTTGAGAAATTGGCTAATCACACTGAAGGATTATTAGATAACTTCTTCAAGAGTTGTTTTATTAGTGGCCTCAAAGAGCCAATTTGCTAGCCTCAAAACATGATGGATACCTTATATTTTGGATATGTTATTAGAAGATAAAATCTCAATGTAGCATCAACCTTCCACTTTCCCACCCATAAAGAACATTGTAAACTAACGGCTAGCCACAACCACACTGATCAAGTGCCTTACTGAGGTAGAGATGTGGGATCATAAGGAAAAAGAATTATTTTATAATTATGATGAAAAATGGGTTAAGGTTCAAAGGTGAATCACAAAAAATCTTTACTTACTATATGTGGAATCATTATCAAGTATGATGATGCAGAGGAATACTCAAACAGTCTTAGACACTTGTCTTGTCCTTTATACCAATTCTCACAAGGGTTCTTATATTCACTTGATCATTCAATAATTCAAGGTTACATTGAATTTTTTATAGGTTATTAGTGTATAAATAATTATCAATATGGTCTCATTATATCCCTTAATCCATTCATTAAACCCCTCATTACTTCTTTCTCTTTTTCTATAAAATTTTTGTCTTCTTGATATATAGTGCTTGTAGGCCTTTATAAGACCTTTTCCTTCTGTATGGTCCTATACAAAACAATTTTGAGAAAAAATGATAAATTATGACACCTTATATCCTTGTTCACTTATCTATGAATTTTTAACTTCAACCTCTGATTGGAAGACCCTTTTCTAGTCCTTTTTAGGTCACTATTTAGGCTTAATTAGGCCATTTTCACACCTTGCTATGCACAATCCTCTAAAATGGTATGTATCCATAATAAATCAATCAAAAAAAATTTAAATATCTTAAAATACATGGAAACCTATCAAAATAAAAAAAATTACAAAATTTCAAAGGCGGAATCTATTTATAAACACATTTTTCTTCCCAAACCCTAGTTCAGGGTTATGACTATCTGCAGTCACCTAAGAGCAATGAAATTTGAGTTTTGTTCTTCCAAAATAGTTTAAAACTATTGTGAAGTATTTTATTGTATTTTTAACCCATTTTTATGTTTCCCAATAATTATTATTTCCTATTGAAGCCTTTGATCAACCAATCACTTGGTTCTTGTGTTCACTGTGTGTGCAGACATAGTCTACAGGGTCCTAAAACAATAATCTTGAAGTCTTCTATTCCAAAAAAAATTAAAGTCACTATCAAGGTTTGATAAAATATATATGGTTAACACATACCTATTCCAATTAAAATAAATCTTGTCTCCATGCCTTTGTTTTGTGTGTTTGTCTCAAGTTCTCAACTTAACTATGTGTGTGTAAACTCATAATGTCATAGGGTTTTGTATCACTATCAAAAACAACATATGATTACATGAGTATAAATGGATAATATGATTTTAAAAAATAAAAATCAAGGTATAACCAACAATTTATGTCTTTACTCAAACTTCCACACAATCCTTTCTTATACATAGAATGCACTCTATCTTACTTAACACAGAGTACAGGGACTATGGACCTATAACAATGAACTTACACCAAAACACATTGAAATTAATTAATAAAATACCCTATAACATTTATAAAATCTTTAAACACTTACCAAAACAAATGGAATCTTTGAAACACATTCCCATTGAGTCTTTTCTTTATTGAATATCTACATACAATCATGCTACTTTTCACATAGGTAGGAAAATAGAGACTACAATCCATTTTGGAAAAAATTAAGGATTACATGCATTGATTTTTCAGATCATAGTTATCATACCTCAAATTCATCCCAATAAAAAAATTTCAACAACAAAATTTATGAATTTTATAACAACTATAACTACTCTAACTCTTGACCTTCCAACGGTCACTTACAAGTACATTGCACATTGACACCAACAAAGTTGATTTTTCATGCATTTGTGACATATGGCCCATGATATAGAAACATGGTGTTTTATTAATGTTTCCTAATCATTTTACACTTTCATGACTCCTACAAGGTTCATAAAACTCATAACTCATGCTTGAAAAATTCAAAAATTTGAATTATGAAAATTGGCAGGAAAGTGCCAATTTGAAATCCATATACCCTATCACCACTATACACTTGAAAAACATTCCAAGGTGTATAAAAATAATATAAACACCCTTAAAACATTATAAAAATGATTATTGACCATAAAACACTTTATCTAAGTAAAATTTGTTCAGACAACACAAAGACATGTCATCCACATAAGTATGCTCCTAAATCATACTACTAAGGTGAAAAAGAAACATTCCTAAGAGTTTTTCCAACTTGTTGTAACCTCCTCATCATCATCTCTTGATCATGTTCACTCCAACTATGCAATATTACATCCTCTTGGGTCCCAAGGTCTATACGTGACACATAGACCTCCTCTTGTTTTGATCAACACCACCTTACTTTTTCCTTTAAGGTTAGCTTCCTGCATATTGATCTCCAACCTGATCACCTTCAACACATTGGTGTTCTCCTACAACAAACATACACATGGAACACACAAGTCAATCATAACAACCTCCTACTTTTCTTCCTTGAAACCACACTCTTTCTCTTGCATGCTTATCCTTACTAATATTAGATATGTTATCTATTAGATTACTACTGATGATTCCATCTTCTCTCCTATATTTCCCTCAACCTCATTATCCTACTCTTCTTATTGTTCAGTCTTTACCTAATCATTGACTTCTTTTTCCATATCCAACTCTCTAAACATGTGAACCTTCTCAAAAAAAAATTCTAAATACTCCTTGATTTATATGAAAGATAAGGAATAGTATAGGTTTGCAAACAACCCTGATAAGTGTTCATTGGAAAACAACTCACCCTGTTGGTCTGATTATAACAACTCTATGTTACTTGTAACTAACTCCTCAGAATGCTTCTCAACTGCTACCTCTTCTTCTTCCATTACTTGGGCAACTTAAACTATATGGTTTTCACTTTGGCTCTTACTTTCAAATATCAAAATGTTGTCCTTCTCTCTAAACATCATCACACTAGCTGGTGTTTCCTCCCATGATTGATTATCTTTCAATGGGTTTAGTGTTTGCTTTCATCCATCCTTTTCAATGGTGTAAGTGTTAGCTCTCCCATCATGCATAGCTATCTTATCATATTACCATGGTTTCCCAAGAATGATGTGGCACACATCAATGGGAATTACATCAAACAATATTCTATCCTTATATCCACTTATCTACAAGTCTATATAACATTGTTCACTCACTAGGACTTGGTGACTATTTTTAATCCAAGAGGCTTTGTATATACTTGGATGCTTGTTCCTTTTTAATCCTAGTTTAGACACCATCAAATAATACATAATATTATCCATACTGCCATTTTAAAATATGACTTTGTAGCACTTACCTCTAATCTTGCTCATGGTCTTGAATAATGTCTTTCTTTGTGGTGGTTCTCTCTCTTCATGGCTATTCTACAAGAGAAATATATTCATCAACAAGATTTTCCTTATTTTAGGTTCTTCTACATAGTTTTATGATGTATCTACACTCTCCTCTTCTTTCTGAACCACTTGGTTTCTACTCTCCCTCCAATAGCTACCTATTTGAACATATTATGGACACTCATATGACCTATGCCATACAAATTTGTTGCACTTGAATCACTTTATTACAAACAAATTGTTTCCTTTTACTCTACCATATGTTATTCTACCCCCATACCCATATCCACCTCTATTTTATGGGCTTTAACTTTTAGAACTATTGCCAACCTCTTTATTCTAACTTTGCTATTGATTCATGTTACCTAGTTGTCCTCTTCCTTCTTGTTGACATCTACCTCTATAGATTATACCACCTCTACTTCTACTTAGTTCAATTTTCCTTCTTGAAAACTTATCCTATGACCTCAATGCATCTTTATAGTCCTCCTCAATTGTTTTAGGTGAGAAAATATTAATCTCATCCTGAAAGACAAACTTTAGGCCATTGATGTATCTAACAACTTGCTATGTGTCCACCTATATGTGTCCTTCTCTAATGGTTAACTTTTATAATTCCTTTTTTTACTCTTTCAATTTCATATCTTTTTTCCTTATATTTTTTAACCTCCTAAACAAGTGGGCCTAATAGTCCTTAGGCATGAATTTGCCTTTCATCTTGGCCACCATTCTATCTCATGACTTTATCTTATCTTTTCCCTTTCTTCTCTCTTCTTTTATACCATCCCACCACAAGGATGCATTACCCTTTAGCCTTGTTACTAAAAAATTTACCCTCTTTGTCTCATTCACCTCTTCATAATTGAAGTACTTGTTTGTGTTTGTGATCCAATCAACCAACTCTTCTACTTAAGACTACCCTCATACATAGGTACTCCATCTTAAGTTTTAAAGTCACTCTAAGGAATTCTCTAATAAACCTATATTCAAATATAAATTCATATCCTTTATTTCTTTATTCTTTATGATTAATCTCATCCTCTCCCTCACTTACATCACCTCTATTCATCTTTCTCCTCTGAGCCAACTCCATGGCTTGCAACCTTGCCTACAAGTTTCTCACTTCCACAACCAATGCATCCACTACTTGAAACCTCCTTTGGGATAATTCTTCTCCTTTTACTCTACCTTAAATGTGTCCTTATTTCTTTCACAATATCTCGTAATCTCTAATACCAAATGATGCAGAGGAATACCCAGACAATCTCAGACACTTATCTTATCCTTTATACCAATTCTCACAAGGGTTCTTATATTCACTTGATCATTCAATGATTCAAGGTTTAATTGAATTTTTTATAGGTTATTATTGTAATAATAATGATAATAAATGTCTCATTATACCCCTCAATCCATTAATTAAACCCCTCATCACTTCTTTCTCTTTTTCTATACAACTTCGTTCTTCTTGAAACACAATCCTTGTAACCTTTTTAAGGTCTTTTTCCTTATTTACAGTCTTGTACCAATGGATTTTTGGAAACCAATGAAAAATTATTACACCATATATCTTTTTCACTTCTGTATGAATTTTCAACTTCAACCTCTAATTAGAAGACCCTTTTCTAGTCCTTTTTAGGTCACCATTTAGGCCTAATTATGTTATTTTCACACCTTGTTATGCACAATCCTTGAAAATGGTACATATCAATGTGGAATCAATCCAAAACCTTAAACATATAATAACATACATGTAAACATATAAAAATACAAAATTTTATGAAATTTCACTAGTGAAATTTATTTATAAATGCATTTTTCTTCCCAAACCCTAGTTCAGGGTTATGATTGTCTATAGTCACCTGAGAACAATTTAATTTAAGTTATATTCTTCCAGGATAGTTTAAAAATATTTCAAATGATTTTATTTGTATTTTCAACCCCTATTAATTTTTACCAATCATTATTATTTCCTCTTTAATCCTCTGATCAACCAATCACTTAGGTTCTTGTGCTCATTATGTGTGCAAACACAGTCTACAGGGTCTTAGAACAACAATCTTGATGTCTTCTATTCCCAAAATAATTTCAAGTCACTATCAAGGTTTTATAGGATTTTAATTTTTCCCACATACATTTTCCAATCAAAAAAATCTCATCTCCATGCCTTTGTTTTGTGTTTGTCTCAAGTTCTCAACTTAACTATATGTGTGTAAACTCATAATGTCACAAGGTTTTATGCCACTATCCCAAGCAACATATGATTACATAAGTGGAATAAAATAGGATGGTTTTAAAACATACCAATAAATATATAACCAACCATTTGTGTGTTTACTAAAACTACCACATGATCCTTTCTTATACATAGAATGCACTCTATCTTACTCAACACAGAGTACAGGGAATATGGGCATGTAGTAATGAATTTACACCAAAAAACATTTAAATTCATTAATAAAATACCTTATAACATTAATAAAATATTAATAAACTTAACAAAAACAAATAATCTCTGAAACACATTCCCATTGAGTCTTTTCTTTATTGAATATCTACATACAGTCATGCTACTTTGCACACAGGTAGGAAAATTGAGACTATAGTCCATTTTGGCAAAAATTAAGCATTCCATTCATTGATTTATTATATAATGGTGATCATCACTCAAATAAATCCACACAAAAACAATCTTAATAACAAAATTTACAAATTTTATAACAACTATAACTACTCTAACTAACTCTTGACCTTCCAACAATCATTGCAAGCAAATTGCACATTAGCACCAACACTAAAGTTGATTATTCATACATTTGTGACCTATGTCCCATGGTATATACCCATGGTTTCTTATTAATTTTTCATAATCATTTTAAACTTTAATGACCCATGAAATGTTCACAAAACTCATAAATCATGCTTGATAAATTAAAAAATTTAAATTGTGAAAATTGGTAGGAAAGTGTCAATTTGAAATCCTAACCTACCCAATACTCCAAGACACTTGGAAAATATTCCAAGGTGTATAAAAATACTATAAACACCCTTAAAATATTATAACCATGATTATTGACCATACAACACTTGATCAAAGTAAAATTTATTCAGACAACATAAAGACTTGTCATCTACATAAGGATGCACCTGCATCATACAACATCAATCCCAATATCTATGAATTTTAGGATTTTCAATAAAAATAAATCCCCTTCAAAGACTCAATATCTTAGTAGACTCAACTCAAGATATCTCTACATGTAATATCAGGTGTTATCACCACTCAAACCATAAAGGCCAAGGGGTTCTTTAAAAATATCCCTCTTACAATCCTTATTGACTCTAGAAGCACTCACAATTTCATTGATCCTAAATTATTAAGCAATTAGACTACTTTTTACACCCTTTTTCTAGATTTGAATTCATTATTTCTAATGGGAGAACATTTCCATGTAAATGGAAGTGTCAAAATGTACATATCTTGATAGGCGATTACACTCTTCTCTCATATTTGTTTGTCTTACCCTTAGGGAGATGTGATGTGGTCTTAGGGTCATAATGGATCTACACATTGAGACCTATTTTATGGGATTAATCTGAGCTTTAGATGTAGTTTACATATCGTGGCTAGAAACACACATTAATATGGTTATTTCTAGGATTTACTTGCAACATAAGTTCCAATTACATGGAAAAGCTTTTGAAGAAAGGCTTACATGGGGTCATTACCCAACTATACTCCATGCAATTCCAATTCCCCATTGTTACTAACTACCTTGTTTATTTACAATCCATACTCAACAAGCATGCAACCATTTTTATATATCCAATGAGTTTACCCATTCATGGCCTAAACATCATCACATTCTAGTCCTTCTAGGAAACATCCCACCTAACATTTATGCATACTATTATCCCCATCTATAAAATATTGAGATTGAACAAATAGTATAGGAACTCTGTAATTCCAAAGTTATTTTCCCCAACACTAGCCCATACTCCTCCCCAGTGCTTATTATCCACAAAAAGGATGGGTCATGGTACCTTTTCATTGGCTTCCATGTCCTTAACCACCTCACTATCAAAGAGAATTCCCAATTCTGGTCATCGATGAGCTTCTTGATGAGCACTATGGGGAAAATGTTTTATCTAAATTAGATATTTGTTTAGGCTATCATCAGATCCATGTGTATGCTAATGACATTACAAAGACATACTTATGCATTCATGATGGTCATTATGAATTCTTGGTCATGCCATTTGGACTTACAAATTCCCTTTCAAAATTTTAGGCACTAATGAATAAAATATTTTGGCCTTTCCTTCATCAATTTACTTTGGTTTTATTTGATGATATTTTGCTCTACAACTGCACATGGGCCAAGAATCTCCAAAATATTGATGGGAAATTATAACTTCTATTAAAAAATAAATTATGTGCCAAGTAGTCCAAGTGTCCCATCATTCAATGATAATTTAAATGTCTAGGGCATATTATTCCAGTTGATGGGGTCTATGTGGATCCCAAAAAAAATTAGTGCCATGCAACATTGGCCTCGACCAACAACCCTCAAGAGCCTTCATGCATTACTAGGCTTTACAGTATATTACCACAAGTTAATCAAGTATTATATAAAGATATAAACTCTCTTGAATTACTTGTTGAATAAGGATGCATTCACATGGGATGTTGTAGTTGACCAAGAATTCATGGCACTCAAAAAAGCTATGTGTATCACACCAATTTTTACCATGCTAGACTTTACCAAAAATTTCACCATTGAAAGTGATGCTCATCATAATGGCATGGGTGTTGTTATTATACAAGAGGGTCATCTCATTTCTTTCACTAGCAAATCCCTTTTTGCACAAAATTTGGCTTTGTCTACATACAAAAATAAAATGATGGAAATTCTACATGCAGTAAAAAAATAGAAGCCATACTTGGGAATCATTTTTGTATCGAAATCTATCACCTTAGTTTGAAATACTTCTTGTAAAAATGGGTTGAACATCATTAGCACACAAAAATTGGGTCAAAAAACTCATGGGCTATGATTATGAGATCACTTACAAGAAGGGTAAATACAATGTCATGGCAGATGTTCTCTCACTCACATTTAAAGACCAGACTTCCCTTTCTACCATCCCCATGCCCATTATAAAATGGCTGTAATTTGTACACCAAGGGTATGTAAATGATCCTTCCTTACACTACCTCATTCAACAATTGACCACTAGCCCCTCTGTAGTGCCACATTATTCATGGGATGGTGCTTCTCTATGTTATAAGTACTATCTAGTGCTTCCCAATATCATAGACCTTCATTAGGTCATATTTTATGAAATCCATAACTCTCCATCAATAGGGCACTTGTTGAGAATTGTTCCTATTATTGAGGTTTGGAATTGATATTTTTGTTGATGTCAAAGGTCTTTAAGAAGGTTTATATCATTGTTGTTATCATTGATTGTCTTTGTTATCCTAGAGGTGCTCTTGTGAAGATTGATGTCAAAGGTAATTATGAAGGTTGATGTCATGTGACTATAATTATTATTGTTATTGATGTCTTAGTGGTGCTCTAGTGAGTGGTGTGTTTTAACAAGCATGACTGATGTGAATTTCAACATGGAAGGTCATTTTTGTCAAAGTTGTCAAGTGTTTGAGCCTAGTAGTGTCTTTAGAAGGTATGTGTATAGGATGCCTAGTCTTATGTATGAAGAGACCTTGTAAGTTTTGGTTGTATGGTGAGATAAGTTTGTATAAGTATGTTTTACATTGTGTGAGTGTGTTAGTGAAGTATTGATAGGTTGAAAAGAAGTTTGAAGGTCAGTTCAAGGCCTAATGAGGTGTGAAGATTCAGATGTAGAAAGCAAGGTGATGAGAGCATGACCTAATGAGGCATGAGGTTCAGTTTGCAAGGAAAGTATGCACAAGTGAGATTTATCAAATGTGTGATAGGTTCTCCTAGGTGCATTCATGAAGTTTTAGGTCAAATTTTGAAGGTTAAGGCAAGAAAAGAAAAAGTGCTTTGAGGTCTCTTGATTACATAAAATGAAGGGTTCTCAGCCCGAGAAGGATTTTATTATGCTCATTATATCATCAAAACTTTTCATGGGAAACTAATATATTCATGGTAGGATTTTAAGGGTCCTAAATCAAAATTTCAAGCATTTATTTTTGGATTAAGGGGTTATGCTTTATGAATGATTGTTAAGAATGAAAACAAGTTTAAACCCTCTTAGAACCCTAATAAAGACCTAATGTTGAAGATGTTGATCAAAAGTGACTAAAATGGATTGGTATGCTCAGGTAATATATTTAAGGTTTTATTCAACTCTCTCAAGTACCTCTAAGTGTGATTGAGCTTTAAAGTGTGTGAGTAGACCCTACAAGAAAGTATAATTTTTTTGGAGATTTATTGTAGCAGTTAGAGTTGACCAAGTTAATGCATGAAAATGGATGGAGGATGAAGCTTAAGACATGTAATTTATTTTAATTAAGGTTTCTAGATATTTTTTAGGATTCAGGTGTGCAAATTTCTTGTTCCATGTTGGCTAGTCGCTAACAGGTCTAATGGTACAAACAGTGAAAAACCCAGGTAGTAGTAAGAAGATGATTAAGAAGGTGTTATAATGATAGAGTGATGAAAAAAAGGCATGGAAATTTTTTTTGGGAATTTTATGTCTTATTCATGCTTTTTATAAATTTTTAAATTCAGGTATAGTGGTGAAAATGATGAAGCCAAAATGGCTTATTGACTCAGTGAGATCTGTGTGTAGTAAATTCAACAAATTGGTCTGTAAAACCAATAGTTACCACTAGACCATATGATGATTATATTTTAATATGGTATATAGATGTCATAGGTTCATATACATGTATAATAATTCATTTAAAATTTCTATATAAGTTTTGGAGGTCTGAGTCACCATGAGTGGTCTTTGAGGAAAACTAGCAGTTTTGAGTAAGCAAGTTACAGGAGTGTTTTTGAGTATTTTTGCCTTGTGTGATGAATTACAATTAACTTGGTGAATTTAATGAGGTATTTTAGATAATATTTATGTTATTTATTTTCATGGTTGTTTAGCTAAATAATATGATATATTTAGTTATTCAAGACATACCTTCCTGTGTGTATGAAGGCCTAATGTGAATGGTACTAGTGGTGTGCTTCAAGTGGTGGTTAGATATATAAAGTGTCATGGACCTAAGGTGAGATTATTGGGAGTGTATTTTATTTATATATTAATTTTTCTTATCCTATGTGGATTTTTAAAGTTTTCTAGGAAGATCAAAGAGTAATGTGTACTAATGAAGGCCTAATTGAATTAGGTCTCCTTAAGCCCTAAAAGAGGTTTTGGTATTTTAAGTTGAGGAAAACATATTATAATGATTTATTAATGTATTAAATATGTTATAATACCTATTTTAATGGTAATACAAGTGTACAAGTGTGTATGTCTGACCAAGAGTTGTGTGAGCTAGAGGATTATATAAGAACAAGGCCTAATAGGCCTAATAAACAAGTTAGAGAATGTGTGTGTGCAAGCGAAGGAAATATCACTTTGACAAGATAAAATAGGTATTTTAGAAAATAAAATGAGTGTATATAAACTATCATGAAGATGTAACATGGGAACTATGGATGAATATCAATGTCATATGACCTAATCTATCTTAAAGAGACCTAGTTAATCGAAGAAGACTAGAAGGCAGTTTGAGAAGGATAGAAGAGTGAAAAGAGACCAAAAAAATGTTATCATCATATATTTTATGAGAAAAAATGTGTTATTAAGGTGATAAAATATTTTATGTGGCTTATTTGGTGTTGAGTCATCTATGGGGTTGGTGCTTCCTTACAAGTTGGTGTTTGTTAAAGCCTAGCTAGGTTGGTGTTTAGCTAGTTGGGGTTGGCGCTTCATGTGGAGTTAGTGCTTCAATAAATTATGATAATTTTAATTATAGGATTGTATTCCATTTTTTAGGGATCAGTGATTTTTATTCCCTTTCATATTTTCCCACATATATGATGTGTTGTCTTGTGTAATCTTGTATCATACATGTATGGTTGATTGCTTATGCATTGCTTGATCTATATGTTGATGTGATGGTTCATGTATGGTAAGGATGAATTGAAATAATTATTTTTAGAGACTGATTCAACCCCCCTCCTAGTCATTATGATTCTAATAATTGGTATCAGAGCTTGGCTCTTTGAATCAAGTTTAACAACTTGAAGGTGATCCTAAGAAGCATAAGATATTTAGTGATCACAAGGAATAAAACAACATGTATGATGAAGAAGTCTACTATGATAATGAAGAAGCAGAAAATAAAGTAGACCTTGAAGATGAGCTCATAAGTGCCCTTGATAATTTAAAGCATCAAAATAAGACTATCAAGGATCTTAGGAATAAATTAGAAGGTGTCAACACAAAGTTTAGATCAAAGGAAGTTGAGTATGACTAGTTGAAGATAGAGATAGATTCCTTGAAGGTTGAGCATGAGTAACTCATAGACAAAATGAAAAAGTTTGAGAAAGATAATGAGAAGTCATAATAAGTCAAGAGTACCAACATGAAAAGACTAATCATGCAGCCCAATGCAATAAGGGACAAGTTATCATGGGACCATGGGAAAAGGAGTGATTAGTCAAAAGGTAAATACATAAATGTTATTTTCTATAGCTATCATAATATGTGACACATTGTAAAAAAAAATTATAATAGAGTTAGTAGGTCCTAAAGATTCAACAAGATATATGAATCTCCTAGAGTAGATGAGAAGGGTCAAACATTGGTATGGAAACCAAATCAAGTTACGACTAATCATATTAAGCCCAAGAATCAAAATGAACTATTTGTTAAGGAGGAAAAAAAGACTAAAGAGTATTCTAAGCTAGATTACACTGCCTGTAACATTCAAGATGAAGGAATGAAATGATATATAGATAGTGATTCCTCAAGCCACATGACAAGAGATAAAAATAAAATTATCTCATTGAAGAATAATGTTGTATAAATAGTGAGGTTTGGATACAACACACTGCTAATATAGGTGGCAAGGGTATCTTGAGTTTAGACAATGAAAATACCAAGACACAAAATGTGTTGTATGTGGAATGTTTTAAGCATAACATGTTTACTATAATTCAAATGTGCAATCAAGAATGCACACTAACCATTCATGACGAAGGATGTGAGATAAGGAGAGCCAAATTAAGAAGGTTAATTATCAATGATAAGAGGACTGAGAACAATCTATATGTCTTAAATGAGATAAATAGGGAGAGATGTTTTATGAGCAAGATGGATGAAATTTGGTAATGGAATATAAGCTTAGGTTTCCTAAAATTTGACAATCTAGTCAAGATAAACACTAAGAAGTCTATGAAAAGCATGCCTAAGATCACCAAACCTACAAACATACTTTTCAAGGCATGTTAACATGGTAGGCAAACTAGAAGAAGGATCAAGTCCAAGGATTACTCTACTATAAGAACCTTAGAGCTAATACACACTAATGTATGTAGGCCTACAAGAATTCAAAGCCTTCAAGGAGATAGCTACTTCATGTTACTCATAGATGAATACACAAGAATGACTTGGGTAGCATTATTGAAATAAAATTTGGAATCTCTTGACAATTTCAAGGAAATCAAAGATCTTGTTGAGAATGAGAAGAATGGGAAGATCAAGTGCCTAAGATATGATATAAGAGGAGAGTTTTGGTCTAATGATTTTGATGAATTCTATGAGATTCATGGAATAAGGAGATAGTTCTCAGTAGCTAGGACACCTCTATAGAATGGGGTAGTGGAAAAAAAGAATAGGATAGTTTAATAAATGGCTAGAACTATGTTAAATGAGTCTATATTATCTTATGGATATTGGAGAGAGGTATTAATTACTACAATCTAAATTTTGAATATGGAACAGATAAGGACTAATGGCAATAAGAATCCTTATGAAATGTGGAAGGGCAGACTTGCTAATATGGAACACTTTAGAGTGTTTGGTATCAAATGTTTCATCGAAAGAGATGATGAAGACTTAGGAAAGTTTGATTCCAGATCTGATGAAAACATATTTTTAGGATACTCATCAATGAGATCAGCCTATAGATGTTATAACAAGAGGTTATAGAAGATAGTGGAAAGCACTAATGTGAATATTGATGAGATAAGGAAATCACACTCATAATCAAAGGATACTTTAAATAAATTGGACTTCAAGAATGAATAATAAAATATATAGGTTGATTAGGAAGAAGAAAAAGTTGAGGAAAGATAGGACTCAAAAGGCCCCTCAAGACAGATTCAAAGAGATCATCCAGAATCTCAAATCATTGGCAATAAGAATATAGATATGCAAACAAAGAGAAGACTTGTACGTAATTTAAATCAAGATAATGTTGCTTTACTATCTAATATTGAACCTAGGAATCTTATAAAAGCAAGCAAATGTTTTTTTGGATAGGTGTTATGAATGAGGAGTTAGACCAAATAGAGAAGAATGAGACTTGGGAACTAGTTCCTAGGCCTAAAGATAAGAATGTCATTGGCACAAAATGGGTGTTTATAAACAATTTTAATGAATATGGATAATTAACTAAGAACAATGCTAGATTGGTATGCAAGGGATATGCACAATTTGAAGGGGTAAACTTTAAGGAGATGTTTGCACCATTAGCAATATTGGAGGCCATAAGATTGTTTCTATCATATGCAGAATTTAAAAGGTTCAAGGTATACTAGATGAATGTCAAATCTACCTTTCTGAATGGTAATTTATAAGAGGATGTGTGCATAGAGAAACCTAGGGGGTTCTCACTATCAAGTGACAAGGACTATGTTTTCAAATTGAAAAAGACTCTTTATGGTCTAAACCAAGCTCCTAAAACTTGGTATGCCAAGTTGGATAGGTATTTATTGGATCAAGGATTCAAAATAAGAGTTGTAGATAGTTGTTGATAGCATTTGTCTCTGTGTATGGCATCATCTTTGGTGGAAACAATGAGAAAATGACCAAAGGCTTTGCAAAGGTGATGAAGAAAGAGTTTGAGATGTCCATGCTGGGAGAACTATCATTATTCTTGGGTTGAAAATCACTCAATCTAAAAAAGGTATAATCATTTCACAAGCAATGTACATAAGAGAGATGTTGAAGAAGTTTGAGATAGAAGATTACAAGGTAGTTAGTACCCTATGATCATAGGCTGTAAATTAAGCAAGGAAGATGAGTCTCCAAAGGTCAATTAGATGTCATGTGGGTAAATGATTGGAAGTTTTCTATACACCACTGCCTCTAGACCTGACATCATGCAATTAGTAGGTCTTGTGGGAAGGTTTAAGTAGATCTAAATGAAAATCATCTGCAAGAAATTAAAAAGATACTTAGGTATCTCAAGGGGACTATGGATTATGGGTTGTGGTATCCAAGGAGTAAGGAGTTCAATTTGATAGCCTATATAGATGTAGACTAGGTAGGAAGTCTAGATGATAGGAAGAGTACCAGTGGAGGAGCTTTATTCTTAGGTGGGTGCCTAGTTTCATGGATAAGCAAGAAACAACCATCAGTAGCATTATCCACTTGTGAGGTTAAATACATTATAGCATCTTCATATTGCACTCAGGTCATATGGATGAGATAGACCCTAAAATAATATAAGGTGGAGTATGATGATCTTAGCCCTGTCTATTTTGATAATACAATTACTATAAGCATCTCAAAGAACCCTGTCATGCACTCAAAGACTAAGTACATTCCCATTAGGTATCATTTTATAAGAGATTAGGTATGTGAACAAAGTGTCAGACTTGAATATGTTTCTACATAGGAACAAATTATAGACATTTTAACCAAACCACTTCCAAAGGTAACATTTGAACACCTAAGACACAAATTTGAGTGTAATTATTAAACATATCAATCATTGAAGAATCCAAGTACTTAGGGGGAGCTAATCAGGTGGTTCATTAGATCCAAGATCAGGTGAGTTATTCTAAGAAGGTATACATGGAGATAGGGGGAACATCTTTGTATTATGACTCATAAAATCATAGTCTTATGTGTTGAGTATTTTGATTACTAGGAGTGTGATCCAAGGATTTGCATACATCACTGTGTCATTTAGGTCAAAGGGGGAGAAAGACCAAAATGGGGGAGATGAGAATGGTTAGTTTGTAGTATGTTTTGCCATCAATGACAAAGGGGGATATTATTAATCATTTTTCCTATTATTGAGGTTTGGCATTCATTTTTTCATTGATATCAAAGGTTCTTGAGAAGGTTGATATCATTATTGTTGTCATTGATTATTTTTATTATCCCAAAGGTTCTCTTGTGAATATTGATTTCATGTGACTATCATTGTTATTGTCATTGATGTATTCGTGGTACTCTAGTTAGTGTTGTGTTGTAACAAGCATGCATGATGTGAAGGTCAACATGGAAAGTCCTCATTTTCAAATTTGTCAAGTGTTTGAGCCTAGTAGTGTCTTGAGAAGGTATGTGCATAGGATGCCTAGTCTTGTTTATGAAGAGACTTTATGTGAAGGCATAAGCTTTATTGCATGGTGAGATAAGGTTGTATAACTATTTTTGACATTGTGTGATCATGTTTGTTAAGTATTGAGATCTTGAAAAGAGGTTTGAAGGTTAGTTTAAGGCCTAATGAGCTGTGAAGACTCAGATGCAGAAAGTAAGGTGGTGAGAGCATGGCCTAATGAGGAATGAAATTCAGTTTCCAAGGAAAGTATGCATAGGTGAGATTTTTTGTATGTGTGATAGGTTGTACCAAGTGTATTCATGATTTTTTAGGTCAAATTTTGAAGGTTAAGGCAAGAAATAGTGCTTAGAGGTCTCTCAAGTACACAAAATGAAGGGTTCTCAACCTAAGAAGGATTTTCATGTGCTTATTAGATCATCAAACCTTTGCATGGGAACTTAATATATTTAAGGTATATGGGGAATGGTCATAGATAAAAATTATAGTCATTTTTTTTGGATTAAGGGGCTATGATTTATGAATGATTTTTAAGAATGGAAATAGGTTTAAACCCTCTTAGAACCCTAATAAGGCCCCGATGTTGAAGATGTTGATCAAAAATGACAATAATAGATTTTTATTATCAGGTAAGCTATTTAATGTTTTATTAAACTTTCCCTTGCACCTCTAGGTGTGATTTAGTTGTCAGGGGTGTGAGTAGACCCTATAGAAAAGTGCAAATTTCTCAAATATTTGTTGTAGCAATTAGAGTTGACCAAGTCAAAGTATGAAAATGGATGGAGAATGAATATTGAGACATTTATTTTATTTATATGAAGGTTTATATACATTTTATAGGCTTTAGGTGTGCAAATTTTGTGTTCCATGTTGGCTAGTCGCTAACAGGTTTAATGATACAAACAGTGAAAAACCTAGGCAGTAGTGAGAAGATGATTAGGAATGTGTTATCATGATAGAGTGAAGAAACAAAATGCATGGAGATGATTTTTGGGATTGGTATGTCATATTAATTATTTTTATAAATATTTTAATTCAAGCATAGTGGTCAAAATGATGAAGCCAAAATGGCTTATTTGACTCAGTGAGATTTATATAGTAAGGTCAACAAATTGGTTTGTAAGACCAATAGTTGCCACTAGACCATATGATGTTTATATTTTAAGATGTTTTTTAAATTTCATATGTTCATACACATGTATGATAAGTTATTGAAAATTTCTATACAAGTGTTGGAGGTCATAGTCACCATGACTAGCCTTTGAGGAAAATTAGCAGTTCTGAGTAAGTTATAGGAGTATTTTTGAGTCTTTTTGCCTTGTGTGATGAAGTATAATGAATTTGGTGAAGTTTTTGAGGTATTTTAGGTTATTTTTATGTGTATGAAGGCCTAATGTGAATAGTACTAATGGTGTGCTTCAAGTGGTGGTTGGAGCTAGAAAGTGTCATGGACCTATGATGAGTTTAGTGGTAGTATATTTGAGTGTTATATGAATTTTTACTTCTATGTGTGTATTTTTAAAGTTTTCCAAGGATATCAAAAAGTAACATGTACTAATGAAGGCCTAATTGAATTAGGTATCCTTAAGGCTTAAAAGAGGATTTGGTATTCTAAGTTGAAGATGACCTATTTTAATGGTAATACAAGTGTTTAAGTGTGTATGTCTGACCAAGAGGTGTGTGAGATAGAGTATTGTATAAGAACAAGGCCTAATAAGGCTAATAGACAAGTTAGAGAATGTGTGTGCACAATCAAAGGAAATAATAATTTGATGAGATTAAGGAGGTATTTTATACCATAATATAATTTTATATAAACTATCATGAAAATATAATAGGGGAACTATAAATGAATATCAAGGTCATATGACCTAATCTATCTTAAAGAAACCTAGTTGATTGAAAAAGCTTAGAAGATAGTTTGAGAAGGATAGAAGAGTGAGAAGACCTAAAAAAGGTGATCATCATCTATGGTATGAGAAAAAAATTTATAAAGTTGATCAAATTTTTCAAGTGGTTGAGTTCGTGTTGAGTCATCTAGGGGGTTGGTGCCTCCTTGCAAGTTGGTGCTTACTAAAGCCTAGCTGGGTTGGTGCTTAGCTAGTTGGGGTTGATGATCCATGTGGATTTGGTGATTCACTAAATTTTGGTATTTTGAATTTTAGTATTGTATTCCATTTTATATTAGTGGGTTTTCTTCCCATTGAGGGTTTCCCACATATATAATGTGTTTTCATGTATAATCTTGTTTCATGCTTGTATCATTGATTGCTTATGCATTACTTGATCTATATGTTGATGTGATGGTTCATATATGATAAGGAGGAATTGAAAGAATTTTTTAAGAGTCTGATTCACCCCAGTCATTATGCTTCCAAAATCACTCAGGATTTATCAAAATATATGAATGGGCACATCAAAACTTCTTTTGGAAGGAGATGAAGAGGGAAATTAAACAAATAATGGTTGAATGTGATACCTACCAATGTAAAAAAGGTGAAAAATAATGATTTATAGTTTTCTTAATCCCTTGCCCATTCTTAATATGATCTAGACTAATATTTATATGTATTTTATTAAGGGGCTCCCTAAATCTAGAGTAAAAATAGTGATCCTGGTCATGGTAGACTGCCTCTCCAAATATAATCATTTGTGTACCCTCAATAATCCTTATATAACCTCCACAATCACACATTCTTTATTGGATAGGAACTTCCATCTTCATGCTATTTTTTTCTTCAATCATCTCCGATTATGATACAACTTTCACTAGCCATTTTTGGACGGAGCTATTTTGATGCACATATGCATAAATGAATATGAGCTTCGGGTATCACCCCCAAATAGATGGCTAGACAAAAATTGTCAACAAATGCTTGGAAACATTCCTTGTTTGCTTTTCTTTGGAACAACATCAATAGTGGGCAAAGTGGATTCCCATCACAGATGGTTTTATAATACCTCTTACCACACTTTTACTAAAAGGACCCTATATGAAGCACTTTATGGTCAAGCACCCCCAACACTTCTCTTATATACCTCCAGTAGTTCCTTGGTTTAGGAGATTGACACTAATATCTTACATTAGGATCAGATTCTCAAAACCTTATGGGGAAATATCCATCTAGCATAGAATCAAATGAAATAGAAAGTTGATCAATACCACTCTCAGTGCACTTTTCAACCTAGCAATATAGTTTTCTTCATCTATAGCCATACAATAAATCATCTTTGAAACTAAAAGGACATCATAATATTATTCTAAAATTTTGTGGACCATATAAGGTTCTCTAATATATTGGGTTTGTTTGTTACAAGTTGGAGATTTCACTTTCCTCTCGAGCTTACCCAATCTTTCATGTCTTGAATGTTTGAAGAAAGTTCTTGAAACCACTATTAGAGTACAAATAGTTTTACTAGAACTTGATAATGAAATATTCATCCTTCTTGAATCGAAAGTAGTCCTTAATAGGTGCACCTACCAACTTGCTCCTACTCAATCACAAAAAATTTAATCCAGTGGCATGATATGCAATCATAAGATATCACATGAGAACCATTATTCCAAATTCAATAATGATTTCCACATCTGATGTTTTGAGGACAAGCTTTTTATAATAGGGAGGGGATGTTAGGAACCCATGTCATACCCTTCTCTTTGTATTATTAATGTATTAATCACTATGGACACATATGCTTTGTAAGTCATCCCTTTAGCATATTTGAAGTATCTCACATATATGAAAAGTAGTAGCTATTAGAATATATTTAGTAATTAAGTAAGTGTCGAAGCCCAATGAAGGCATCCACGAATATTATTGAATTGATCTTTCTCAGAGGAGGTTGCCCCCTCAAAGTGGCATGTGATCTAAAGGTTATCTTGAGTTAATTTCCAAAGTTTATTTCATTATTCATTTATTTTATATAGTTTGTAAATCTATGTAGAATCACTTCACATCTTTTGATTTGAGCACTTGTCTAGACTCCTCCTCATCAAAGATTATAAATATATAATTAATATAACTATATTTATTTAATTTATAATTAATATATATTTAATCTTTTGATTTTTCTTCTACAAAGATGAAATTTCTTAAATTTCTTTTTTGTTTTAGATATATCTATTTAACTAATAAATATAAGTATATCTATTTAATTTATAGTTAAATATATATTTAGTGTTTTGAATTTTTCTATTTTCAAAGATTAATCCTTTTGATTTTTAAAGGATAAATTTTGAAGGGTAAATATCTTAATTCTTTTGGAGTCATTTACTATCGTTTGGTATTAGGTGTATAAATAATCAACTTTCTTTGAAACCCAATATCTTCCCTTTCTACAATCTTACAAGATTTATATCTCATAAAATAACTTGACAATACATTTTATCATTATCAATATTACTTAAAATGCAATCCTTTCAATTTAAAAATTAGTTTTGAATGATTAACTATCATTAAAATTTT
Organism: Torreya grandis; assembly: GCA_037957365.1. NCBI lineage: Eukaryota > Viridiplantae > Streptophyta > Pinopsida > Cupressales > Taxaceae > Torreya > Torreya grandis. Next base: position 1,912,804 of record JARHVA010003034.1, on the reverse strand, counting down.
AACTGAGAAATAACACGTAGACATTCAAATTTAACCCATAGATATAAATATATTGCTTTTTATCATCATCAATGCCATTTAATTGATTTAAAAGATAATGTCGAATGAATAATTATCATTAAATTTTTAACTGAAAGGCAAGCCCTAGAACGAGCGTGTGCATGCGCATGCACAAGCGTGCGTGCTCGCATGCCCACACACACACACACACACACACACACACACATTATTTGCATTCAATGAGGCATGTGCTCACATTTAGTTGTTATTTTAACTAAGAATGATGATGAATTTAGTGTTAATATGTCCCAATTTAAATTTTATTTTTTTATAAATACACAAGAATTTTAGTTCATTATAAAATACTAAAGGACAATAAACCATAGGATATTTTTGGCATTCTATTGAGAATTCATACTTATTATAAATAGATCAAACAATCATTAAAGTATTCATCACTGTCTGAAGCTAGCATTTTTCATGAAACACTTTTTGAATGTCAGTAAAATTGTTTGAAATTATGTAATTTTTTATTTTTCATATTATTTATTATTTAAATGTCTAATAAATATACGACACTTATACCCTTAGCTAATCTATAGAATAAACCCAAAAACATTATTTTTTAATAAATTAAGGTTCATGTATTGTTGCTAATATAGGGTAATGTGAAGAAATTTTATTTTTCAAGTATAAGTGTTATTGCACCATGAGAGTGAAGGAATCTAAGATCAATACTATGGGAACATAATCGTCATACCAATTATAGGCATTGTTTTCATCCATTAGGATTGTGCATGACATTTTGTACCTATTAAAAGTGCCCATGATACTTTGTATATCTATTCTAGATCAATTTCAAATTTATAGGCAAAGTTTTTATCACTTCTAAATATATATTTATACATTAAAATTTATACTATATTAAATATTTAAATATAATATATATGCCTCTAAATTGTATATAAATATTTTACTTCTAAAATGTGAAATTTTAATTAAATATTATTATTAATAATTATATTTAATTATTTATGAGACCTTTATACATAAAAGTATTAACCTTGAAAGAGGAAAAAAATCAATCACTAAACTATATTAGTTTATCTATCTTAAAAAAAAAATATGGTAGAAAACTTAACACAATGACCTACCAACAAGAGGATGTAACATGCGAGAGGTCAACTTCATTAAATATGTGTCACTCCCTATAAACTTGAGGATCAATTAGAACATGGGTCAACCTCTTCATCTATTCTGTTACCTAAAATGTTTTAATTCCACAATATTTGGTTTTTTAATTCCACAAAGAATATTCCTTATATATGTGGGATACTCGTTTTTTCAAAAAAAAATATTAATAAAAAAAATTATTTTAAATAAATTGAAGAAATATTCTCTACATTAATATGTATGTGTAAAAGTAAAATTTTAATTAAAAATAATAATAGTTTGACAATACATTTTTTTATTATTAACATTATTTAAATTACAACACTTTCAATTTAAAAGATAATGTTGAATGAATAATTATCATTAAAATTTTCACTGAAAAATAATTCATAAACATTCACATTTAATTTGTAAATATAAATATAGCAATTTTTATCATCATCAACACCATTTAAACTGCTACCCTTTCAATTTTAACGGTAATATTGAATAAATAACCATCATTAAATTTTTAATTAAATGGCAACTCATAAACACTCAAGTTTAACCCATATATATATATATATACTTACATTGAATGAGAGGCGTGCTCACATTGAGTTGTTTTTAAACTAAGAATGACAATGACAATTGAGTTGTTTTTTAAACTAAGAATGACAATGACAAAACCCTTGCAGAATGAGAGGCGTGCTCACATTGAATTGTCTTTTTAACTAAGAATGACAATGACAATTGAGTTTTTTTAAACTAAAAATGACAATAACAAGACCCTTGCAGGCCATTATATACATATATATACATATATATATATATATATATATATATATATATATATATATATATATATATATATATATATTATACTAACAATAGTTATAATTTGAAAGAATCTACTTAATTAACTCACTTATATTTTATTGACAGAATAGTAATTTTTTAATTGAAAAATATTTAATATCTCTTTGTATTAAATGTATCAATAATCAACTATTTTCGAAAAACAATATCTTTTCTTTTTAACATTTTAAATAATTTATATCTTTAAAAAATAATTTGAGAATATATTTTATCATTATCAACATTACTTAAATTACAACCTTTTCAATTTAAAAGATATATTAAAGAAATAAATATCATTAAAATCTTAAATGAAAAATAATCTATAAACACTTAAACTTAAACATGTGAATACAAATATACCAATTTTTATCACCACCAACACCATTTTAAACTGTTACCTGTTAATCATTAAATTTTTAACTGAATGGCAACCCATGGACACTAAAGTTTAACCCCTGGATATACATACCAACTGCTTACATTGTATGAGAGACGTGCTCACATTGAGTTGTCTTTTTAACTAAGAGTGATGATGACAAGTCCCTTGCAGGCCATCATGGGCCTCCACCAGCTCCTTTGATGATGAGGAGGCCCACATTACCAACACATGCGTTGACAACAACACATATGTCATCTACTGCTTGGAATTTGTCACACAAAACTGTGCTCTGCCTGCTACTTTGGGATTCCCATCTCTGCTTCTGCTTCTGTTTCTGGTGTTTGTTCCATGTCAGGATGCATAGAACCAGCAATTATTCTTTTCTTTTTTGCAGTGGTACGTGGGGACCTCTTTGTTTTGTTTTTGAATGTTGGATATTGTTAGGTCTCAGGAATTTTTTTATTGCTTTGAAGCAATTATGTGACAAGGGATTGCTTCATTCAGATTCCAAGGGAATATACACAGCTTGTTTACATAAATCAGGGTGGTTTCTGTAGACCCATTTGAGAATACCCATCATCGAATAGTAGTTATCATTTTTATGTTATTAAAAATAAAACCATACTCATGTAAATATAAAGTATTGAGAAAGTTTTAATCCATAAAAATGTTATAATATATATTTTTTTATTTTTTATAAAAATATGAAAAAATTGTTAAAAAAATTCAATTAGTAAGATATTAAAGATGATAGTAAAATATAATATTATGGTATTCATTAAAGTATAAATATCAAGAAATAGAAAAAAGACGATGTTGAGTTTAATCTTAAATAAATTTGATAAAATTAATTTCTCTGATAACATTAAAGAGAAAACTGTAAAATATTAATACTAATAATAACATCAATATTTTTATTTATAAACATAGAAAAATATGTTGATTAAAAATAAATGATATGATAGCAGACCTCAAATATAAAGCACAATAAAAATCCTATAAACTAAAAGTTTTATATAAGAATTATAAATCTTCATTAAAATTATAATTTATCAAAGAAAAATCAAATATCTTCATAATTTTATTATATAAATGTTTAATTAATAAAATTATAATTAATAAATCTTAAATTTTGAAAATATTATTATTTGTGATTTTGTTTTTAAATATATTGATGAAGATGATAACTTCCAATATTTATTTATACTACTATCATCAATCACTTAAAAATATAAATGTAATATATATTTATATAATTCAGAAGATTAAAAAAATTAAAAAAAACAAAAATTTTATAAAAGAATTTATAAATTATATATATATATATATATAAATAATTTAATATATTTAAAAACTTTTCATCATAATTATTTAATTATATTTAAAATATAATATATAAATAATATTGTACATATTAATTGCATATTATTTATTAATAAAAAATATTATTAATTCGAATTTTTATTTTCATGAATATAAAATTATAACTTCCATCCTTATATTGTTAGCATAAATTAAACCTCTCAACATAATTACAAACTGAAAATATTTCTCTAAATAGTACTTTTGGAGTTTCTTGTATATTTTAGTATGTGACAGTGTGTTAAGAGTGTTCTTGCTCAGCTGAAATACTTTTGAATATTTGAATTCTAACACTATCATATTCAAGAGTGCCAATGGAAACCTTCGTCTCCTCTGAAGCTTATCCTGGCTGCATGTCATATAATATTAAAGAATATGTTTGAGGTGTGGGCCTTATTATTTATTTTTTTGGTTCATTTGTTATATATATTGTAGTAGTTTGTGTTGTTTGTTTTGTAGTTTCGTAAAATTGAGAGTTTTTATAAAACGCCAATCAAAAACATTTTCCTTATAATTAATAATATATATTTTTATTTGAAAAATTATTTTTTAAAAATATATATATTTATTAATTTTTAAAATTTATAATAAAAATATATTTTTTTATATATTTCTTCAACAGATTTACTGATATACTTCTCTAGCTCAAATTATAATGTATGTTGAAAGTCATGATTTAAATATTCCTTTAGAAATTGAAAATTTTGGGAAATTGATTTATTATTATTAAATTTTATTTTATATATTTTTTATAATTAAATAAAAAAAAATTATATAAATATATTAAATATTTATTTATAATTAAAAATAATAATTAATTTTTTTCTTTAAAATATATTAAAAATTTATTTTTAATTAAAGTTTTGTATTTTAATTATGTAGTAAAGATCTAGAATTATAATTACCATTTTATATATAATAGGCTTTTAATAAATGTATTAAAAAAACTGTTTATAATTAAATATTTATTTATATTAAATATTTATTTTATCATTTCATATTAAATTTTAAATAGTTTTTTAACTTAATTTTTCCATATATTAATAATATAATGTGTTATAATAATTAATCCTATAAAATAAAATAAAAAATGAAAGAATGGTATCACACTTCAAATATTAAATTAGGCGAAATCAAGAATGAATACATATTAAACTTATAAATAAAAGGAATACTTTCCAATAAAAAGGATTAAAAAATAATCAACAAAAAACATATAAAATTAAGTGTTAATAGACTACAACAAATCACTAAGCACTAAGAATAAAAACAAGCATAGGGTGGCAGAGGTCAAGAATTATATGGTTTATCACTCAATCTTCTGAGCCACTTGTGGTAGGAGGATTTGTAAACTCAGATAGTAGATCCAAAACATCAACCTTTTTATTTATCTTTATTCTTTGTATGATCTTTCTTATTGGATAAAATTATAAAACTTTGCATATAATTATAATGACACCACGTAAAATGGGAGACCCATGACAATTACCCTTACAATTGTATTGGGCATTGACAATACACAAATCACAAGGGTTACACTCCATCCAAAGAAATAATTGATATAGGGAAAAGGTGACAGAGTTGTAATTATGTGTCTCAATAAAGAGTAACTTCAATGATGTTGCATTCAAAATTACACAACAAAAATAATGTAAACAAATGCAACAATGAATAAACCCAATTCCTTATTAAATCTTAATGGAAGGAAATGAAATTTATATAAACAATAAAAATAAAACACTATGTGATCTTAAATGATACAATTTTACAATAGATACTCAAATATATACTTACTAACTTGTTAGCATTATTTGAAAGTATATCTATCCCTTAGAATTTTCCTATAATATATACCCTTAAGCTCGATGACTAGCTACTTAAGGAGTAATGTAATTTTTATATAGGCACAATAACCACATACTTTTTATAATGTTCAGTAATCCACTAACATCATTAAATTTGTAACAAAACACTATGCACCACAAACATTAAATGATTACTACAATACCAATCTACCTTAACACATCAAAGAATAATGCATCATGATAAATCACATCACAAAGTGACATTAAATAGATCCATGATTCAAATAATTAAATGAAAATGGTTAGAAATTACAAGGGATATTTTCCCAAAACACATCATAAGAAAATATTTGCACATAAGAAGCTACACAAAAATTACAACCCCAAAAGGTTAAGTCACAAGACTTTATAACCATGGATGCATTGGAGAATTCATGCAGAGTGATCCTTTTATTTTTAATTTTTCTCACCAAAACCCTTTATAATATTTTTCACTAGAAATTGGAAGAATTAAGCTCGGTTATCTATATGGAACAAAAAAAGACCTTAAAAAAAACTATGTAAAATTTCTCAAGTTGATACAAAATATGGATCTAATTTACTAGTTATACTTTATATATGTTTCCACTATTTTAAATATATGTAATTCATACTTGTAATACACAATTGTAAGACACATCATGTTAAAACATCAATCTAGATAAGTTTCAATGGAAAATTCAATATGGGGATGATCTAAACATCTTTAGAGTGATGACATCATTGATTTTATACTCTTGAAATGGAAGGATTTTTCATTAATACCTTAACTACCAATATATGTAGGTGGTAGTTGCACAACCACAAGGTTTTTATAGGTGGTTATTGCAAAACTACCCATTCAATTACATAATCACTAGTCTACATAGACTGGAGGTTTCTCCATCATACAAAATATGGGTAGAGGAATGGCTTAAAAAAATTTCTCTACTCAATGGTGGTAAGTTTGAACTTATTAGTGGGTTTTAAAGTAATAGGTCATATGATGTAGAAAAAATAGGCCAACCTTCCAGAGGCCATAAATTTCAAGTCATAATTTCATTTGAGCTCTTCCACGTACGAAAATGACCATATCAAAAAGTTTAATTCTAACTTAAGCTGCTCTATCCACTTAGATTTGATTTTGATATTTTTTGGAGGCCAAACATGATCATTTGAGGGTTTAAAATTAATGTTTAATGATTTTTTTAAGAATTTTCTATTTCTAGAAATTATATAATTTTAGAACCAAAAGTCAACTTCAGTTTAATTTCATCCCATAAGTTAATTTTATTATTTAGGTTATTTTAAGAAATTTTTAAAGATATTCATGCTTGCATGCAAAACTTAATATAAATAGCGACTGCTAAAGATAGACAATTTTTTTTAGATTTTAATTTTTTTGAAGTTTTGCATGTCAACTCTAAATTCTAAGTTGAGGCTTATTTAATCATAATTTGGGTTTGTAATTATTTCAAGCAATTAATACAAATCAATTCTGAGTATTATTTCAAGATATTAGCCTATTGGTAATTTTCTTGTTCTTTATAGTTTTCGGGTTCATTATCTGGTATCAGAGCAAGTTCGAATCTTGGAGGAGTAAAGAATGGTGAGAGGATGAGAAGGTGTTGCATAGATGAACCATACTATACAAGAGTTGTAGAGATAATTTCAATAATTAACAAAGGTTATCACTAATCAGCAAAGAAGATAAGGTGGTGATGAGGAAGACACAAATCATGATGAAGAAGTTTAGCAAGAAGAAGAACAACAAGAGAAGCCACCATCAATGGAAGAGAGGATGGTTTACGCTTTATAAGGAAGGAATGAAGGAATCAAGGTTTATGTTCTAGATTATAGAGGTAGTTTAAATCCATAGGATTTGATAGATTAGATGAATAGCATGGATAAGTTCTTTGAAAGGAAGACTATGAGAGAAGACAAGAAGGTAAAGTTTGCATGCACAAAATTGAAAGGTCATGCAATGATTTGGTGGGATCACCTACAAAAAGAGAGATAGAGAAAAGGTAAGAAGAATACTAATTCGTGGAAAAATATGGAAAAGAAGCTGAGAGAGAAATTTCTTCCTATGGATTATGCACAAACCCTATACAGAAGATTTCATAATTTAAGGAAAAAAGATCACAGTATACAAGAGTATATAGATGAATTTTACAAGCTTTCCATACGAGTGGAGCATGATGAAGTAGAAGAGTAGATGGATTTAAGGTATGTAAATGGTTTAAAATTTTCTACTCAAGATGAATTAAGCATGCATAAAATACTTAACATGGAGGAGGCTTATCAATTAGCTTTGAAAGTAGAAGCAAAACAAAATAGACAAAATTTTAGAAGGACATCTACTAGTCCAAGAAGAGGTGGATCCCCTCCAATAAGGGGAGGAGGTGGGTTCATTCCCACCAAAGATGGATTTAATTCCAATAAAGGTTAATCATCATGTGGTGTAGAAAGGCAAGATGATAATAGGCAAGGGTTTCAATACTAACAAAGAGGAAGGGAATTTTAGAGAGGATGAGTTTACAGTGGTGCTAGAGGATGGTTTTTGAATCAACACAGATCTTATGTCTGTTATAGATGTGGATAATAAAGGCACAAAGAATTTGAGTGTCTAAATTGTTAAGATCAAGAAAGGAGGCAAGAAGATCGCCCAAAAGTAAGTCTAGTTGAGGCTGAAATAGAAGAGTCGATTACTGAAGTTGCACTAACAGAGGTTGGAGAGAATATCATGATGAGATGAACCATAATTGCTCCAAGGAAGGAACAAATGCATAATAAAACAGGTGGTGATGTATGGTTGTGATCAAATATTTTTTGAACAAGATGTACTTCGGGTGGAAAGGTATGCAAAGTAATTATAGATGGTGGTAGTTACGAAAATATGGTTTCTAAAGAAATGATAGAGAAACTAAATTTGCAATGTGAAAGGCATCCTAATCCTTATCGGATTTCATGGTTTAATAAAGGGAATGAAGTTATAGTAGATAAAAGGTGATTAATCAAGTTTTCTATAGGTAAAAGTTAAAATGATGAAATATGGTGTGATGGTATTTTGATGGATGCATGCCATGTGTTATTAAGGAGACTGTGACAATTTGACAAGAAAGTAGTTCATGATGGAGCAAAGAATACATACACTTTTTGGAAAGATGGTACACATTTAGTTTTGTTACCTCTTAAAGAGGAAGAGAAGAAAAAAATCATGATCTCTACTAAATAATTTATCCAATATACGAAGGTAGCAGGTTGTTATTGTGCATTAGTAGCAAAGAATGAAGAAACAAAAATGGTGTCAATACCAACAAAAGCAACAAGAGTGTTGAAATAATATATAGATGTTATGCCTAATGAGTTACCAGATGGTTTACCATCGAAGAGAGATATATAGCATCACATTGATTTGATTCTAGGATCATCTCTAACTAATCAAGCAACTTATAGGATGAGTCCAATAGAACATGCAAAATTAAATAAACAGGTTACTGAATTGCTAAGGAAGAAGGTGATAAGGGAGAGTATGAGTCCATGTGTAACACTAATGTTGATAACTCCAAATAAATATAGAGGATGGAGAATGTGTATGTATAGTAGACCAATTAATAAAATTATAATAAAGTTTTGGTTTCCTATACCTCATTTAGATGATATGATGTATGTTCTTACAGGAGCAAAATATTTTACCAAGATTGATCTAAAGAGTGGTTACTATCAGATTTGAATTCATGAAGAAGATGAGTGAAAAACTACATTCAAGACTAGGGATGGCTTATATGAGTGGATGGTGATGACATTCGAATTATCTAATGCACCTAGCACATTTATGAGGGTGATGAATACAATGCTATAAGAATATATTGGTAAGTTTGTGGTTGTTTATTTTGATGATATTTTGATATTCAGTAAGACTATAGAAGAACACTTAAAACATTTGAGAATGGTGATGGATTTATTAAGAATAAAGAAGTATGGAAATTTGAAGAAGTACAGGTTTATGCAGAATAGTTTGGTATTTTTGGGATTTGTAGTTTCAACAATTGGTGTGAAAATGGATGAAAAAAAGAAAAAGGCAATTATTGAGTGGCCTATTCTGAGAAGCATTATAGAGGTAAGAAGTTTCCATGGTTTAGTAAATTTTATAGAAAATTTATTAAAAAATTTAGTAGTATTGTGGCACCAATAACATGTTGCATGAGAGGGAAGGAATTTACATGGACTAGAGCAGCCATAGAAAGCATTGAATTTTGAAGAAGATTACAAAAAGACCAATTTTAGCATTACCAAATTTTAACAAACTGTTTGAGGTTGATTGTGATGCTTCATTTGTGGGAATTGGTCCTATGATGAGTCAATAAGGAAAGCTAATAGTGTATTTTAGTGAGAAATTGAATGAGGTAAGAACAAAGTATTCTACTTATGATGTCGAATGTTATGCAATTGTACAAGCATTAAGACATTGGAGTCATTATTTAGTGCCTATGGAGTTTATACTATTTACATATTATGAGGCTTTGAATTATGTGAATACACAAAATAAGTTGAATAGTAGGCATGCAAAGTGGGCTTATTTCTTACAGGGGTATACTTTTGTGTTGAAACATAAATCAGGAAAATAGAATCAGGTAGCTGATGCATTGAGCAGGAGAGTAGTGTTATTAACTACTGTAGTGAGTGAAGTAACTAGATTTGAAGATATTAAAGAATTATATGATATTGATCCATAGTTTGGCAAGGTAGTTGATCATTGCAAGAATATGTTAATAGGTGGAATAAATTTTATTCATGATGAGTATCTTATACAAGAAGGTTATCTATTCAAATGGAAATAATTATGCATTCCAATTGGGTCTCTACAAGACAATTACATAATGATGGTTTGGCTGGACATTTTGGTAAGATGAAGACAATAGCTTTGGTGGAGGAAAAGTATTTTTGGCCAAATATGAAGAGATATGTGACAAGGTATGTTTCAAAGTGCAGAATATGCTAGGTGGCTAAAGGACATACATAAAATACTAGACTTTACATGCCATTACCAGTTACAAGAGGGTCATGGATAGATTTGATTATGGATTTTGTGTTGGGATTGCCAAAAACACAAAGAGGTAATGATTTATTTTTTGTTATTGTAGATAGATTTTAAAATGGTACATTTCATTGCATGTAAGAAAACCAATGATTCCACTAGAGTTGCAAAATTATTTTTTAAGGATATTGTGAGATTGCATGGTGTTCTAAAAACTGTTACTTCAAATAGGGGCATGAAATTTCTATGTAATTTTTAGAGGACTTTGTGGAAGAAGATGGGTACTAAGATATAATTCAGTAGTGCATATCACCCAAAAATAGATGGATAGACAGAAGTTGTGAATAGGAGCTTGGGAAATTTATTAAGATGCATAGTGGGAGAGAGGCCAAAACAATGGGACTTGGCTTTACCACAAGCTGAGTTTGCATATAATAGTTTAGTGAATAGATCAATAGGAAAGTCACATTTTCAAATTATTTATGGAAGAAATCATATGGGTATTTTAGATTTGGTACAATTGACAATTGTAGATCAAACTAGTGATCATGTAAAAGCATTTGCAAAGCCTATGCAATAGTTGTAAGGAGTAAGAAGAAAGTTGTAGGAAAGTAATGAAAAATATAAAGCAACAATGGATGTCAAAAGAATATCCAAGGTATTTGAATAAGGAGAGTTGGTAATGGTTTACCTACGGAAATAAATATTTCCAAAAGGCACATACAATAAGTTAAAGTATAAGAAAATTGGAACATGAAAATTTGTGAACAAAATCAATGATAATGCCCATGAGGTGAGTTTACCACAAAATTTTGATATATCTCCAGTATTTAATGTTTCATATTATATGAATTCCATGGAGAAGATGGTGAAAATGATGAAGATGAAGAATTAAATTAGGAGCAGTAGGTTCCAAAAAAGAAGAAAGAAAAAATAATGTAGGTTTTGGATATGAAGATAGTGAGCACAAGGCAAGGGAATTATAACAAGTATTTAGTGCAATGGGAAGGATTGCAATAAGAAGACAACACTTGGATTATAGAATGGGATTTGAAGAAGATTGATAAAGACAAATGGAAGTAGTATAATCAATTCAACTCGTAGGAGTTGGGTTGTTTTCAACCAAAGGAGAATGATGCAAAAAAATAGGCTAACCTTTTGGAGGCCATACATTTTGACTCGTAACTTTGTTTGAGCTCTTCCATACACTAAAATGACCATATCAAAAATTTAGATTCTTATCTAAGTATCTCTATCCACTTAGATTTGATTTTGATATTTTTTGGAGGCTAAATGTGATTATCTGAGGGTCTATAATTAACGTTTAATGATTGTTTTGAGAATTTTCTATTTTTAAAAATTGTATATTTTTAGAACCAGAAGTCAAATTCAATTGAATTTCATCCCATAGGCTAATTTTAGTTTTTAGGTTATTTTTGGAAATTTTTAAAGCCACACACTCTTGCATGTGAAACTTACTATAAATAGTGGCTACTAAAAACAGATGTTTTTTTTTAGATTTTAGATTTTTTGAAATTTATATGTCAACTCTAAATTCTAAGTTGAGGATTATTTAAGCATGGTTTGGGTTTGTAATTATTTCAAGCAATGAATACAAAATAATTCTGAGTATTGTTTCAAGATCTTGGCCTATTGGTAATTTTCTTGTTCTTGATAGTTTTTGGGTTCATTATCAAAAATACATACCTTGTGGAAGATATAATACATTAAATAAGGTAGTGAGGATTTTTTAGGCTATATTCACTTTTTAATTTTCATGTTTGAGTATTTTTTCATATTATCTCTTTGTTTCCTATTTTTAGGAGTTGCTACAATGTTGGATTATTCTATGAAGTGTTGTGAGAATGCAAATAGACAAGGTCTAAGTTTGGATAGGGTAGTTGGTATATTGGTTAATGAAATTCCAAAATGGTAATAACATGTACATTTAAGGATTACATATAGGAAAGGGGACTGTTATTGCCTCACCCACTAGAGTATTTCTCGTACTAGGTTTCTCCAAGTCAATTCTTATGCTTATCTTGTGTTTTGGTGTTTATTTCATGCTTCACTTTATGTTCCAAATTTTGTACATTTAAATTCCAACACAGCATATCTTTTTTTTAGCAAACAAACTAGTCTAGAATAGTCATTCATCAATCAATTACTTATGTTAGGAGTATAGGATCCATGTCAGTGAATATTATTGAAGAATATCTACCTAGTGTATAAATCAAATCATTATCAAAGTTGATTTAGTATTATTATTTTTATGTAGTTTTGTATGTTCATGACTACATTACAGTTTATGCCCATCATTGGATCAAGTAGTGCTAATGGTAAAGGTATTGATTTTCATTGTGTGAAATTTATTTGGTTGATTTTCTAGCTATTATTGCATTTTGCTCTAGGTTGCAAGTGGGTGGAGAGGAAAATGGATTATATTCTAGTGGATAGGCATCACAATGAGTAAGTCCAAGTGTACCATAGGTCAGATTGGAGTGGGGATCTAGTAAGTCATGGTTTTAAATTCATTTTTTGTCATTGTAATGTCATAAATGTTATCTAAATTTAAGTCAAAGAAACCCACCATTTTCTAAACAAAAGTTTTAAAGTTAATTTTGATGATTTTGTTAGGGAAAATGGTAGTATGTTAGATAGTTTAGAAATTTTGTAAAAATAATAATTTATTGAAATTAATGATGAATCTATTAAAAATTCCTTGATTTCATTGTATCATACATTAAAGTCATCATAGATTTGAATTCATTAAGGGTGCAGTGAACTCATCAAAGGTTGCAAGGAATTCATCTAAATTTTAGCAAATTTGTTGTTGGGTATAAGTTAGATATATATGTCATCATGAATGGATGGTGATGTAAATAATGATCATGATAAATGGATTTTTAATATGAAAAATACTAACATTGTGCCATTTGGACGTGTGTAGGAGAGATGACCTATACTTATTATATTGGAGAGGTGGTCAAGTGTGTTATGATTGATGCAAAGATTAATAAATTATGGGGTGGGTGTATTAGAGGCAGTGGGGTTTTCATATTTAATAGAGATGCCTAAGATCTATGTCGCTGGCATTGGTAGAAACTAGAACTCAAAGACCAGTACATTTCAGATAGCTAGAGAGGATACGAATATCGAACTAGAGGATGTGTGGAGGATACATCACATCTCGATAAGGGGTGTGAAGGTATATTTGAGAGAGACTACATAGATAGTATCATTATCAAGATTTTTTGGGGAGAACATTATCCTGATGATACACTATGGGATAGATTTGGATCCTTGCATGTTATTATAGGAATATATATGATTCATTTTGACATGTGGTTATGTATGGATATGTTATTATGGTTTAGATAGATAGATGAATGTATATGTTATGAAATTGTCTCTTTTGAATTCAATATTTGAGAAATTTTAGGTTTTTTTTTAGATATAATATGATGGACTATCTGTAAAAGTGGTTTTTAGGAGAATGAGATAGATTGATAGTTGCTTTCCATAGGCTTTGTATGGAGTTCCAATAAGATTTCCAACATCATTTCTAGCATGATTACGAATATGAATTGAGCAACCTTATTTTTTAGTTGGCATATGAAAATATGCACCAATGGTATGGAAAACCCATGATGGATAACTTGTAAGATGTGTAGGTACTAATATATTCACAAGTGCAAGACATAATGCATCATGATATGGAATATCATAATAAAATTGTTTATAATGTGCATAGTAAATGTGACTCAAAGCAAACAATAAAAATAAAACAACATAAATTAAAAAAAATTCAAAGAAAATTATAAAACAAGCTATAAAATAATGAATGCTTAGAGAAAGTAAAAGCTATTAAACAACTGTACAAGCAAGGAATCAAAGAGATGTAAAAATAACTATAAAAATAATGAAAACTATTGTCTTTTTGTTATGTCCATTAGATTAGAAACCTTCGTCATATGAGATTTTTTGATAATGATAACTTTATGAAATATAATTTGCATAAGGTAGGACAAGGGTATTGACCTAAGGACAAATTTGTGTTTTTTTTATGGATAAATAAGCTATGTACATAAAAGAAAATAAATTCTACATAGTGTAACTAAAAATAAGGGTTTTTTTATAATGTATGGATGTTATTATGAATGGGTGAATGTTTATCCAATCATTGTGACATGGGAATCAATTATATATGCAATATTTTTCTAAAACATGAGCTAAAGTGTTTATGCATGTGACCACCAAGATCAAACCCTAGACTAAAATGTCATAGGTGACTAGGATGAAATGGAAAAGGGATGTATACAATGGGATATACAATGGATAGGATATATGAATTGGATTTAGAGATGTCCCCAAGTAATAAGGGTGTGCGTAGAAAATGGTTTACACATGGTGATATAAATTGGTTTACACCATGGTACTTACCCAAAGTGCCATAAGAATGGTTTTCACTTTTGGATGGATTATTTTCCTCTTCCTTTCTTCTAGGGGGGAGGGATATACATATAAAAAATAACACTAGATCAATTTAATTATGCAAGTGTTTGAGATTCATGATGTTCATTAGCTCATCAAGCTCTTCACCATATTCTAAACACTTTATATGCATCAGATATGTACTTGGTAATGACAACATATGGACCTAACCAATTACATTCAAAATTTCCATTGTTTTCTTAATCAACATCTGTATTTTGTTGATTTTCCTTAAAAATAAGATTTTTGAAATCAAATTATTTTTCTTTTCTTTTTTTATAGATATGATGGAGATAATTTTGATAGGTTTGTAGATGGTTTAGGACATGAAGTAAATTCTCATCTGAGAGGTCAAGCTCATGTAGTTAGGTTGTGTGGTATTCTTCATCATCAACCAAGTCTTTAAATGAAATGTGTAATGAAGGGAGCTCAACTTCAATTGGTAAAATAGACTCGATGTTATAGACAAGGGAATATGGGGTTTCCCCCATGGGTGTGTGGATACTTGTACATTAAAAACATAGAGTAAGATAAAGCTATAAATTCCAATTGTAACCAACATCATTAACAACCCATTTGAATATTTCAAGGATGTTTTTATTGGAATCCTTTGCTTAGCCATTTCCTTGAGGATAATATGGTGTAGACCATTTATGATTGATATGATAGGTTTGGAAAAAAACATTTATGTCTCTATTCTTGAAATACTTCCCATTATCATAAGTAATAGTGGATATTATACTATAATGACAAATGATATGGTTTAGGATAAACTTTAAAATCTATTTTCCTATTACGTAGGTGAGGGGGAATGGCCTCCACCCATTTGATGAAGTGTTCATTAGTTGTTATGATATTCTTGTGACCATCATAAAAATTGGGATTTATTTTTCCAAAGAGGTCTAACACCCATGTGGAAAAGAGCCATGGTGTCAAAATAAGCTATAAATATTATGATAAAGTATGGATAAGGACATCACATTTTTGGCATGGGATGTACTTCTTGGCATCTTTACAAAATTTAGTCTCCATTATTGACCAATAATATTGAAATCTAAGAATATTTCTGGTAAGTATTATTCCAATTATGTGCACACCATATATACTATCATGAAATTATGATCTGTGCATAGCCCCTACACAACCAAGCTCATTCTCTATTTTCTCTATTGTGTATAACATGCACCTCACACCCAATCATGCATATTCCTTTACATGAAGATTACTCTCAACCATTTGCATCGATCACATGCTATCTCATAGACTCCTATGTAACTCTTGCACTTTTTTATTAAGTCCTACACCCACTTATGAAATTATGCACACTCCATGCCTCATAGTCCCATGTACCTCTTGCACTTCCATGGTAAGTCATTTTCTCCCTCACCAATTTTTTTGTACTTTGTGTCTCATAGTATTTTTCCAAGTCTTCTACCTATTCATCAAATATTGTGCACTAAATTTCTTGTACCTTGTAATCATATGCCAATTCCTACTCTCATACCCCATAAAGTCCCACATGCATCACCCAATTTTGTGCCCTTTATGCCTCACAATTTTATGCACCTCATTAGCATCCACTTGGACACATCGACTTTCCTTGACCATGTACCCCAAGTGATCTAACTATCATTACTACTGAAAGGAGATCCTAGATTTGAATTCAAATGATTGATATCCTAGACATTAATTGCTCTAATCATTACCAACTACTACATCTAATATGATCAATGTGTCAATGATATCTTCCTTGGTAAATGAATAGTAATTATGATTGATCTTATATTCTTATGCTATATATGTAACATATGCATCTGATTCATATAGATATAATGAAGATCAATGCCATTACACATAATCATAACATTATTAGCTTGCTCTACACATCTAATCAATATACCCAAATTGTTGGAACTATACTCTATATTCATTTCCCTATCTTAAATTAATGAATATAAGTTATATTTCCTATAAGGTAAGACTATCAATCCATTTTATGTGTATTATTTATTCCACCTGAATATTTCAATATGCATTCAATCTGAATAGCCATAGCTCAGTTTTCCACTGCACACCTCAATCTTGGGCCTTATCGTGTGGATTAATGGGTATCAAAGTGGTTAAACACTTAGAGAGGATCTTGGATATAAGCCTCACTCTATTATTTTTCTTATGCATGCAACCACAAGATCACAATGAGAGAGAATGTTTTTCTTTTTTTATTCTATTTTAGAAACTCCATCAGAATGTCATATCAAAATTAAGATGGATGACACCTAAAATCCACCTAAGATAGCCCCAAAAATATTAAGGCTCATCTTGATACTCTAGAGGCATAGCACATTAAATGTTTTGGTCAATTTATGAGTTGATGATGCAGCTCAACATGACATCCCTTCCTAATCTCAACATCCTACTCCATAATGGTTTCAGTAGAAAACCCCCTTTAAATTACATGTCAATCTTGAAATCCCCTTATTTGAAGGAAATATTGATGTCAAAGCATTAGATGCTTAGATTCAATAATCAAGGCATAAATTTTAGTCAACTAATTTATTAATACTAAAAAGATCACCTTCATAGTAATGAAGATGTCCATTCTAGTTGTCAACAGGTGGGAAACCTTAAGTGCACAACACACATAAGAGTGCATTCCAATTGAATCATGGTTGACTTTTGTCAACATGCTAAAGGGGGAATACTACCCTCTCCAACACTTTGAATATGGAAACATCAAGTTCTATAACTACACCGGTATAAGGATTAGTCAATGGATGACTACACCAACTCATTACATGACTAATCTATGTGTCTATAATAGAACTTAAGAAAAAATCATAGGGTGTTAGATTACCTTATCAGACTTTCACCTTACATCTACATGAAGATGGATTTCTTGAATTTTAACACTTTAGGTCAATCATATTGTAATACTACTAAGATTAAATCCAAGTGATAGATGAAGCAATGTTCCACCTCTTCATATAATGCAGTGTACAAGGCCCCATCAACACACAAATCCACATCATAGCCTTCTATGAATAATAAACAACACACTTCTTTCAAATTTGAGTAGTACCAAAATCCTTCTCAAAACTTGAAGGCTCTAACACCTTCTACTTTAGATACAGGCAAAAATGAGTCTAGTGACAAGTGGTTCCATCTCCATCACTTATCCACCCATAATGACTTTGAATGTCATGTGCATCAATCCCTACTCACATAGTCTACATGAGGACCTGCACTAATGGATAACATTGATGTAGATTACTCTTGTCTAGAAACTAACTCCACTATGATTCACATCTCTAAATAATGTGAATGTATCTTCCACACTTATTATTTGGCTAAAGGTTCAACCTATCTCATTAATAATGGAATTCATAAAAATATCATTATTTAATCCATAACTCAATACCTTGGTCTTGACACTATTATGCACCTAGACCATACTCATCGAGATGGTTGTAGAAAGGGAAAGATATATGGTTTTGATGATAAGTCACTTTACAATACAAGGTCAAGCTGATGGAGGACAATATTTCTTATGACACCACACCTCTAGAGGTCCATGACATCTTATTGAGAAGATTGTATCTATCTGACTATGAAGCTACATATCAATCTAAACCATGACATTAGACTTTTCAAATGTAATATCATTTGTACAAACTTTTTGAATTCATAACCTTGACCAGATTCACATTGGTATCTATTAATTAATTTCATAAGCTTATATTTCATTCAAAAAAATTCATGTAACTCATGGTTTGCCCTGATACACCTACACAATGAAAGATGACAAATCATGCCTTAGTAATACACAAGACTCACACATCATCACAACAACAAATATAAAATCTACTAGTGTAATAAAATGAAGTCTTCATAGAATTTGAAGGCCTTACAACACACTATGTATAAAATCACCACATGTTCTTGGATCCCCTCTTCCAAATAGGCCCCTATATCACAAATCAATTCAGGATAATGATGAACTATGGTGCCACATACAAGATCAAGATTCATGTAAAAGAGTACATATATTTAGCTATGAGATGTGAGCTCTATGTAGTAGAGAAAATAAGGAGTGAGCTTGGTTGCATAGGGTCTACACATGGATCATTCAACCTTTATTGAAGATCAATGGTCTTCATTATTTTGGTGCAAATTTTTATAAACTACACATAAAGTTGCTACAAAGTATACCCATTATCTTGATCAGCATATTTGCTAACCTTGACCACTCTAAAAAGTTGATGTGTGCTATGGTAGGTGCATATGTCTGTCACATTGATGATATGGTCCTTTTTTATAGGTTATAAGTGTTTAAGATCAAAATCAAAAAGATGTGTCACTTTTAGCTCAAGAAATGGTAGAGTGTAAGGCTTGAGAAGTTTCACATTAAAGACTAGGTACATGCCCAAGTACTGAGGCAGATCAAGAATGAAGGCGTTTTCACCAGATGTGTGAAAAATGGTATAAGCACCATAGTGTAGAGGCTTGAACTTATGGTATGGGCCTTTGAAGCACTTCTTCTAAAGTTACAAAAAAACTTTATCACCAACTCAGAATGCATGAGGTATGTGAAGTGTATCATTATGTTCCTTATACTTAGTTTGGGTAAAAGAGAGGAACTATAAAATGTAATGGTGAAAATACTAGATGTGGTTCATAAACTTCTCAAATTTGTCCATTTCATGTTCCTATGTGTGAGCCTTAATGCTTGATGATGCATGGTAGGAGATGTATATAGGTGTCAAAGGTTAAAACCCAATACATGTCTAGGATGGACTATGGCCAGTAGAGCTATGAAGAGCCTTGTTATAGGCATTTTGACTATACAAGATATTATCATCCTAATTGAGATTATACATAAGATTGTACATTTATAGAAGTTAAACAAGTTGTGATTGATTACTTTAATTTGTCCATCTATCTAAAGATGAAAGGACATTGATAGATCTAATTGCATACCCATAAAGTCCCATAATGCTTGCAAAAAATGAATCACAAAGCAAGGATCTCATTCAGAGATGATGGATGTTGGCATCCCAAAATGAACCCAAACATGGTTGAATAAAGCTTGTGCAGTGATAGCTACATCAATGTCTTTCTTGCATGTGACCATGATGGACATCTTAAAAAACCTATCCAATACAATAAACACAATGTCATGTTGTCATCTCGTCATAGGTAGCCCAGTCATAAAATACATGTTGATATGTTGATATTAAATAAAGGTGTGTAAAGTCTTAGGTTCCTGTTAGTGGGATTGGTGAAACAACAAGGAATGCAAAACTTGATGTGGCATTCCAAATCTATAAATATTTTAGGCCCATTACACTTTATTCAACATTCTATAAGATCTACTAAAAACTCTTAACATTCAAGCTTCAGAGTATCCTTCCTAACATTATCTCTCATAGTCAAGGGCCCTTTGTTAAGGAAGGCATATTAAAAATAGTATATTTCTTATCCATGTATTTATTCTTTAAATTGAGAAATTGAATAGGGACAGAATGTTTTTAAAATTGGACATGAATAAAGCATATGACCATGTATCAAGGGAATTTTTGGATAAAATTTTGAACAAATTAGGTTTTATTCACAAGTTCAAAAAGATGGTCTCCTCGTGCATCTCTACCCATCCTCCCCATTTATCGATTCTTATCAATGGAATCTCAACTTGGATTTTTCCTATTGAAATAGGCCTCGGGCAAAGAGACCTTATGTCCTTATATCTTTTCATTATTTTGGCTAAATATCTAGGTAGGAACTTTAAGGTTGTACAAAAGAAGGGGAGATAAAATGTCTAAGAATAACCCAATTAGTGGATATTTTATCCTAACAACAATTTGTTATGAAACTATCATCATGGAAAAATCTTTGGTCCATGAAGCTAGATCTATAAAATCTATTCTTTTCAACTATGTTGAGGTTTCTAGACAAAGCACCAATATGGATAAAAGTTATATATTCTTAATCAATACTCTTAAGGTTAGGAAAATAATAATTTTACACCATTTTTGTTTTCATATGAAAATATTCCCTTCAAACTATATATGGATGCCACTTATAAAAAAGAAGACTCGAGTTGAACAATTGGAATTCTCTGTGGCATAGTTTTAAACTAAACTGATGGGGTGGAAAAGATACCTTCCCATCCAAAAAAGGAAACTTCAACTCCTAAAAATATCTCCACATAATATCCTCATCTAATTAATGTCCCTCTTCAAGATACTCTCTAAGGTGATGGAAAAAATAGGAAAAAAAAACTTTTATGGTATGAAACAAAGGAGAAGCGAATATTTCATCTGGTTGACTGGGATAAACTCTACCTCCCTAAAACTCAAGGTAGAATGGGTCTGAGAAATTTAATGGTGATTAATAAGGCTTTCCTATCCAAAATTGGATGGTGGTTGATGACAAAAACTATCCTATGGACTACAATTTTTAAATTATAATATTTTAACCATTGTGAATCAAAGTCCTTTCTAACTTTGGTTGACCCCTCTTAGGATCAATTATATGGAATCATATAGCTAAGAGAAGGAAACTCCTTGTTAATGGATATAGATAAAATATCAAAAGGGGAAAGAGAATCAATTTTTTGGATGACACTTGGTTACTCAATTGTCCCCTGACTTCATTAAAACCCTAAGATATAATTAGACACAACCTCAAAGAGATCATTGGTGAAATGGTGGAGGGACTATTTTTTAAAATTTAAACAATGAAGAAAATGGAAATTTATCTAGCTAGAAACTCAAGACTCTATCACTCTAAAAGTTGTGAAGGAACTAAATCAAAAGCTAGGAAATTTTTAAGTTAGCCAAATGGTAAAAGAGGATGAAATTATTTGGTCTATAATAGAAAATGAGGCTTATAGTTTTAAGTCAAAATATTATGTGGAAGTTAGTCTTGATAGTTATGTAATTCCTCAATGGTTTCTTGTGAAAAAGTGTTGACCCTTAAAGTAAATATTTTCTTTTTTTTAGTAGCATAGAACAAAATCATGATAGTGGATAACCTAATTAAAAGGGGAGTCATGTTGACAAATAGGCATGCTCTTTATGAATTAGATATTGAATATGTGCCTCACCTTCTCATTATCTACCCCTTTACTATAAATTTGTTTGATTCTCTACTTTCTCATTTATTCTAGCTTGGGTTTTTCCAAACTCTATGCTTGACTTCTTTCTCTAATGGTTTCCCCCATTTTCTAGCCCCTCCCTCAAGATACTTTGGAGGATCTCAATCCATCACATTTTTTGGGGGTTTTGTAATGAATGCAAAAAGAGGGTCTTATTTAATAATAAAATTGAGCCCCTTATATTTGGTTCCAATATTTTTGTTTTGATTAAGTAAAATTTTGAGGTTATTTTTAGTATGGCTAACCTTAGAACTTTTTCTAAAGAAGAGGTGACTTTGATGTGTTGCGGGTTGGAGAATGGAATGAAGGTAGTATTTTTTTTAAGAAGGTGAATATGAGAGTGTTCAGGTTTATTTCACCTAATCCTAATCAATTTCAACTCAATTTTATGGGGATACAAAAGGAAGTGAGTAGAAGAGCAGTCAAGTGTATTTCACCCAATCTTAATCGGGTTAAGCTCAATTTGATAGGGCTCAAAAGGTATTCCAATTATAACTAGAGATGATGGGGTGATCATAAATACTATATGGATATTTATATATTCTTTTGATAAACCTATTGGTAGTCAAATCAATCACTTTATAGATATCTTAGCGATGTTGTAAGGCATTCATTTTACTAAGGATGTGGGTTTCAGGAGACTAATCATATATGGGGGTTCATTGAATATTTTTAATAGGCTTAGAACTTACTCCAACCCTTATTGGTCTATTATAAATATTATAAATTAAATTTATGCCTTGCTAACCCATTTTATTGAGCTTCCTTCTCCCACACCTATAAGGAAGGGAACTTTATTATTGACTAGTTTTCCAATTTGGATGTTTCCTTGAACATGATCTCTAAGTTGGATAATATAAATGATATCCCAAATTATATAAATAATATTATTAATAATGAAGCTATATTTTGGAACATAAATGGATCTTAGCCTCACTTTCACCTTCGTGATTACTAATTTACCTTCTTCAATCTCAATGAAGGGGTAATCATGCAAGATTACATTATATTCCATCATAAACCGATGATCATTTTGATGTATCATCTTATCATTACAACAAATAATGTGATATCTATTTTGATTAAGTTGAGCTTAACCAGCATTAATGACATTAGTGTTTCCATTCCCATATGTTCAAAGCTTTTGATTGCAGGGAGAAGGAAGGGAACTATGTGAGAAGATTTAGACCCAAGAAAGATAAAGAGTACTATCTTATTTTCTCTCAAGAGATTAATTCCAATAGATGCCTTTCCTTATATTTCAATGTATTTTTCTGGATGATAAGATCTTAAGCTAGTATGGGAGGTGGAAAATCTAGAACCGAGCCATCTTCTTGTGAGGCTACTATAAATAACTTTGATTCATGGAAAATTTTACAAAAATGGGGTATTTTTAATTTCATGAAAATCATGAGAGGATATGACCTAACTCTCTAAATCAAATTTATGAGGCCTTTGAAATGCAAGATAGTTTATTTGAGAGGCCTTAAATGGAAGTGTCCTAGGAGTATATTTCTCTAATTACTATAATGGCTATGAAGGGTAGAAAAGTGTTCAAGGATAGGAGAAAAAAGAAGCTTGAGAATAATAATTTATATGGTAAAAATGATTTTTTGTAAAAATTCCCTAATGGTGATGACATTATACAAAATTCTCTCCCTAGTCCTAGGTGATGGTCAGCTTGTAAATAATCCAATACATCACTTTGGAATGTAAATTATCTAGGATATACTCCTATCATTTAATCATTCTCAACCACTTCAAGAGTGATATCACTATGATCATTTTTTTCCTTATGTCATTGGAGAGATATGTTATAGACATTTAAAGTTTAAAGGAGGATTAGCCACTTCATCTGAGGTTAATTTTGATTTTATTCCAAGGTGCCTTGCCATCCATTTCTCTTTTAGATTCAAGGTTGGAGATTTAGGGTGATAATGAGGAGGATAGGAATCATGATGATCCAAGTAGTGTTAAGGAATAAATGGGGCCAAAAATAAGGTGGGCAAAATCATCATACTGACTAATCCTAATAAAAACATAGCAAAACCTTGGCAATTAAAAACTATAGTCAAAGGAAAAGGCAAGGGTGGACCTCACTATAGCCTAAAATCCTTAGAATGAAGGGAAAAGACATCAAGAAAAGTCATGGGAATTTTGAGGGTTTTATAGTTAAGATTATAGATGAAGAAGAGGTCATTTTAATAGTTGAGCTATATTGGATGGTAGATCTTGATTTTACTAGAATGCCTAATTGCTAATTGCTATGATTAATAGATGAATAAGAGGTCATTTTAATAGTTGAGCTATATTGGATGGTAGATCTTGATCTTACTAGAATGCCTAATTGCTAATTCAGGGGGGGAGGGGTGGCGTTGGGTGGGTTGGGGGTGGGGGGGAAATCACCATAAGGATCCAAGGGAGGAGGTGGACATACATAGATCTACCCTTGGTGGGGGTTCAAGGGTAGATCCCTTGAAGAATTATTTTTTTGAAAAATGCATTATAAAATATTGAAATATCATATTAAATTTAGACCATTCACTATCAGGTTACATATCTAATAATAGAAATTATGTTGGTGTATTTTTTCCCTAATATGTAACCCTCCTTTGATATGAGGGCATTGTAATCATGGTGGTGCACTGCGTGTGAGTGAAGAGGAGATTTTAGTGGATGTATTTCAGGTTTATCCCTTCATTTGTTGGACTGAATGAGAGAAGAACTAGTTATTTTTGGGTGGATGTAGCCGATATTAGTTGAACCATGTTAAATATGAGGCTCTCTTGTGTTATGTTTTCTACATTTTATTTCCATCTTTATTTCATTAAAATTGCTCTAAATTCTATATTCCTAATAAATGGTACTATAGCTAAAGGTTTATTTGGTAGATAAACTCATAGGAAATGAAGATTCCTAATTTGAGTGGAAGCAATGGGGGTATAATAAAAGTTTAAGGTTGAGAATTTCAAAAAAAAAAACTACCAGCTATAGAAGATGCAAATAGAGGACTATCTATATCAAAAGAATCTTTTCCTACCATTAGGTGGAATAGAAAAGAAGCCAATGACTATAAAGGATGAAGAATGAGAGGTTCTTGATATAAAGGCACTAAGAATAATACAACTATGCATAGTAGTGTTGGTGGCCTTCAATATTTCAAAAGAAAAGAAAATAGAAGATGTGATAAAGGCATTAGATAGAGTGTATGTAAAACCCTCAGCCTCCAACAAGGTGTTTCTTATGAAACATTTATTTAATATGGAGATGTCATAAGGTGGGTCTATTGATGATCATTTAAATGAATTTAAAATGGTCACAAATTAGTTAAGCTATGTATGAGTAAACTTTGATGATGAGGTTAGGTCTCTTTTGATTCTATGTTCATTGCCAAAAAGCTAAAATGTCTTAGTCATGGTTGTGAGTAATTATGTCTCAAGTTCAAACATTTTAAAGTTTGATGATGTTATTAGTGATATTCTTAGAGAGGAAATGCAATGGAAAAGCATAGTTGAGACATTAGGTAATACTTTAACTATAGATAACAAGGGAAGACAAAAGGACAAAGGAAATGGCCTAGGAAATCATGGGAAGTATAAGAATGGTAGATCCAAATCTAGAGGAATGTTTGTGTTAGATTTTCAACAAGAAAGGACACCTGAATAAAGATTATTGGTTTGAAAAGGAAAACAAGGGGATGGACAACAAGATAACAATGAGGAATTACATATAGTATTTTATGTGTTTCAATATGATTTAATCCTCTTATGAAATAATATTAATGATTATTGGGTGTTATATTTAGGGGCTTCATTTCATGTTACACCCCATAGGAAATATTTTCAAGACTATGTTCAAGGTGCTTTTGGGTAGGTTTATTTAGGTGATGGTGAACCTTGTAAAATTATTGGAAAGGGTAAGATATAGATAAAATTATAGAATGGAAATAAATGGTTGATGAAAGAGGTGAGGCATGTTCCTGAGTTGAGAAGAAATCTAATTTCATCAGGGTAGTTGGGAAGTGAGGGATGCATAGTTACATTTATAGAAAATTTGTGGAAGGTCACTAAAGAATCACTAGTAATAGAAGAAGGAGAGAAGGTAAGTACATTATATTTACAAACTAGTAATTTTTACTCTTCTATTGATTTATATTATACAAAAGTGGATACAAAATTATGGGACCACATACTTGGGCACATGAGTGATAAGAGATGTAAATTCTCCACTCAAAGAATTTATTCCCAGATTTGAAGAAGATGGATTTGGATTTATGTTAGTACTATTTATGAAAAATATAAAAGAGTCAGATTTCTCAGAGTTGGGAAGACAAAGAAGGATGAAAAGTTAGATCTTGTGCATAAAAATGTATGGATACTAGCTCAGGTATCCTCCATTGGTGGCTTTTCTTATTATGTTACTTTTATTGATGATGCAACTAGAAAAGCTTGGGTTTATTACATACAAAAAATATGATGTTTTTTATACTTTTAAGAAAAGTAAAGATTTGGTTGATAATGAGATTGGAAATAAGCTTAAAAGTATAATATTGGATAATGGAGGTGAATAATACAAAAAGTATTTTGATAATTACGATTCATCCCATGGGATTCATAGAGAGAAGATGGTTATAAGACCACCACAATAAAATGGTGTGTCATAAAGGATGAACAAAACAATCATGGAGTGTGTAAGGAATATAAGATTGCATGCAAGGTTGACCTTACAATTTTGGATAGGTGTTGTGGATAATGTTGTTTACTTAATAAATAGAGGGCCTTTAAGTCCTTTGGATAGTGGCATTCCATAGGAAGCATGGACAGGAAAAAGGTAGATTGTTCCTTTTTAAATACTTTTGATTGTGAAACATTTGTCCATATTGATAAAGAAAATATAATCAAGATTAAATAAAAATCTAAGAAATGTACTTTTATTAAATATAGAGTTAATGATTTTGGTTACCATTTATAGGATTTTGAAAATCACAAAATCATTAGGAGTAGAGATGTGATCTTTAATGTGAACATCATGTACAAAGACTAGTTGTAGGAAAAGAAACAAGAAAATCCAAATACAAAATATGTATTACTTGATGAAATCATTGGAAATGAAATTTTAAAAGTGTCAAAAAATTAGAATGTGTAACAAATACAACATCAATAACAACAACCTCAAATTCTTAAAAGTGTAGTTAGAAGATCTACTAGAGTAAGTAGACTCCATAAATGATACTCTCCTTCACTTTATTATTTATTATTGACTTACAGTGGTGAGCCAAAAATATATGAAGAAGAAATGTAGGTAGAAACTAGAAAGAAGTGGGAGCAAGGCATGAAAGAGGATATAGACTCTTTGATACATAACCAAACTTAGGATTTGGTTTAGTTACTTGTAGATAAAAGAGCATTACATAATAAATGGGTTTATAGGTTGAAGGAAGAAGATGGATGCAAAAAGAGGTATAAGTCTAGAATTTATGTAAAGGGGTTTGTATAAAATAAAGGTATATATTTTGATGAAATATTTTTTCTAGTTATTAAAATGGCTTTCATAAGAACTATTTTAAGTTTGGTAGCAGTATAAGATTTGCACCTTGAATAGTTAGACATCAATAATGTTTTCCTTCCTAGTGACTTGGAGGAGGAAATATATATGGATCGACTACAGGGATACGAAGTCAAAGGTAAGGATAAAATGGTGTGTGGGTTGAATAAGAATTTGTATAGCCTAAATCAAGCTCCAAGGTAGTAGTATTTAAAATTTGACATGTTTATGATAGATTAAGGTTATAATAGATGTCATTCTAAACATTGTGTTTATTTTAAGAGATTAGGTCATGGAAATTATATTATATTGTTATTTTATGTAGATGACATGATTTTTTTAGAATCTAACATGTAGGATATAAATAAACTTAAAAGAAAACTAGTAAATTCATTTGAAATGAAAGATTTGGGTGTTGTAAATCAAATCCTTGGTATGAGAATAAAAAGAGATAGGAAAAATAGAAAATTGATGTCATCTAAAGAAGAGTACATCAATAAGGTGTTAGTGAGGTTCAGTATGTAATATTCAAAACCAATGAGTATGCCTTTGGGAGGGTAGTTAAAATTAAGAAAGGAATAATGTCCTAAAATGTAGGAAGAAGTAAATTACATATCCAAAGTGCACTATGCTTCAATAGTTGGAAGTTTAATGTATGATATGGTGTGCACGAGACCAGACATTGCTCATGTAGTGGGAATTATCAACAAATTTATGAATAATCTAGAAAAGGAGCACTAGGATGCAATCAAGTGGATTCTCAAGTACTTGAGAGGGACCTATGATAGATAGTTGTTATATGAAGGGTCAAATGTTACCTTACAAGGATATGTTGATGTAGACATGGTTGGAGATTTAGATGGCATGAGGAGCACTTTAGGTTATGCATTCATTGTTGATGACACAATAGTTAGTTGGATTTCAAAATTATAGAAGATAGTTGCTTTGTCAACTATAAAGGTAGAGTATGTTGTAGCTACAAAAGCAACCAAGGAAATGATATGGATGCAACTATTCATGGAAGAGTTGAGGTAGAATCAATAAGATTTTAGGTTATATAGTGATAGCTAGAGTGTGCTTCATTTACCAAAGAACTCAACATTCTACTCAAGAACCAAACATATACAAATCAGGTATCACTTCATTAATTCGGTTTTGGAGGATGGTCAACTAAAATTGGAAAAGATCCATACAAGTTAGAATCATGTAGATATGCTAACAAAGGTAGTCAAAAAGGAGAATCTAGAGAGTTGTTCAGCTTCAATAAGTCTGTAGGGATAACAAGGAAGTTGAGAAACATGCTAGGGTAAAAGTCCAAAGAAATGTCTAAGGAAGAGTTGTAGCAGTGACATTCCAATAATCAATCTCCAAGGGGGAGATTATTCGATGATGGAGCCTGATCTTACTAGAATGCCCAATTACTAATGGGGGGTGTGGTGGGGCTTGCCCCATCACTATGCTTAATTCCCCTATTGATTTTTTTTTGAAAAAATGCATTGTAAAATATTGTAATTCATAGTAAATATGGATCATTCACTATTAGGTCACATATCTAATATTAGAAATTATGCTGGTGTATTTTTTCCCTAATATGTAACCCTCCTTTGATATGAGGGCACTTTAATCATGGTGACGCATTGTGTGTGAATGAAGAGGAGATTTTAATGGATGTATTGAAATTTCATCCCTTCATTTGTTGGACTAAATAAGAGAAGAATTGACTATTTCTATGTGGATGTATCCCATATTGTGTGAACCATGTTAAATTTGTGTCTCTTTTGTATTGTGTTTTTTGAATTTTATTTCCATCTTTATTCATTAATATTGCTCTGCATTCTATTTTCTTAAAAATATAGAGGTGGAATAAATTGAGAAGGGAGGGAGCAAAGCCATCAAGAAGGTGGCTCAAAATCCAATCCATATACCCCTTGTTGAGGTTTTTTAGGTTCTTATAGAAATATTTTTTCCTTGTTCTCCTCCTATTAGCCTTGATGGGAAGGATTTTTATTCCAAATTGGATAGTCTACAATAATATGTGACCCTTAAAAAGTGTATACTTACTTAGGTGCTCTAGGACTTAAAATTTATAAATAAGGATTAAGGTGGTAAGGGTCAAGATCAGATGATATCAATTGATATTAATATCCCTCATAGTAATGAAATCACATAATTTAAAATAAACATTGATGGGATAAGAGAGGAGTTTTTTATCTCTAAATCCAGAGTGAATAGTCTAAAAGTTGAGATGGACCATATCAAAATCAACATTGATAAACTCATGAATCTAACTATGGAGTTGTTGATAATTATGTGAAGTAATTGGACCATTTCCAATATTCTTTAATTAACAGGAAATCTAAGTTGTTGGACATCAAGGAGGAAGGTACAAGTAAATGTATCAGAAGAAACAACCCACTCATTGAATAGAATATCCAAGATTTAGATGTTATAATAAACCACCTCAAGCTTATGAAATATGGGTGGAAGACTATCTTGGACATAGAGAATATGACAATCCCTAAGCTCTGATCTAGTTGGTTTTGAGGAATTTTTGTTATATTTTTATTGTAGTTTTACATTTTGTTGGTCCTTATTCTATTTTTTGACTAATTTTGGTCTAGATTTCTTATGTTTAGCCGTAGTAGTCATCCCTTATTTTGTTAGTTTTATTATGTACCAGGGTTTAGGCCTTATCAAAATCTTCCTTTTCCCCTTTGTAAAAAATAAAGGTGGTTGGCCCAAACTCATATGTGTAAAAGATTCCATGTGCTTAAAGACACCTAATGCATATTTTTTATTAAATTCATGCAATATATTGCTAAAGAATAAAAATGTATTACATACCTAATAAAAAAGGTAGGTAGTATAAAATCACACCATGAGAAAAAATAAAATAAGTAATAAACTAAGACTATACCTAAGATAAAAATATATATATGTACAAACCTACACCCCATAAAAACATTAATAAAAAAATTACATGACCTCTTGATAATGAGAATTGGCAGTGGGGAGGAAGAGGCAGAGTGGGAACATAGAGTGACTCCATGACTTATTTCAACCCCTACCTCTATCCCTCTAATCTTAATCCCTTATAGGAGGGTATTTATGAGTGGAATATGGAGGCACCCTAGTAATAGAACAAGTGTTGTTACACTAGTTTAAAATGAGAGTGCATAGATGTTCCACATCTAGCACTAATTTCCTTTGCTTGCACTTAAATATTTAACATAACATCTGATATCATATAAATCATGTTAGCAATAGATTAATCTTTATCGAGACATTATTTATTTTTTAGATAGGTATTTTCTTTTGATCATATCTCTAATCAGTCTAAGACACAATTGGGGAGCTAAATCCCCAAGTGATCAGCTATCACATATACCAAATTTACCAACAATAGCCACAAACACCCTGATAATACCAATGAACAGCCATAATTAACATGTGAATACCATCAATCAGCCATAACCAACCCAATAATACTAATGATCGACCATAATCATCCCAATAATACCAAAGATCAGACATAATTGGCCCAAGAATACCAAAAAATGAATGGACACATCAAGCCTCTAATGCCCTAGTGAGTTTTTAACCTAGGTGATACTTGAAACAATCAAGTAACTTTACCAACTCACTCACATCTCATCAGTCTTAAGACATTCTTTATTAAATATAACATAATTTTTATCTTTTTAAATAAAAAAGAAAATATCAATATGAAAAATATGTAAAATTTACTTAAATATCATAGGGAGCATAGTAAAATCCCATAATAGAACCATGTGCCAAGAAAAGAGTTATAGTCTAAAGGGATTACAAAATGAGTGAATCCACCTCTATGCTTTCTCAGATCTAACATAGATCCAAACAATGGGTTTATGAGACTTAATTTCAACATAAGCAGGGCATTTTGGATATAAGATCCCCATATGAAGTAATATATCACCCACTAAAATACCTTGGTAGAGTATGTACCATGTAAAAAGGCAAGTTTTGGGCTCTATAGCCATAAACTAGATGGTTTGGAATCTATTACTCCAAATAAAAATAGAGATATTTATATTCTATCTTGTTTAACATCTCCCATGGTATAGTGTTTGGGATCTAACCATTGATAACCAATCTAGGGTTTTTACCAAAGGATTGAATATAGTACAATTCTAATATTCCCACCATTTAGGAGATCTTCTAATTTTAATTTCATCTAAGGCATAGTTTGACATAGCTATCTAAAAATGGAATAAAATCCTAATTTTTGAGTTTAAATTTAGTCTTTAAAACTTTCCAACAATCCTATAATTTAGATCATTTTTCAAATATATCCCCATTGACATGAATTACTTTATGAAAGATTTAAAGGGAGGAACCTCATCTGAGTGTTTTCCATTAAAATCAATAATCAAGGACTACCATAGGGAGTGAGTATTAATAGAGATACATGATCTAAATACATCCCATTTCTAAACCAATATAAATTTAATGGTCTCTCAAGCCTTCCATTTGATTTTAGCCATAAATATATTTTCAATCTTGATAAGAATATAATCAATGAGAAAATATTGAAACCCCAAGTTATTTCAAGATCCTCATCCATAAGGACTATGAGATGACATGTAGTGATTGAGAATTAATTTATAATATTCTTTCCCTTTAATGTCCCTAGGGATCCATTTAACACAAAGGAAACTTCTCTACATGGAAATATTGATAAGCCCTAGCCCACCAGTCTCTATGAGTTTACAGTAGATGTCCAATGAAAATCTATGAAATCCTTTTTTGTTTTTCAAGTTGGCCCAAATTAAGTATTACAAAAAAAAATTAATTTTCCTCTAAGTTTATTTATAAGGATCCCAACAAAAGGATTAATAAACATCTATGGTAGCAAAAAATTTGGAACAATTTTGGAACTTTCCTATGTGTTCACTTGTTCTTCAATATCAAGATAACATAGCTCCATATCTTAATCTAGGGACTCTAAAAATCAAAATTAATGACAAAAAAATAAAACATTTTCCCATGATCAATCCATTTCCACTGATAAGCCTCAAGTAAACTAGTTTTAGGGACATAATATTGCCTATAACATAGACTCTTGGCCCATTGAATATTACAGCCAAAAGCCATTCAAAAAACTTAAAGGCATTCCATGGTGTTTTGAACCATGATTTTGTATTCCATAATAGTCAAGAATGAGTCATGAAAAAGGTGAACATTAATAAGTTAGTGTTGAAATAAATGGCAGAGAATAAGTCCTTTAACTAAACCTCTCAAATCATAATCCGTTAATAAGTAGCCAAATCCTTCCACAAATAAAACATGAAAATAAGGAGCTAAGGAGTAGCCTCATTATATGGGTTGGAAAATAAAAATTCTCAACTTGATGACCATGGAAGGTGAGACAATCAAAC
The DNA here is from genome assembly GCA_037957365.1 of Torreya grandis. Taxonomy (NCBI): domain Eukaryota; kingdom Viridiplantae; phylum Streptophyta; class Pinopsida; order Cupressales; family Taxaceae; genus Torreya; species Torreya grandis. The sequence continues at coordinate 1,879,575 of JARHVA010003034.1, read as the reverse complement.
ATACCTTCAATGAGAATCCATATAGAGTGAACATATCCAAGACCCAAACAAAGGGCTTATAGCATAGGAAGAATGAAAGGATATTCAATCCTATCATATACATTTTCAAAATAAATTTTAATAAATAAATCTTTCTTCTTTGATGTGTGACCCCATTACATCCCTTCTCAAACAACAATGATGTTATCTAGGATATATCTACCTTGAAATAATCCATTTTTCTCTTACCTAGCCACCAAGGGAGGAGGTACCGAATTCCTAGGGATAGAGACTTGGTAATAATTTTATAAAAAACATTCAAGAGTGTTATATCCCTCCAAAAATTCAATTTCTCAAGGTCACTTGCCTTGGAATATTTCATTTTTCAAAGAGTATTCCAAGAGATAAATTGGCCATAGCTTCCATATAAACTTTGTGAAAATCATGTCCAACATAATACCATAAGGTTTATTAGAACTTGTATTTAAATCCATCCATACCAATCAATACATTATGGATCTCTTCAATATAAATGGAACTATTACAATCCATTATTTGTCCTAGAGTGATCTTACAAGGAATTACATCAAGACATTTTATTAAATTAATCTCCCTAAGGGAATGAGTTTGAAAATATGTTTATAATGTTAATTAAAGGATTTTAGGATGTCTATAAGACTAGCGAAATAGTTTATAGATTCCTTGATATCCTTTATTTACATAGGAGACTGGCAATATCTTAGCTCACTAGATAATTCCTTAAAAACTCTAACCCCAATCTTCAACCAATTGATTTAAGCCTGGATTTGAACATCATGAGCTTAATGAATCTTATCTCACTTATTTTTTGTCCTCAATTCAATAGTCTCATTTTGTAGACTCTCATTCATATGGAATTATTAATTTTCCTCAAAAAATCTATTAAACTCCCATGTGTGAAACATTGACCCTTTTCCCAAACATGGCTAACTATTTTCCAAACACCCTAAGGAAAGTGGTAGTGGAAAAAATGGTGACTTCCCACCAAAAAATCTAACCAAAAAAACCATTGGGGAAAGGAATTAAATTTTAAACTTTACTAATATGTTCAAGGGTTTGCTCATGATATACATACTAGGTGTTAATATAAAACCAGTTATTGAAAGTTATGACCAGTAGAGCAAATAATTTAATACATAATTTGATGGGTCAATGGTTGAACAAAATAAAATATATGAACACACTGAATAGCCTATAAAGCTAGTGGGTAAATGAAAAAACATTATGTTCTAAGGTAATGGCTCCATCTAATCTCTTAAGCACTCTATCATTTCCTTGTTGAAAGTTATACCAAGTGAACCAAGGGGCAGAGGTTTTGTGATCATGGTCAAGATCAAAAAACCTAATTTTTTATTGTATATAGAACCGTGTCTCTCATTCATACACACACCACCTCATGGGTAAATTTCCCTCTTTGTCCTATATATACTCCATGTTGAAATATCCATCAATTATCTTGTTGACATTTGGGACTTGTTCTACTAGCCACTACTAGTAAACCATGCATTCCATGGTATTGTTAGAATGTATAGATTAACTATCACAAGTGACTTCCCACAAAATAAAAGACTATCCAAAGTGCATGATTAGATGGGTCTAAACCCCAATTTTTTTAAAAAGAGGAAAACATTTTCCCTATCATAGATGATATTTATGGATTATATAGCACCTCAATCTTTTATACTTGGAAAACACAAACCTTGGTTTTTCCTCTCAATTTTAGACCTCTCCCACCTTCTATAAGTATTGCATATACTCTATCTTATGCCCCTTCACTATATTTTAGTCTGACCAATCTTATGTTAATGAACCAGGCCTTTTATCTTACCCAAAATACTTAAAATTCACTTATCTTCCACTTCTACAAGTTCTAAGCCTATACCTACTTTCTTGTTCCCTGGACACTAATGTCTAGGACAGACACTAGTGTCAATGCTAGAGTCCTAATATGACACAAGTGTCCAGTGCCCTAAAGTCACATATTTTTAAAATGAAACTTATCCTAATGGTCAACCTAAGTGCTTTAATGTGATTTAATTCTCTAAAGAGATTGATATAAATACTAGAACACCCTCATTCATTCGTCACCTAGCATAGACCTACAAAACCTAACACATACCAAGGCAACCTATCAAAGGCATTCAATCAAGCATTCAATAAAGAAACACTTTCCTAATTTATCTTATTATCATATCCATAAAAGGAACAACATAGAAATATGTTTAAAGTACTAAAGGAGCATCCCAAGAGCTTGATTTGCCAAGTTTCAAGCTAGGTCACTATTATAATTACTTTGAACATATTGTATGATTCACATAGAAGATAACACATAAGGGATAAACACATAGTATGATGCCATATTTAGAGTATTGGATATGTAGGAAATTGTCATTGATAGATGGGTATTTTGGGTTAGATCGACATCATGTTCCAACTAACCCATTTTTCCCCAAGGTCACTCTGAACATGAAGAATTGGGGTTTTACAAATTCATGAGGTTCAATAGTCCATGACCCAAATTTGAATGCACACATTGAAGTAAAATTCAAACCTAGAAGCATATATGTGGTTATATAGTTTTATAGTGGGTATTATGTAAGAAACACTTGTGTCAAACTCAGACAGTAACATTGATGTAACCATCCTAGGCTGACATTAGTGTCTAGAACTCCAAAATCATCAGATCTAGAATGTGATGATTATTCTAGAATCATCTTCTAATTTACTATGTTAAAATCATAACCATATAAATATATTAATTCTTTATCATTTTTATATCTAACATAGTTGTACTTTCTATAATTAGCCTACTCTTAGCATAAGAAATTTAGTGTATATTTATATCTAAGCTTAACACCCAATTGGCCTATTATAGATCCGATTATCACCCTTATGCATTTTCATTTCTATATACCTCTTTTATATTCTAGGCCATTCCAACGTAGAATCCATTTTAGGGTTAAACATTTAGTGAAGCCTATCTTTAAACATCCAACAATAGGAAAATCAGGATTTTTTGATATTTTTTATTGTTCATCCCTGATTGCTATCATTTTGAAATCATGTTCACTATGAATACCTATTTTACTTATTTCATGGTAAAATACCTTATAGTTACTATGGTTTTTTATATCTCATTCTTGGTTAAATCCATTTGATCCATAAAGATCTCACTACCCATATTCTTATATACTCCCTATTGTTCTAATGTTTACAATGAACTTTTACATGTCACTACAAAGTGCCAAATGGAGTGATCACATGTTATATTTTACCTAGGGACTCATCCTCCCTAGGTCATGTTGCCATCCACTCCAAGGATAGCATTTCTAAAACCTCACTCTTGGACTTGCTACACCATTCAACCTATTACAAGGATACCCTTTTGAATGCATTGTGTATGACCCTACTTCCTTGTAATGTTAAACCACCATATGTGGCCTCTATCTTAAATTTAATAAATGGTTGAGCATAGTATATCCTTTGAAAAGGAGGATTTACTAACTCAACATATTATAAATAGTTATTTCCTACTCTATATCTAGGTGTGCATTTCCAACAAAATGATAAAATGAGTTCTTTTGGACAATGGTTAAAGACTCAACATTTACAACATATCCTTTCTTTCATTAATTGGCATTAGACCTTCAAACTTATAAACATCTAATATGAGCATCAAGGGATTTGATAATATTTCAATATAAGTATTGGGGTAAATAGCATTGAATATTATTGTGGGTCCTCGTACATTTCCCACTTTATGCCACGTTATGCCAAATGATTTGAACTATAAAATTATCTTGGAATGGATTTGGATACATGAGATGTATGTGGTTCCCTTGAAAATATATGAATATTTAAAATGTAGTGATCAAGGATTTTTTTAGACATGTTCAATGGACACTAATCCCTTCTAACATTGTGAAATGATATAACAACCCAATAATATTACATTGTAATCCTATAATCTCAATTTTGGTTATTGATATTTACTCAAATATGGATACAAAGGCCAAGGGTTAGGTAAAAATGAGCAAGGTGTAGCTTAACCTATTGCTTCTATAAATAATACAAACTAGAAAGGTTTGGGTTTTTCATAAATAACTATAATACACAAACATATCTCTTGCAGTACAATTTGTTTTACAAATGTCACAATAAAATGTATGAATATCTCAACAACTAAGATCAAATTTGTCAATTTTCATCTAATCAATGAGGAGGCTTCCTCAAAAAATTTGACACTAGATCAATTTCCAATGATGAAGCATTACTAGATTAATTGGGGTCATATGAGGATCTCCTTTCCTTCTATCATAAAAATAGGTTTTCTCATTCCATCTCTACTCGTTCTTACTTTTTTGAGAGAGATGATACAAATTTCTAACATGATTCATAAAATCATATTCCTAACACAACATTCATCATAGAGAAGTATACTTTGTTAAACTAAGAAATAATCAAGTATAACTTTGGGATAGATAAGGACCCTCTACTAGTTTTACTTGCTACCATGATGTAAGATGATGAAGGAAAACCCTATCATCAAGTCTTCCATGATTTTCCTAAACTCTTTTCTTAGGCTTATTTAGATATGATTGGGATTGACCCATTGATGGAAATGCATAACATACTATTATACCCAACTACAAAATTGGTAAAACAAAAACGTTGTAAAATCCATCCTAAAAAGGAATTATTTGTAAAAGATGAAATTTAAAAGCTCTTAGATGTAAAGTTTATAAGATTCATTGCACAGTATGAATAGGTATCCAATATTATCCCCATCAAAAACACCAATGATAACGTTTGTTGTTGCATTGATTACCATGATTTTAACAAGGCTTATCCTAAAGATGATTTCCCATTACCTAATATAGTCATTATTATAGATTATAAATCTAAATATGAGACATTTTAATTTATGGGTGGATTCATATGATATAACCAAATCAAAATTAACACCACAGATTAAAAAAAGACTACATTTACCACTCCTTGGGGTCTATTTTATTATAGAATAATATCTTTTGGATTAAAAAATGTAGGATCCATATTATTGGAAGAATAATCACTGAGGAGTGAGTTAGTGTATCAGAAACTTTTTTGCAATTATAAACAATCATTCATAAACTATGAAAGAAACATTGATATCTAGCAATGCATAAAGGCTATTCACATGAGCATAACACAAGAAAACACACATATGAGTGGGAAACCCTCAAAGGGAATAAAAAATATTGTTATCCATGAAAATGGATTACAGTCCTATAAAACAAAAGATCAAATTCTATTGAGCATATTCAACTTGGAGCACCAACCCCACTGAAGACAAGCACCCACTTGTTTAGCAAGCACCTACTTGCAAGGAATTACCAACTCCTTAAGTAAATCAACACCAACTTAGCCACCTCATGAATTTTTATCACCACATATCTAATATAATATTATGGTCTCATTTCAATACCTATTTCGACTCTACTATGTAATATTTTATTTGCTTCAATTGCATACAATAAATAGGCCTAAATTACCTTGTATATATACAAGTCTCATGGTTACACACCACTTGGTCAACCACACACCTTAAAAATATTAGTTCAGCCATATAATAGGTCTTAAAACATCTTATTAACATGATTCAAATGAAATTTGGACCCTTTTTGGTTTGCAACAACTCAATTAGGCCTCATTTCTCTTTTAAGTATCATTAAGACCTAATTGCATTAGGTCTATCCTCTTAGCATCAAAATTTGACCCTCTTGGGTCTAGATATAAATTTAAATCAATAAAAACCCATTAAATAACTTATCCAATAACCTCTATTGACCTTATTCATTCTTTTTTATACCTATATGTTTCGTTCATACCATGAAATCTCTTTTAGGACAAACTTCCTTATTAGGCTTGTGTACCTCCAAAGTTTGTCTTGTAAAAAATGAAACTTAAACACCCTTGAGATATTGAAATATGAAAAATGAAACATGTATATGTATTATCCATGACCTTAGGTTCATCACCAAATTCTTGTAATAATTTCACTTAGGAGATAAATTCTCAAGAACATCTATACAACTCACTCACTCAGAACTTTTAATTTACCTCAAAAACTAGTCATGGTGACTTATACCTCTGACACCTGTGTAGACACATGTCATGAATCCTGATGCATGTAAATGGTCCTATGAGATATTCATACCATACTCAAATATAAATACCATATATTCTAATGGTGAATATTGGTCTTGGAAACTAATTTTTTGACCTTATATCACATAGTTTTATCTTAACCAAATAGGTCATTTTGTGAGCAACTTTTTCACCATAATTAACTAACATCCAAAAATTATTCCAAGAATGAACATGAATTAAAAATCATAAATAAACTCTTCATGCAACTTTTTACATCAATCTCACATGATCAGACCCTCAAATCCATATTCTCATCTTTACCTAGGTTTTACACTATTTGCACCATTAGGTCTGTCAGAGATTGGCTAACTTGGATGACCAAATTAGAACATTTTAAGGCTAGAACCTATTGGTAAATCATAATAGACATGAAAAATTAGTCTCTATATTATCCTCCCATCCATTTGATTTTATTAAAAAATAATCCTGTATTTAATTGTTTTCTTTCTCATCTGACTAACCACCACCACTTGGAGGTACTTGGTAGAGTTGACTACATACTCCAATAGTTTATCTAGACATTTGAATCCATATTGAGCTGATTTGAACAAGATATTTCACATCAGGTCCTTATTAGGGTTTTAGGGAGGTTTAACATATATTTTAGTGTTAATGATTGTTTATAAAAGACTATCCCTTAAATCCAAAACCAACGCCTAGAGATATTAGCTAGGAACCTTCCCCATCTCTCTTTAGTATCTTAGGTTCTCATTCAGAGGTTACACATGCCAACAAAAATTTGAAAGTGATTTTTAGGTCTTGATACCTCGTTCTGTGAACTTGAGAAGGCCTAAAACACTTATTCATGTAATTTCCTTCAAACCATGACCTCAAAATTTGTGAACATGCCTAAAAATTCATCTCACATCTACCCATGCTCACATATGTGTACTTGCCTTGAAATCTGATCTTCATAACTCAATAGGCCATATAGGGTCTAAGAGAGGTGTAAGTGTGGGCTTAATTTAAATGTCTTACCCATATAGGCTCACCCTAAATCTCTCATGCATGCTTCAATACCTCACATACATGGTCAAACAATGCCATACAACCTTCACATGCCTATGTTCATTTATTTTCATGCACATACCTTTTCATGTCATGATTAGGCTCATTATTAGGATTCATATGCACTTTGAAATCAATGACCTATACCTTCATGTAAACATAAGACATTATTTTCTTTCAAAATCTCTTTTTATCTTTCTCTATTGACACCACCTTCTCATGATAATACTCTCTTAATGCACCTTGTCACATCACACACTGCCAACTAGGCTTAGTCACCTTTGACATAAACCTTCACAAGATGCACCTTTGACATCAGTGACAATACTCAACAATCTCCCCCTTTGTCATTGATGGAAATAAATATTATAAACTTCTCTCAATCAGTAATATCTCCCTCATTCTTAACTTTATCCCCCTTTGAAATTAATTACAAAGAGATACCTGTAATTTCTTGGATCACACCTCTTATAACAAGAGAACTCAACACATAGGCTTATGAGTTAATGAAGCATCATACAAACATGCTTCCCTATCTCCATTCATACCTTTTCAAAACTACTCACTTTCTCTTGGAGCTAATAAAACACCTGGTTAGCTCCCCCTAAGCACTTAACTTCCTTAATGACTAGTAGGGGTAGGAATTATACCCAATTCCTATCTTAGTTTTTCAAATATTACCTTTGGAAGTGGTTTAGTCAAAATATCTTCAATATGATCCTTTATAGAAACATATTCAAGTTTAACACTTTGTTAACTTACTTGTTCTCTTAGGAAATGATATATGATGGGAATGTGTTTAGTGCTTGAGTACATTATAGGATTTTTTAAAATGTTTATTTCACCTATATTATCACAATAGATAGGTCTAGGACTATCATACTCTACCTTATAGTCTTTTAAGGTTTATCTCATCCATAAGACTTGAGTGAAACATGTAGCTATTGTAATTTATTTGGCCTCACGAATAGATAATGCCATTGATGGTTGATTCTTACTTATCCATGATACTAGGCACTATCCTAAGAATAAAGCTCCTCCACCAATGCTCTTCTTATCATCTAGACTCCATGCCTAGTCTACATCTGTATAGGCTATCAAGTTAAACTCCTTACTCTTTGGGCACCACAATCCAAACTCCAAAGTCCCCTTGAGATACCTAAGTATCCTTTTAATAGCTTGCAAATGATTTCCCTTTGGGTATGCTTGAAATCTTCCCAAAATACCTACTACTTGAATGATGTCAGGTCTAGAGGTATTAGTGTATAGTAAACTTCCAATCATTGACCTATATGATGTGTGATTGATCTTTGTAGACTCGCCTTCCTTTTTTAACTTACACCCTATGATCATATGTGTGCTAACAACCTTGCAATATTCCATCTCAAATTTCTTCAATAACTCTCTTATGTACTTAGCTTATGAGATGAATAGTCCTTTTATTTATTGATTAATTTATATCCCAAGAAATAATGATAGTTCTCCTAGCATGGACATCTCAAAATTATTCCTTATAACATATACAAATTTTTTAATAATTTTCTCACTATTTCAACCAAATATGATGTCATCCACATAGACAACTACTATTAGTTGATGGTCATATCTTGTCTTTATGTATATATTACTATCTAAAACTCTTATTTTGAATCCTTGGTCCAATAGATACCTATCCAATTTGGCATACCAAACTCTTGGAGCTTGATTTAGACCATAAAGAGCCTTTTTCAATCTACAAACATAGTCCTTGTTACCTAATAGTGATAAAACCTTAGGTTACTATATGTACATCTCTTCCAAGTTCCCATTCATAAAAGAAAATTTGACATCCATCTAGTACACATTGAACCCTTTAAATCCTACATATGATAGAAACAATTTGATGGCCTCCAATCTTTCTATTAGAGCAAAGGTCTCCTCAAAGTCTACCCCTTAAACTTGTGCATACCCCTTTCATACTAATATATCCTTGTTCCTAGTGACTTCTCCATATTCATTCAACTTGTTCCTAAGCACCCATTTTGTACCAATGGCATTCTTATCTTTAAGCTTAAGAACTAGATCCCAAGTCTCATTCTTTTCTATTCAGTCTAACTAAACATTCATAGCACCTATCCAAAACTTATCTTTGCTTGCTTCTACAAGGTTCTTAGGTTAAATTTTAGACAATAGTGAAACATTCTCTTGATTTAGGTTACTTATCAGTATTTTCCTTATTTTCATACTTGTATTCTTATTGTAAATGATTTTTGATTTAGGATGGTCTCTCTAAATTTGTCTTGAAGGACCTTTTGAGTCTTTTCTTTCCTCAACTTCTTATTTCTCACCAATATTTAGTTTCCTCTTTATTATTGAAGTCCAAATTTTCTAATGTGTCCTTTGACTGTGAGTGTGACTTCTTAGAACTTGTCTCATCAACCTCCACATTGGTGTTTTCCACTATCTTCTACAACCTTTTATTATAGAATATATAGGCTAAGCTCATTGATGAGTATCCTAAGAATATACCTTCAATCAAACCTAGAATCAAACTTACCTAAGTCTTACTCATCTCTTTTGTTGGAATAGTTGATCCAAACACTCTAAAGTATTCCACATTAGCAGGTCTACCTTTCCATAGTTCATAAGGAGTCTTATTATCATTAGTCCTTACTTTTAATCTATTTAAAATGTAGATTGTAGTGTTTAGTGACTCTCTCTAGTATCCATTAGTTAACCTTGACTCATTTAGCATAGTTATTTCCATCTCTTGAACTATCTTATTCTTTCTTTCCACTACCATATTTTGTTGAGGTGTCATAGATGTTGAGAATTGTCTCCTTATCCCATGGACCTCATAGAAGTCATAAAACTCATTGTACCAAAATTCCTCTCCTTTGTCATATCTCAAGCATTTGATCTTTCCATTCTTATCATTCTCAACAAGATCCTTGAATGACTTTGAACTTATCAAGAGCTTTTGAATTTTCTTTCAAGAATGCTACCCATTTCATTCTTGTGTAGTCATCTATAAGTAACTCCAAATGCATTATAGTAGAGTACTACTTAGACTTAAACCTTCTTATAGTTTTCTTACCTTGTTGACATAACTTGCAAAGTATGTTGTAGGTTTGGTGATTTGATGCATGTTCTTCATAGACTTTTTAGAGATTATCTTGACCACATTATCAAATTTTAAGTGTCCCAACCTTCTATGTCATAGCCAACATTCATCCATCTTTAGCATAAATCATATCTCCTTTTTTATCTCATTTAATACATATATATTGTTCTCAATCCTCTTAACATTGGCAATTAGTCTTCTTCATTTAGCTCTCCTTATATCACACTCTCTGTCATGAAAGGTTAGTGTGTGTCCTTGGTTGCACATTTGACTTACACTAAACAGGTTATGTTTCAAACCTTCAACATAAAACACATTCTCTATCTTGGTCTTCCCATTATCCAAACTCAAGATAGCCTTGCCAACAATATTGGTAGTTATATTATCTCCAAATCTCACTATTATTGTAGAATTCTTCTTCAATGAGATGAAATTTCTCTTATCTCCTATCATGTGGCTTGAGAAACCACTATCTATATACCTATTCATGCCTTCACATTGAATGTGAAAGGTAGTCTAAGCTAGCATAAACTCTTCTCCTTTAGTCTTCTGCTCCTCCTTCACATTGTCCATAGGGTCTAACTTCTTGATCCGCTTCCTAGTGGTATGACCATATAGTCTTTTGTCTTGACTAATCTTCCACATATGCCTTATCTTGAAATTGCTTACAATATATCCTCTTTAATCATAATTATATCATAGAATTTTAATTCTACTATAGATATGTGTATTAATATTATTCCTCTATGAGGAATTGATTTTATCATGATGTCTATAGTCCACAGTCCTATGTTCATACCGATTTCATAAGAAACATTAACCATTAAAAGGATTCACATACCTTGTTTGTCTAATTTTGAATGATGCACTTATACATTTGTTATCTCTTGAAGGATTCAAGTTCTTCTTGACTTGTTGATGATCAACTTGAGTCTCTGATTTGAGATTTTTTGTATAGGTCTTTACTTTTTTGGTACCATCATTTCTTGATCATCCATTGTTCTTTGAGGTTTGACTCTCTTTTTTTTCTTTTTGATCTTCTTTGAACCTAAGACCTATCTTATCACATGGAGACATTTGATTATTAAAAATATGACCAATAACTTTAGTACTCGTTTCAAAATTTTGATGTGTCTTCAACTTGACTATTGCTTGATCCAATTCTTCCTTTAAAGACTCTATTTATATTCCAAACTTTATACATTCTTCCTCCTTGGTATTAAAACTTGAAATGGCAATTTAAATCTAAGTTTCCAAATGTTTGATGATCTCCTCATGTTTATTGGTGTTGTTTCTTAGTCTCTCTTCAAAGATATTGATTTGTTACCCATAACTCTTAGCTAATGATATTAATTTTTTATTATTCCTTATTTGGAACTTTAACTCCTCTAGAACACTCACCAATTATGCCTTAAGTTTTACTTTAGCCTCTTCTTCATCTAATTATTCACCATCCATAAGAATTTTCCATTTTTAACAACCCTCAATGTCTATTTCTAAATCCATGAATAAGTTTTCATTGTTATCATGATCATTACTATCATCTTCACTATCAGATGTACTTGTGTCACTTACATCAGATGAGATATTATCTTCTTTGGTATAGAAACTTCTTTTATTCATGAATGACCCTTTCTTGCATTCATAATTCCTAAAACCCTTTCTATTCTTGTTAAGTGTGTAGACCTTCTTATCATCACAATGATGTTCATCATGTTATCCATCATGCTCATTCTTATCCTTATTAGGACATTTAGATGCAAAATGATCAATATTACCACAATTAAAGCACTTTAATGGCAACTTGCCCTTATAATTACCTGATATTTTTCTTAGTTTTTTTATAAACATGGCTTCTATATTGTCATCATCAATGTCTATGTCAACATCATCCTTGGCCTTTTTACCTTATGAATTTTTCTCAGATTTTAATGCAACTTCCTTATTGGAAGGTCTTCCATCACTTATTCTCATTTCATAGTTAGTCAAGATTCCATGAAGCTCATCCATATGTAGTATGTTAAGATCTTTGACCTCTTCCACAATAGAACCTTTGAAAAAAACTTAGATGTCAAGGATATCAATACCTTTTGTACTAATATTGATTCTTCCGAATTCTCTCGTAGACCTCTGATGACATTTACCACTTCATATACTCTTAATAGATAATATTCAATGTTTTCATCCTCCATTCTTAGACTTTCAAACTACCTTTGATGGGCTTGTAACTCTTCCAACTTAAATTTAGTGCCTCCTTCATAAATGGTATTCAAATTTTACCAAATCCATTTGGATATATCACAATGCATGACCTTTACATATTATACCTTTGAAAGATCATAAAGGATGGTATTCATTGCCTTAGAGTTGTTCTCACTTGCCTTCTTGACTACTATGTCAGTTGGTGGTGTAGAAGGTGGAGTGAATCCATAAATAATAGATTACCATATGTCATAACCTAAGTACATTATATAAGTTTTAACTCTAATGCTCCAAAATGCATATTTAGTCCCACTAAAGAGAGGATCCTTATTGGTTGAGAAACATCCTTGTACCTGATGATTAGACATGCTTATGCTTTTAGGATCTCCTTTAAGTTGTTAGGCTTGATTAAAAGGACCAAGATATAATACCAATTGTTAGAATCACAATAACTAAATGGGTGGTAAATTAGTGTATCAAAAAAAATCTTTCAATTATAACCAATAATTCATGAACCATGAAAGCAACATTGATATCTATCAATGCATAAAGACTATTCATATGAGCATAACACAAAAAAACACACATACGAGTGGGAAACCCTCAAAGGGAAGAAAAAACATTATGATACATACAAATGAAATAAATTACTATAAAACAAAATATCAAATTTTGTTTATAACCAACTCAACTTGGACCAGCAACCCCATTGAAGTCAAGCACCCACTTGACTAGGCTTTAATACGTACCTACTTGTAAGGAAGCACCAACTCCCTAAGTGCCTCATCACCAATTTAGTCACCTCATGAATTTTTATCACCACACATTTGCTATAATATTATGGTCTCATTTAAATACCTACTTATTCTCTACCAATCAAGACTTTATTTGATTCAATTGCAATCAACAAATAAGCCTAAACTGCCTTGTATATATACAAGTCTCATGGTTATACACCACTTGGTCAACCAAACACCTTCAAAATCTTATTTCAGTCATATAATAGGTCTTATAACATCTTATAAACATGATTAAAACTAAATTTTGACCTTTTTTGTCTACAACAACTCAATTAGGCCTCATTTCTCTTATAGGTCTCATGGAGACCTAATTACATTAGGTCTATCCTCTTAGCATCAAAACTTGATCCTCTTGGGTATATATGGCCTTTTACATCAAAAAAAAAGTATTAAATAACTTATCCAATAACATATAGTGACATTATCCATTATTGGTCAGACTTAAATCTTTAATTCATACCATGAAAGCTCTTTTAGGGCAAACTGCCTTGTTAGGCCTGTGTACCTCAAAATTCTATCTTGCAAAAAATGAAACTTAATCACCCTTAAGCTATTAAATTTTGAACCAAAAAAATGTATATATATTATACATGAACTTATGGTCATCATAAAATTCTTGGAACACTTTTACTCAGGAGATAAAGGCTCAAGAATCTCTAAAACTCACTCACTTAGAATTGTCAATTTACCTCAAAAACTAGTCATGGTGATTTAGACCTCCAACACCATTATAGAAATTTTTAATGACTCTTGATGAAATTAAATTATCCTATGATATCTCTTGACAATCCTTGGATATAAATATTATATGGTATAATGTAAAATATTGGTCTTGTAGACCAATTTCTTGACCTTATATCACGCAGTCTTATCTGAACTAGACAGGGCATTTTGTGAGCAATGTTTTTACCATATTAGATAACCTAAAAAAAAATTCCAAGCATGAAAAATAATTATAAGTAATAAATAAACTCTTAATTCACTTATATATCAATATAATATGCTCAAACCCTCAAATCCATCTTCTTATCGCTGCCTAGGTTTTGCACTATTTGCACCATTAGGTCTGTTTACAACTAGCTAACTTGGATGACCAAATTAGAAAATTTGAAGGATATAACCTATCCATAAATAATAATATACATCAAAAATTATTCTATATATTCTTCTCCCATCCATTTTATTTTCTTAACCAATATAACTTTTGAGAGATATAATAATTTATTGATAAATAAGCATGTATCTATACATTTTCTCTCTCACCTAACTAACTACTACCACTTGGAGGTACTTGGGAGAGTTTAATACATGATCCAATAGTTTATATTTAAATTTTAATCCATTATGAGATTATTTAAATAATATATTCACATCATGTCCTTATTAGGGTTTTAGGGAGGTTTAACATAGGTTTTGGTGTTAACGAGTGTTCATAAAGGACTACCCCTTATATCCAAAACTAATACCTAAATATCTTAGCTAGGACCCTTCCACATCTCTCCTTATCATCTTAGGTTCCCATGTAAAGTTTAAACATGACAAAAAATGTCTAAAATTTCATCTCAAGTCTTGATACCCTATTCTATGAACTCAAAAAGGCCTAAAACACTAAATTACCCCCCCCCCCTCTAAGTGATTGTGCTTTCAACACATATATCAAAGGGACATGACTCATATATTTCATGATTTTGTACAAAAAAAATTGAGGATTATGTTGATGATATGTTGTCAAAATCAAAACATTAGCATGATCATGCTACTAATTTATCAAAAATCTTTGAGTGCCTGTACAAGTTCAATGTTTTATTAAACCCAAAAAAGTGTGTTTTTGGGGTATCTTCAGGAAAAATCCTAGGATTTATTATTTATGAGTAAAACATTGAGGTTGATCCAAAAAAGTTAAAGTCTATTGTATAAATTCCACCACCAACCAATCTAAAATAGTTGTGATGTTTGCAGGGTTGAATTTAGGCCATTCGATGTTTCATTACCCAGTTGGCTAATTAAAAAATATCTTTCACTCATCTACTAAAAAAGGATTAAAAAATTGTATGGGATGATGTATGTCAATAAATTTTTGATAAAATCAAAGGTTATTTATCAAACCCACTAGTACTTATGCCTCCCATTATAGATAGACCACTACTTCTTTACAAATTGGTCACCCATGAGGCCTTAGGGACACTAGTAGCATTATTTTATGATCATAACAAAGAGTGTGAAATTTATTGTATCAGTTACCAAATAGTCAATTAAAAATGAAAATATACAGCCATAGAAAAACAATGTTTAGATTTGATTTTTGTTATTAAAAAACTACAACATTATTTACTCAATAATGAGTTCCATGTCATAATTAAATAAGATCTATAAAGGTACTTTATGAATAAAAAACACCTAACCAACCACATAGTAAAATGGATGGTATAAATTACACAATTTGATCTAAACATTTTATCCCAAAAGTCAATAAAAGGATAACTCATAGCTGACCAATTAGTTACAGCTCCTATTACCAAATTCAATTTCACTCACTGAAGCTTTCCAAAATGAGTTTGAAGCATAGAATCTATCTTCCAATCCATGGATAATGTTCTTTGATGAATCAAAAAGGAGAATAGGGGTGGTTACTAGTATTTCATTTTTCACCCCCAATGGCAAATGCATGTCATTCTCTTATATATTAGCCTTCTCTTGCACCAATAATATAGTCAAATATGAGGCTTTGATCATAGGATTATCCATAGCATAAATTTTTCATATAAGATACATCCATGTTTTTACCAATTACTAGTTGGTTGTTAATCAAGTTACTATTCATTACCAAACCAAGGAAGAGCATAGTATTCCATATAAAGAAATGATATATAAAATCACAAATACATTTGACACATTTTCTATTGATAGTATTCCACGTAAAGATAACTACCATGAAGATGCCATGGCAATTACAACATCATTTATGACTTTTGATGATGATCATATAAAATTTACAATATGATAGCTACAAAATCCTTCCATTTATTCTGATAAAATAAATGCCTTGGCCATTCTTGTTGTTACTCATAGTACTATAAACACATAATGGTATAATGATATTTATAATTTTATTTATTGAACCTATATATCAAACCATGTTTCATGAAATTAAAAATGAAAATTATATTTTGAAGCACTTTATTATGCTATTATTGGATGTGATTGATTCAAATGAGGTTTTGATGGACATTTACTCTCATGCTTAAAAAAAGATGAGGCTCACATTGCACTCTTGGAAATGAATGAAACAAGTGTGCTGGATATTTTAGCAGGTGTGTCATGTCTCAAAAACTATTATTCCAAGGTTAATACCAGCCTATAATGGAAAAAAATGTATCGAACATGCAAAACTATGTTTACAATGCGAAAAATATAATAATATGAATCATGCATCGTCGCATGAGTTATAGTCAATCATTTCTCCATGTCATTTTTCCTTATGGGGATTTGACTTAATTTGAAAGGTAAATTTGGTATGTATTTGTGGACACAAATTTATCATCACAACTAAAAAATATTTTACAAAATGGGTGGAAACAATTCCACTTGAGTTTACCATAGGGGATGACATATGTAGGTTTCTAGTGACCAATATCATGTTATGTTTTGGCATCCCTTAAGATATTATTTATGATAATGGAACATCATTTAAAAACAAAATGGTAAAATTATTTTTTAATAAATATAAGATTGAGCATACCTTTTCTACACCTTATTACCTATAGGGTAATGGCCAAGTAGACACAACCAATAAGAATTGTCAAAATACTTGGCAAAATAGTTGAATTATACAACATTGATTGGCACCAACATATGGTATATTCTATATGGGCATACAAAATTAGTGTATACACATCAACCTAGGCCACACCTTACTCTTTGGTCTATAGTATAGAGTCCATCTTACCAATTGAACTTGATATACCTTATTTGTGTTTTTTTTCTTAAAGACATCATCAAATATAATGAATACCATGAAAAGAGATTGCATCAACAGTTGAGTGACAAACACACAGAGGATGCTAAGCACTTAAGTTTTTATCAGGATATTATAAAATGAGCATATAGAAAAATAGTTTGGCCATGTGAATTTGATGTGAGTGACTTGATACTTAAAAAATCAATAGAATACTAATGCATAAAAAGACAAAAAAATGAAATTTCAAACCAAATTGGTTGTGACCATTTACAATTATATAATTTTTTTAAAAAGGTGTAAACCACCTTGATACACTTGAGGGAAATCCTAAAAAAATCCAAATAAACATTATGTACTTACGTAAATATATTATGTAAGAACCATTCCAAAATACTAAAAAAATAAAAAAATACAAAACATTCAAAAATACAAAAATATTTTAGAACCTACATGTTCTATTAGCTCCTTGGCATATATGTGTTAGTTTCATGTTGATGGATGGCATACTTAGTTAATTCTACATACACACATGTGTGTCACACTTCTATTTTAGTGTGATATAGGCATACATATATACATTATCTATTCATATTTCATTGGTTTTGGACTTCCCTCTACTCATGTCATGTGGACATTGGAGACATCCATTTTCCTTGATCTTGATACACACAGGTTATAAGGTTCAATTATCACATTTTATTCTCATGTTTGGACTTACATATGTACTTATAGATGCCTTTATCCATGATTATATCTTACATAGGGTACATGATATGTTATACACTTGACATTTTTTCCTAGCATATTTGATCCATGGACTACTATGACATGTTTATATATGTTTCTTATTCTTTACTTTATGCACTTCCTTAAATGTCTTTCCTTACTATTATATTCAAGCATTTGAATATCATCCTTTACTTGAGGCCCTTGTCTCTATGTATTCTTTCATTGACATTTTCATATGTCATTATTTGTTATATGGACATTTGAATGTGCCATCCTTGATTTTGTGGACAGTTGACTAAGTCATGTCCCTTTGATTTTGTAGCATTTGAGTATGTCTCTTGTTTGCGGTGTCCTTGGACCATTGCCTTTTGTCTTGATTTTGAGTGTTCTTTTGTGTATGAATTTTGATTATTGAGCTTGTACAATTAATATTTATTGTGTTTCCATGATCCTTATCATTCAACTTAGGCCTACATTTGATCACATTAGTTCTATGCACTTCAATGTTATATCTAACTTGACATGTTCCTTTTATATGCTACATGGTTACATTCACAAATTTTATAGTTGTATTATCTTTTTGAAGTGAGGTAACTACCAGTTCCTATATTTCCCTCACCTTAAAGGGGGGCATATTAGTGGGGGCATGTCATAGAGGCATGTTCTCCACAATTGGTACATTTTTTATCTTCAATGGGGGCATGTTTTAGAAGCATGTTATCCACACTCATTCATTATGTGGTACTTATATTAGTTTTTAGATTCAATGGGGGCAAGTCATATGGGCATGGCTTCCACATATTCATAGTTTTTAGATTTAGTGGGGTCATACTTTGGGAGCATGTTCTCCACACCTATTTAGTATTTAACATCTCTAGATTACAGTGGGGGAATGTTTTAGAAACATGTTTTCCACATTGTTATTTATATAATTTTTCAAATTTCTCCATATATAGTGGGGGAATTCTTTGTAATAATGTTCTCCACACTTACATAGTTGTTGAATGGGCCAAAACACACAGTTATATGATTTAGATTCACAGTTGTGGTGGAATTCTATACATTGGTACCATTTTTATACATAGTTTCAGCATAAGACCTATCTAAGGTGCATATGCTATGCAATTTATGCCTAATATTTCAAAATCCAAATTAGTTTTAGATTATAAAACATTTTTATGGACTTTTAAGACATTATGGAATTTTACCATGATTAAAATTTTATGAACTTTATTGATCAAATCTACTACAGTAGTTATTTCTCTTTTTGGTATGATTGAGGTGATTAAATCACTCAATCTTTCCATATTTTTAGGTTGGAATTGATTGTATCATCTATCCTCACTAAGTTATAAGTATGCTTAGGTTACACAGTTGAGCTAATCTTAGCTACCATATGGCAACTCACCTTTGATCCAAAGTTGGGGGCATCTCTCTCTCTCTCTCTCTCTCTCTCTCTCTCTCTCTCTCTCTCTCTCTCTCTCTCTCTCTCTCTCTCTCTCTCTCTCTCTCTCTCTCTCTCTCTCTCTCTCTCTCTCTCTCTCTCTCTCTCTCTCTCTCTCTCTCTCTCTACTTTACAAATTTATCTATATTTTTCCTAATCTTAAATTTAGAGCCTTACAATGATATATATATTTCAAATTAACTTGTCAATAGGCAAGACTATTACATGGACATATAAGTGCAATCCTAAACCTCTCTTTAAATTTAAATATATTTCAAGTACTTTCAATTCCATATTATATACAATGCTTATCTTTTGTAACATACTTCTGGTTTTAGGTCAGTCACCAACAAAGCACTCAATTTGGGCACATGTAAAGATAAAGTGTATTATACAGACCTAGATACACATTCTTTTAATTTAAACTAATAATTAAATAACTAGAATAAAAGGAGGAAATGTAGATGATATTTATGGATTATATAGCACCTTATCTTATACACTTATGCCTTGGTTGTTCCTCTCAATTTTAGACCTCTCCCACCTTTTATAAGTCTTGCATCTACTCTATATTTTTACCCCTTAGACTATCTCTTAATCTGACCAATCTTATGTTGATGACCCAAACCTTCTATCTTGTCTAGAATAATTAAAATTACTTATCTTCCAACTCTATAAATTTTGATCCTATACTTACTTTCTTGCTCCCTAGACACTAATGTCTAAGACAGATACTAATGTTGGCATTAGTGTCTTTACTTGACATATATTTCCAATGCCCTAAAGTCATCTATTTTTCAAATGAGCATATCTTAATAGTTGGCCTAAGTTTTTTAATGTGGGTTACTTCTTTAAATGGATTGATATAAATACAATATCAACCATCATTTATTCCTCACTAGCATAGACCTACAAGACCTAACACAGACCAAAGCAACCTATCAAAAGCATTTAATCAAGCATTCAATAAATCAAATATTTATTATTTATCCTATTCTCATCTTACTCATAGGAATAACACATACATAGCTATGAATTACTAAAATATCAACTCAAGAGATTGATTTTCCAAGTTACAAGCTAGGTCACTATTGTGCTTGCTTTACACATATTGCATGATTCACACATAATCCAACATAGTGGAAAACTACATTAGTCTGAGGCCCTCATCAAAGTATTGGTTATGTAGGCAACACTCACTGATAAAGAGGTATTTTGGGTTAGCTCGACACCATGTGCCCACTAACCCATTTTTCCCCAAGGTCACTATGTAGATGAATAACTAGGGTTTTGAAAATTCATGAGGAGTGATAGTCCATGACCCACATTTAAATGCATTAGAGTGAATATGAAGTCAAACCTAGAAGAATGTAGATGATCACATCCTTTTTTAGTAGGTATTATATATATATATATATATCACACTTACATTGAACCCAGATAATAGAATCAATGCAACTAACCCAGGCTGACATTAGTGTTTAGAGCTCTAGAAGTGTTAGATCTAGAATCTAATGACTATTCTAGAATCATCTTCCAATATAATTTATGTGTGTTCCAAATACAACACTATATTATCATAAAAAAACAATTAATTATATTACTTTTTTATCATTTCTATATCTAGCATAGTTTTAATTTTTATATTTAGCCTATTCTCAGCATAAAAAAATTTAGTATATATTTATATCTAAGTTTAGCACCTAATTGACTTGTTGTAGATTTAATTATCACCCTTGTGAATTATTATTTTATACACCCCTTTTATATTCTAGGTAACCCCAAATTATAATCCATTTTAAGGCTAAACACATAACGATTACTCCACCATGCCCCATGTCATGGCCAGGCATGTGACAAGTAGCATCAAGTCAAATGATTTTGGCTACCATATAAAGAGAAAAACTAGTTATTTTCACTTCTTAAAATTAGAGAATGTGAAAATATAAAAAAAATTAAACAATGGCCCCTAACCATTTATTTATGGGTTGAGTCAGTTAAACTACAAACATTCCATGAATAAACATTCATTAGAAACTACCAAGATGCAAAATTTCACCATATTAGCCTTCAAAAAATACAAACTGGTTATTCATAAATTTTTGTTACTAACCTTTAGCAAAATATTAAGAAAGAAACATAGGTTTCCACTCACTCTACATTAAATCCCCCTCATTTATATCGATAGAAGGGCTCTATGAGTGTCACATTACCTAATGGCAAGAAGAAAGAGGAGTTTCCCTAGGCTTTGGAGCCAATATTTAGACCTTTTGAATCTAAGTTTCTTGTGGCTAAATAATGATAATTTGGGATTCGAAGGCTCTTATGTTTTGAAAATAAAATTTCCTTCTTGTAACATACATTTGATGATAAGTTTAGGGTTTGTTTGAGGAGCTAGAGAGGCTTGTGGAGCTTGGGTTTGGATAACTAGTAGTGGGTTTACCACATTGGTGGCCATGGTTGAATTATTATTAGCATCATGTGCCATACTTTCCATTATTCTATTTATTTCATTGACCCATAACTTTCTAGTCATCATTATCTCTTGAAATCGGTATATTTTGCTCAATCATGCTTTGGCTAGTGGATTCATGGTGGCCATCAATGGAAAATCATTAATTTTGTGGTCTAATAAATTAACACCAAAAATAGGTGTTGGAAATGTTAATATAAATCACCTATTGGATTAAGTGTTTCCCTCCAATATGGATTTTGATGGTATCAAGGTCTTATACTTAATCTCTACACAAACATGTCATTGTGGTCTAGAAGTATATAATTTGTCAGTTTTGAAGAAAATAAACCAACCTAAGGGCTTAAATAGTTGATCTATAGATGGCTAAAGGGGCATATGCATGCTGAGAAACTCTACCCAAATTAGGAACTTGAGCTTATTATTCTTAGAGATAATGAAGTCTGGGGTCTAAGTGGAGACAAAAAGTAGTGAGATTTTAACATAGCAAGGATAGTACTTCTGAATGGAGGCATAATGTTTAGGATTTTTAAACCTAAAAAGGAATAAATTATTAGTCATATTTTTACCCCAATGATATTGATTCCATGAGATTTCCATTGTGATTGAACCCAACTATTCAACATACACTCAGTAGGTATACATTGGATAGAATAACTAATAGGGGTCTGAGATCTAAGCCATTGGCAAGATTAATCAAATTTAGACACATCAAATAAAACCTCAAGAGGATTTTCCTTAGAAATGGGTACATTACTCCAAAATGGTTTTTATGTGTAATGCAAGCTCTTATGGGGAGCTCATTATATAAAACTTTGGCTAGATTTCCAAGTTAGAAGAAATTAATTGCTAATCAAAGCTAAGAAAAAATCCTATAAATTTAAGTAAAATGAAAACTATATGACAATAGAGAAAAACCCTAGATCATGACAAACATGATAAGTGATCTAATCACCTCATTTATGTTTGTCCTCACATGTGAATGGATAATCTCATGTGCATCTATAAGATACACAAATACTCATATTATTTTCCTAATTTAAAATAAAAAATATAATTTAAATAATTTAACTAAATAAACTTAACTATATACATATGCATATACATATACATACATCAGTAATACCATCTCAATGAACTTCTCTAGTGTAAAGGTAGCAAACACTAAGATTTTGGTTCCATTGATTCTTGATAAATATGTCATATAATACTATTGGGAGGGCCCTGATCCTCCCTACTTGAGGCTCCTTTTGAGCAATAATCAACCCCCTTCACCTATAATTGACTTATACATAAATCAATCCTATAAACATAACCTTTGACAAACTCTCTCTCTCAATGAAATAATGTAATAATATTTAAAATCATAAATTTAACTTTTAAGAAAAAAATTAAAATTTATATTTAATAATTAAAATAATATTATCAAATAAAAATTCAATATCTAACAATAAAATAGTTTAAAAAAATTAAAATATAATATTAATATAAAAATATGTACCACTGTTTTGAATTTAGTAATGTTGGTTGTTGGTCAAATTTTCATCTTTTTGTTGTGTACTCTATCTTTTCGTTAATTTTTGGCACACAGTTTACTTATTGTTATCTTTTTTGATGATTATGGACTTTTGTGAACAAATAATTGTAATTTGTTTCATTCATCTTTGATGATTGTCTCTTAGTTTTGTATTTGGTTTAATAATCTAATCAAAACTTTCACTCTTATCCTTATATAAAAAGTTCTATACCATCTTAATTATAATATATACATATTCTTTCAATTTAATTCTTAAAAATACTATTAAAACCTTATATTCTATTTATTTAATATCATAACTTTATTAACATTATATAAATCTTTCATAATTATTTTACTATTACAATTTTTAAAAGGTTCCCCATAACAATATAATTAAGG
Source organism: Torreya grandis (assembly GCA_037957365.1). Taxonomy (NCBI): domain Eukaryota; kingdom Viridiplantae; phylum Streptophyta; class Pinopsida; order Cupressales; family Taxaceae; genus Torreya; species Torreya grandis. The sequence continues at coordinate 1,855,730 of JARHVA010003034.1, read as the reverse complement.
TAATAACCCTTAAACCCACATCTTTATATTCCACCCCTCGATTCGAGACCTAGGGTTTTAAATATTTTAGTCAATATTCTTTGTATATTTATAAAGTTAAAAGAAAGATGCGATAAAATATTTTCTAAAATTTATATTTTTATATATTTTCATGATATATAACCTTGCTTGAAGTAACCCATCAACCTTTGAAATTTGATAATAGAATTTTTTTTTATGGGTGGATAAATATTCTGATCATACTTTTATATATATATATATATATATATATATATATAATTTTAATTTGAATTTGTATTAGAAGATATAATTTACAACTTCACATTAAATTAAACTTTTTTGGTGTCATAAGTTTTATATATAAATAAAAATAATAATTTGATGAGTATAGTGATTTGTTAAATGTATTTAATCATTTTCATTTTTATCTAAGTTTAAATTTTAAAGATTATTAATTATATATTAATGTCATTAATCATAATTATATTAATTTTTTTTGATATAATAAAATATAATTTGAAAAAATATATACAAAATTCATAATAACTTACATTCATATATGAATTACATAGAAATTGACACCTCAAATCTTTTAAACATTTCTCAACTTATAACTATATCAAAATGAATTTTTGATAACATAAATATTTTTTATAGATAAATGATGATTGGGTTTTCTCATCCTTATATTAAATATAGAGTCTAGTATAACAACTAACAAATTATCAAATATGTCCATAACCAACTATCCAAAAAATTCAAGCCTTAATAATTTAAAACAAACTATACTTAAAAAATAGGATTAAAATATTAGGGATTAATAGGGTAAAAAATTGAATACATATATAGTTTGAAGAGGCATATAAATTATATTATATAAATTAAAATAAATAAAATACCACCATCATCAATATAAAATAGCACATGCATTGATATTAGATCCATTGAGACTTAGGATCACCAATCACACATACATGCTTCATGCCTTGAACAAGTCCCTATATCACCCTTCACATGGCCCAACATCCATTTTAGGCACCAATTATAAATTGGCCTGGTTAAATCCACCTTCATTAAAACCACTACCAAAACCAAAGTCACTACCACTTGAGTTGTCACCAACTCGACCACTGCCAACATGAGATATGATCACCACCCTACCTTAGTAATGCATCCCTACAAACATGAGCATAACCTTATTTATTTTCTTTGATCTTTACACCATGTTCCTCTCTAGTAAAATATTGAAAGACACAATTGACATCTTTAGCATTCAAAAGTCCTAGGCTGGGAAAATGTTACCCTTAAGGAAATTTCCACATGGTATAAATATTATAATTTCTCTAAATATTTCACCATCTCAAAGAACCTACTTTCTGATTCCCATAATGTTTTGAAGGATAATAATCCATGATTATTGACACCTGTGAGTGGGAGGAGATAGGGATGATAAATATATATATGACATCCAAAGCCTTTGCCAGGCCACCCCAAATTTAACTCGTGACAAAATTTTCCACCATGATCCTTTCAAAGTTATAAGCATGTTTCCTACAAATACAAAAGCTAACTTTAGTTTTACTCTAATCTAAATTTCCATTTGGACATGTAGTTTGTGCTAATAACATCCTAAAAATATTTGATGATAAACCCCCATAAGATCCCAAAATAAAACTTCTTCAATTTCCCTTTTATGACAGAACTATGAAAATCCATTATCCTAGACTCTGCATACAAGAAAAACTTAGTTCCATGGCCATGAAATCATCCCCCACACACCCCATTTCAAAGAAAAGAAAGTAAAAATGCAACATAAAAGAACACCAAAAAGTGCCTTTGATCTCAACACAACCATGATAGAATGTGAGAAAAAATCAAGCTTTTTAATAAGTTAGTGGTAAGGTGGAAAGTCAAAATAGGATAGTTAGCCACACTTGAAGCATGTGAAGAGACTCGATCATCTTCAAGCATAAATTTTTCATGAGGGGGTAACAAAAAATTGTGATGGTGTCAACATTGATGATAAAATAAGAATTACATTCTAAATATTTTTTATATTAAATTATAAGTTTAAAAATTTCACTCTCAATTAACTTAAATTCTTATAAATAAGTTATATGCCCCCAAAAAATAGTATTTTGATTGGAAAAAGGATTTTGGAATAAATTGTATATAATTTTATTGTTATCAACATTTCAGGTTATATAAGGTAATCCTTTCTCATGATGTAAAAATTATATGTATGAATTAAATAGGGCATAATGAAAAACACTTAAAGTAAGAGTTAGAATACCTAACTCTAGTTTTTTAAAAATTATGGTTACAAAGAAAATCAAATTTTCAAATAATTTACCAAGGGAACATGCAGAGGGCATAAGTTATTAATAATGGTTAGGTAGTATTCCTTCCTTAAATTGAGGGAATATATAACTATTGGAGTGTGTCATATTAACACTCGATATGAATTTCACTATAGGTAGATGTGTTACCTAGGTGTGATTTATTATATATACACAATTACTGAATGTACAATTAATATGATATTTACCCTCACGTGTGAGAAGGTTAGGTTTAACTTAGGGAATGATCCCACCTTTTAATCTACCGATATTAATCTCTCTCACACATCTTACTTTTCTTATACAATAACCTTTTGTGTAATTTCAAGATGTAATGGAGTTTAGAGTCATCTCCTAAATTAGTAAAGATATAGTTTTTTAGAAAGTTATGTTCTATTACAATCATTATTGATTACATACATGTATTATATATTACACATAGTTAATACATTGTATTTTTATTGGTGAATCTCTCTCTTATTTGAATGCTTTTCATTGAGGGTATCTATTTTGGAAATCTATAGACTATATTATCATTTTTAATATGGTATCAGAGTTTTAGACATTTTTAATACTAATAATATATCTAAAATCCTAAGGATATACAAAATTGATACCATATTTCTCCCATTATACATTGAGGAAGGTGTTAACATCATCAAAGGATCAGTTAAAACTAAACTAAAAAATGGGGTTTATAGAATTAATTATTTATGTGGAGTCCCTTATATAGGGGAGAAGAAAAGGACAATAAATACAAGGATCAAGGAACATGCATTAGACATTCACCTAAAGAGAAAATAAAAATACTCACTAAGAAAGCACTAAAACATGGCATTTATATTGAGGAGACCAAGGTCCTAGCAATAGAGAACCATTATTTCAAACAGTGGCTAAAAGAAGCTATAAAAATTACCAAGCATTCACATAATCTAAATAGGGATGAGAGTTTAAGTTTGGTCCACTTGTGGAGGCCCATAATAAACAAATTGAGAATAAACCCCTTTTTAGGATAGGGAATTATAATATTTTACATAATAGTGGTTACATTTTTTATTAATTACAATGGATAATTATTTTTTTAATATTTCTTCAAGTGGTCCCCTTTTTAAAATATTTTATCGTTACTTTGGACATTTACTGTTTAAATAGTCTTTGTAATTATAATTTTTAATTAAAATGGTTATTTATTATTATTAACCTTAAAAGGTATATTTCACCTCACATAGTTATTTATATAAAGAGTTTTAGTTTGTAATTCATATATAACAACATGAGGATGAATTACTTGGTATAATCTGAAACATCAATGACAATAAAATTATATGTAATTTTATCTAAAAAAAATTCTAATATTTTTTGTATGATAGGGTAAAACTTTTTTGAAATTAGAGATATGAATTGAACAAGTGAGGGCTTTAATTAATGGTCCAACAACCAAGAGAGGGTTTTAAATAATATACCCATAATAAAGAGGTTTTGAAGGATCCCACAACCATGTTAGAGGTAAAATCACTGAGAGAGCGGGGTGAATTAGTGAGCCCAAATAATCCAACTTCAATTTTGATTTTTGTAAATACTTAATCAAATACCACAAGCATTCATGAAGCATTTACAACATTCATAAAAATGAGCAAGAGAGACAATGGAAGATCAATCACATAACACATGACATACAAGGGAAACCCTTTTGGGGAATAAAATTCATTGGAACCTACAATTGGACTAATATTCTATAATAAAAATATCTAATTTATACCATCTACAAATGATCAAGAACTACAATCCCTATTTAGTGAGACTTCAATCCCACAAGGTATTGCCACATATGTCTAGCTGAGTTGTAACAACCAGACCTTTTAGCAAGTTTCAAATTATAAGGAGGTTTCAACCACCTTATATCCTAAGCTACCACAACAAAACCTATGAACACATCCACCTATGTATTGATGTCTTCAACACCTAATGATGTACCTATGATTAACACACTTCACCTTCACTCACACTCAAATATTAAGCACACTATTCTCCCAATAGAATTATGATTACAAGTCATACAAATAGTCCTAAATATATTATTCTCTTTAACTCATCCTCAAGGAACTCAATCCCTCATTTTCTCCATAAAACACACACACACAAGCCTCTCTCTAATCACTTCTTAGTCTCTCATACACAATCTAGAACCCATCATCTTTGGTTCCACTATTTATAGAAAAATATTGATAATCACTACCTTGGTCAGCCATTAGGCATGCCTTAGCCCTTCATTCATATCTCACATGAATACATGGCTCAATAAAATATTCATAGGTTGGCCATAGCATCTATGTGTTACCCTTAAGGAACTATATCTTTTAATAAGGCCCTTGTAGCCCTTATAGGTCTCATGTGAATCCAATCACTCCTTTATCACTCCCTAAAGTAAAAAAAGAAAACATGAAAACTTTCAAATATATGGGTCCACTCCTTATGTTTCCTAAGACATCCTCAAATTATCACAATCAACTTAACTCACATTTGTGTATGCTCAATTAACTCCAACATAGACCTTATACACATGAACACCATTACCAAAAATATAGTCAACTTATTAAGTATTTGTTCATACTTAATATAGATTGATGACACCTATAAAATCCACATAAAACATCCTAATAGAGTCTACAACATGTTCCAATAGATAATTCATCATGATATATCGAAACAACATCAATTCAAGATCGAATATCCTTCTTGGGTCACTTGAAGAACAAGCACAAACACACAATCAACTTCTAGGCTCAATATATTTGACTATACTCACTTTCAAATCTTTAAATTAGGTTCATTATATGTGCCATGGAATCCTCTTCATCTTTGCTTTTTACAGCACTAGCAAATTTGACTTCTATCGAAAGATATGAGCAAAACACAAAGCTATGGTTTTTCCTATGTTAAATTCAAATATTTGAATTCAAAAGGTCACAGTTAACCTTTGAACACAATGTTAAAATCTCATGAACTCTCAGCTTAGATCAAATATGCACCATAGATCTTATCCAATATTTAACACATAGACCACCAAATCCAAATGTTAAACATCTATCACTTTAACCTCATCTTGTGCAATCTTTAAATGTTCACTTAACATGCTTCATCAATCTATATGGATCAAACAGGTCTTTAATGATCAACACTCACCATTCAATCAATCTATATGAATGCCTGGTTTCCATTGGATCATTATCCTATACCTTTGCTTAGTCGTTAAACATCATGTACCTATCCTCATCTCATTGCTTCCTGACTCCTTGGAGCAATGTGCACCGTTTATGTTGATCAATTTTTAACACTTTCAAAAATGACTATTGGGACCCTTCCAATATGCCTAAGTAGCCATTTTTAATCCTTAATAACTTCTTTTGTGCTTACTCACATGATCTCAAACTTGGACCAGATTATCTCCTCACATAGGAGAATCCAACCATGTGATACACTACTCCTAGAACTCTCATGATTTTGAGATATATCACCATTAAAATGACTTATCAAAAACTTATATCATAGAGTCAACTATGTCAAACCTACCTGAGAGGCTAATTTTGAGCATCCATAACTTTTATCTTACTTTAGTGCATGATCTCAAATTTAGCACAAATCATTTATGCTCAAAAATGAACAAACTCATATGATCAATTTATCTTGACACATTCACATGCGCAGCATATAACACCATTAAAATTCTCACTTGACTCTTCTTGCCACATTTCAAAATTGCCTAAGTATGGGAAAACACTGTCAAACTGCCTAGGAGCCCAACTTTGCATATGCATATCTTTTGATGCACTACATCGCATGATCTAAAAATTAGTGAAAATATAATAGGCACAAAAATTAACAAACCCATATGATCATTTTGTATTGACACCTCCATGTGTTTTAATTTTGACCTCATAAACATGCTTACTCATCTCTTTCTAGCCATATTGCAAATTTGGCTATGGGAAAACAATGAATTCTAACTGACAAGCCAACTTTACACACTCGTATCTTTGACTAAACTTTGATGCATGACTTAAAATCTAGTTCATAAAAACTAGGGGTTATTTTTATCATAACCATATGACCCACTCCCCTTGACTCCTTCCCATGTGTCAATGTTGATGTCATCAAACTACCTACTCAAATTTTCTACCACTGGACACAAAGTGTCTAGATGAAAACTATTATCAACCAAGTTAATTATAATCATGCACATAAGCATTCAAATCATTATTGACTTTTTATAGGACCCCTTTCATATTTTGAAAGCACCATACTCAACCCTAATACTTTCTAGCCATGTCAATATTGAAGATCAACCAACCATACTTAAAGTATACTAAAACAAGCACATTATAAACTTTGTCATTATCACATAGACTATAAAGGCACTTCATCCACTCACCAGAGAACCTCTATGACATCTTCATGAAAAATCTCTCAAAATATCCCCATTTTTCATTGATGTCAACACCCATCAATATAGCAATATATAGCTCACCTTCTCTCACTTCAAAACACTCCCACAATAGGAACTTTCTCCCCATTTAAACAATGACAAATTGGGCACACACTAATCTTGAAGACCTAAAAATACTATAAAATAGGAAAGGACCATCTTATAAAGATGATATAAACTCCCCCTTACCTTGAGCCTACTTCAAATTGCCTTGACAACATCCTCTTGCTTCATGCCAGCACTCTCTTCAATCAAGCACTACAACCAATGAAGAAAGAACACACAAAACCACATAAATATTGATGAAACACGTCAATAAACATCTAATAGGGACTCCCCCTAATAAATCTAAGCAATTTCACCTTTTGAGCATCTTCAGATCTCCACATACCATGACGACCACCAACTTTGCATTTACACTATACAAAATAGGAAACATGCACTGAAATAACATGATAAAATACCTTGAAATACTCATACCTTGTTCTTTTGGAGAAATTGATCAAAAAGCACTCTTCTTCAAACTAGGCCTGTTTAGCCTCCTTGTAGCCCTACTTGAACCTTGCAGAGCTCACAATTTTTAATAGACACATCTTCAAGACCTAAAACTCCATATATATAAATCTCATATGCCCCATCAAGAACACCAATTTTTATCACCAAGATCATCCTCTGTGACAAACTTCTTTCACAAACCTATTAGCCAATTAATCCTCCATATTGACAAAAAGTTGAATAACTTGAGAACCACAAAACTTCAATTCTATATGAAGCTTCATGCGACCACCCATTTGGAATATTCAACAAATTAATAATCCTCAAACCTCAACTCATAAGCCAGACCAATTTTCTAGCAGAGCCCAAAACCTTTGAATCTCAAAATAAACAAAGTCAACATAGCACTTTCCAATCAATGTCCACCTATGAAACTTTTTGTACACCTAAAGACAACCATTACACATTTTTTACCAAGAATTGAGAATCTAAACCATTGGAAACCTTGCCTTCCTATTACCCATTTTAGGACCTGCAAGCTCTTAAGCCCAAACTGGGCAACTTGAGAGCTAACAAAAATCTCCAAATTGACTTCAACATACCTTAAGATCACAAAACCACTTGAAGCATGCTATAATAAGGTCAAAAAAACTTTCTATGAAAAAAGATCATCTTAAAAAATCACAAATATTTCTTTGTCAACTAAGAACCTTCAATCTAACCCTGTAGACTGTTCCAACTGAAAAACACTACAGTAATATTTACTTCTCCAATTAAAAGGAGTCTCTTAAGAAGCGTATGTAGAGACACCCTTTATACCTAAATTCTCTAAAATAAAAAAAACTCCTCATATTCCATCTCCTCCTTGCTCAATTGATACTTATACTTCTTCTTCTTTGGCTTAGGAGAAACGACTTCCTCAACCACTACAACACACTCCTTTTCTTCTAGAACCAGATTTTTAATATATGGAGACAAAAAAGATTCATGACATACCTTTTCATTATATATTCTTCCTTTCATCTTGGAACCTCTTCATTAGGCACAAAAAATTGATGTTCTTTGTATGATATATGCTCATCAATAGTAGGATGTTCACTTGGATCCATACATACCTCATGACTAGCTTCAATTAGTACCTTGGTCTTCTTTTTGAGCTTGATCTCTTCATTCTCAACATGAGTAGATAATGAGAACTCTTGGTACTCTTCAACTACTAAATCATTCTCCACCATGGCAAAAAAATTATTTGGACTTGTAGTCTCATCATGACTCACACTTTTCACCTTTGGCTTCCACGTGTTAACTTGAATTTTTTCTTGAACTCTAGGAGCCTGATTAAATCTACTCTGTCTTATAGGCCTTTGCTTTTATAACCTAGCAATGTGACCTCTTTATTCACAATTGTAGCACACCATACCATTTTCAATAAATGTATCTTGCCTTACCTTGTTTGGATAGGAATTTACAATGTGCCTTATGTCATGACAAATAAAATAACCTCCCATTTTTAAAGAGGACTCACCTTGTCTAATCTTATGTGGAAAATGGTTTACAAAGTGTCCCACATCAAGATAGTTAAAGCACTTGATTCTATTCACACATTTTAATTGATGACCCTTATCATAGTCACATTTAAATTCATTTCTAATAGGTATCTTGCAATCTCTATCCCTATGACCAAATCAATTAAATGTATAATAGTAACCATTGAATCTTGCATACCTCATGTCATTTGGTTGTCTAATCTAATTTATTTTATTATTTCATCACCTACAGTCCTTGTCTGATGATTTATCTTTAAATTAAGATTGTCTTGGTTCACATTAGTCTTCATCTTGTCTTGAGTAACATTATTTTATTCTTCTTCATATCTAAGACTAGTTCTATCACTAGTAATCTTTTGACCACTTAGAATGTTGTCTAAGTCACATGAGCTCTTTTCAAATCTCAAAAATTTCTTCACCTTACTAGTTATCTTTTTTAACTTAGATTTAAAAGACTCATTTTTAGAAACATAACTTTAACATTCATCTTCTTTAGCTTTTAGGCTTGTAGATAGAATTTCCAATTCACGGATAAGATGCTTGATCATATCTTCATGCTCCTTGGTGTCTTCATTCAATTTTTCCTCATACACACTAAATTTATTCTCATATTCCTTGAGTTTATATTTTATATTCTTTTTAATCTTCAGTTCCTCAAGAGCATTCATCAAAATAGTCTCACAGTCCACCTCATCTTCATCATTATTTGAATCACTCCAAGTAGACTCCTTTTGATGTGATAAACTTCCTTCCTCAGCCATGAACAAGGCTTCATCTTTAGCATGACCATCATCTTCATGATCATATTCTAAGTCACTATCTTCACTCCCATATGATGAGATACAATCTTCTTTAGTGTAAAGACTCTTCTTGTTTTTGAATAACTTCTTTTTGTTATTAAATTTTTTGAATCCTTTCTTCATGTATGTCTTATTATATCCATCTTGGCCTTCACCATGATATTCATCATCATTATTATCATGCTTATGAGGGTAATTCCAATAAAAATGTCCTATCTCTCCACAGTTGAAACATTTGAGGGGTAGTTTACCCTTATACTTCCCTGAGCCAGTGTTCAATTTCTTAGTAATCAAAGTAATTAGTTCATCATCATCAATATCAGATATGTCATCCTTTTTGGATTTCTTACCTTATAACTTATTCTTAGGCTTCATCTCTATCTTGAATGTTTCTTCCTTATTTGGTGGTCTATCATCATGCTTCCTCATCTCATAGGTAGTAAGGGTGCCATGCAATTGATCCATCTTTAACTGAGTAAGATCATGACTCTCTTTTATAGTAGATACTTTTGGATCAAATTTGGAGCAAAAATAACTTAATACCTTTTGAAAAATATTATTCTCTTCAATATTCTCTCCAAGATATATGATGATGCTCACAATCTCATCAACTATCTATAAAAAGGATTCCACAGTATGTTCATTCATCTTGAGACTTTCAAATTACCTTCTATGCTTTTGTAACTTAGCAAGCTTAACCTTTGAATCTCTTTAAAAAATAGTCTTCAATTTATCCCATATTTCCTTGGTAGAAGTGTAATTAATTACTTTGGTGAACTTAGTTTTTGTAAGACCACAAGTGATGGCATTCATTACCTTAGAGTTGTTCTCAAATAACTTCTTATCTATAACACTAGATGGAGGAATAACATGAGTAACATAACCATCTAAAACTAATTTTCATACATCAAAACCTAGGGACATAATGTAGGTCTTCATCCTAACACTCCAAAATGCATAACTGGATCCATTACACATCAATGCTTGCTTAGTATAGAAACCACCTTACACACTCAGACTAGCCATTGTACCTTGGAACAACTTCAAGTTGTCAAGCCTTTACCAAAGTACCTTGCTCTGTTACCAATTATTAGAGGTACAATCATTGAGAGGGTAGGATGTGAATCAATGTACCTAAATAATCCAAATTCAATTTTGATCTTTACAAATAATTAATCATCTACCACAATCATTCATGAAGCATATACAAAATTCATAGCAATGAGCAAGAGAGACAATGTAAGATCAATCACATAACACATGACATATGTGGGAAGCCCTCTTGAGGAATAAAACCCACTATAACCTATAATTGGACTACTATCCTATAATAACAAGATCCAATTTAGACCATATATAAATTATCAAGGAACTACAATCCCTATTTAGTAAAAATTCAATCCCACAAGGTGCTGTAACACATGTCTAGCTGAGCTAAATAATAACCAAACTTTTTAGCAAGTTTCACCTTGCAAGGAGGCTGCAACCAACTTAGATGCTAAGATTCCACAATATCACATATGAACAAATCCATGTATATATTGATGTCTTTAACATCTAATGATGGACCTATGATTAACACACTTCACCTTCACTCACACTCAAACAACAAGTGTACTATTCTCCCAATAGAATTATGACCAACAAGTCGTACAAATAGTCCTCAATATTTTATTTTCTTCAACTCATCCTTAGGGAACTCAACCCCTCATTTACTCCACAAAACACATATACAATCCTCTCTTCAATCACTTCTTAGTCTCTCATACATAATCTAGAACCCATCATCTTTGGTTTCACTATTTATATAGCAATATTTATAATCACCACCTTGTTCAACCATTAGTCATGATTTAGCCCTTAAGGCATCTCTCACACATATACATGGCTCAATATAATACTCATAAGTTGACCATGGCATCTAGGGGTCACCCTTAAGGAACTACATCTTTTAATAAGGCCCGTGTAGCCCTTATAGGTCTCATGTGAACCCATTCACTCCTTTAGCACTCCCTTGAATAAAATAAGAACATAGGACCAAATTCAAATACATGGGTCCACTCCTTATGTCCCCTAAGACATATTTAAATGATTATAGTCATCTTAATTCACCTTTATGTATGCTCAATCAACTCAAACATAGACCTTATACACAGGAACACCATTACCGAACATACAATAAACTTATTAAATATTTGTTCATACTCAAGATAGATTGATCACACCTCCAAAATCCACACAAAACATCCTCATAGAGTCTAAAACATGTTTCAATAGCTAATTCATCATGAGACATCAATACAATATTGAATATCCTTCTTGGGTCACTTGCAGAACAAGCACAAACACATAGTCAACTTCTAGGCTCAATATCTTTGATTGTACTCAATTTCAAATCTTCAAATTAGGTTCATTAAATGTGCTATGGAATTCTCTTTATCTTTTATTTGTATATCACCAACAAATTTGACCTCTAGATTTTCTTGTGTTAAATTCAAATATTTGAATTTAAAAGGTCATAGTTAACCTTTGAACACAATGCTCAAATCTCGTAAACTCTCAGCTTAGATTGAATGTGCACCATTGATCTTGTCTGAGCTTTAATGCATATACTACCAGAGCCAAACATTAAACATTTGTCACTTTGACCTCATCTCATGCAATCTCAAAATGTTCACTTAACACACTCTATCCATCTCTGTGAATCAACTAGGTCTTTAATGATCAATGCTCACCATTTGATCAATCTATACGAACATCCACTCATCATTAGATCATTATCCTATACCTTTGCTTAGTTGTTAAACATCCTGCACCTATCCTCATCTCAGTGCTTTTTGAATCCTTGGAACAACATGCACTGCTGATCTTGCTCAAGCTTTAACACTTTAAAAAATGACTATGGGGACCTTTTCAATATCCCTGACTATCCAGTTTTGATCCTTAATAACTTCTTATGTGCTTACTCACATGATCTCAAACTTGGACCAGATGATCTCCTCACATAGGAGAATCAAACCATGTGACACACTACTCCTTGAACTCTTGTGCGTGCAAGATATATCACCATTAAAATGCCTTCTCAAAAACTTAGAGCCAACTATGTCAAAACCTATTTGAGAGGCCATCTTTGAGCATCCATAACTTTTATCGTGCTTCAGTGCATGATTTCAAATTTAGCACAAATCATCTATGATCAAAATTGAACAAACCCATATGATCAGTTTCCCTTGACACCTTCACATGTACAAGATATAACACCATCAAAATTCTCACTTGGCTCTTCTTGCCACATTGCACAATTGAATAAGTATGACAAAACATAGTCAAAATACCTGAAAGCCCCACTTTGCATATGCATATATTTTGATGCACTACATTGCATGATCTAAAAATTAGAAAAAAATAAACTAGGCACAAAAATGAACAAACCCATATGAACTTTTTATCTTAACACCTCCATGCATGTGAATGTTGACCTCATCAACATGCTTACTCAACTCTTTTTGGCCATATTGCAAATTTGGCAGTATGGGAAAATAATGAATTCTGACTGAGAATCCAACTTTACACCCCCATATCTTTCACTTCACTTCGATGCATAACCTAAGATTTGACACATAAAAACTAGGGACTATTATGATCACAACCATATGACCCACTCCTCTTAAATATTTCCCACATGGAAATGGTGATGTCATCAAACTGCCTACTCAAATTTTTTCCTGCTGGACACAAAGTGTCTAGATGAGAACTATGATCAACCAGGTGAATTCCACTCATGCACATAAGCATTCAAAGCATTATTGACTTCTAATAGGACCCCTTTCATATGCTCAAATCACCATACTCAACCTTTATCTTTTTTATCCATGTTAATATTAAAGATCAACCAACCATACATAAAGAACACTAAAACAAGCACATTTCACACTTTATCATTGTCACATAGACTATCAAGGCACTTCAACCACTCATCAAAGAACTTTTATGACATCATCATGACAAATCTCCAACAAACCATACCAACACACAACAAGAGGATTTGAAGGCTCCTACAATAGTTTTAGATCATAAAAATAGGGTTTGAAGGATCTCACAATATTTACAATAGGGTTTGAAGGATCCCACAATCTTAATAGATCAGACAATAGGAAAACAATTCCTCAATAACAACAAATATGGTCAATAGTAGTTATCTTACTATTGCAAACATTCCCTGAAGCTTCTGTTGTAGAATTAACACAAGAAAGTCTCCTCTGTAATTTGATCGTAACCAAAGATCAAGGGGGTCCATAAGGAACTAATGAACCAATAGTTAGCTAAACTATAGCCTACCAAAAGTTGGCACTTCTACCTATAGTAAAACCAAATAAGTTATCTTTTACTGAGCTTTTATCTCTGTTAAACTTTTGCACAACTTCTGCATAACTCAATGAGTCTTCTGCAAAGCATTCAAAAGACTTTTTCATGATGAACAAAGTGATTGCAGCCCATAAAACAACTGAGCCCATATCCCTCATAACCATCAAGACTTCTTTTAGTACCCTTCTAATGAGTCAAACCACTAATAAATTTTCTAGTGAAGCATAAATTTTCACAGTTGAAAGTTAGGGTGAGGTATACTTGTAACATGTATACCCCTAGGTAGACTAGCATTGTAACAACCATATTTCTCTTTAGAATCATGCTTACATCCCTATAATCTGGACTCAGGCTTACATCCCTTGTGGAACAATCTTGTTACATTTCCAAGACTCCCATAAAACCTCCAAAAACTATCCAAGTTGTGGTAGGTTAAGGGAGAGTCAGAATAAGCCAAAAAAAATTGACAGAAACTCATAAGTCAACCATTGTGGGACAAATCTAAAATAGGTCCACATTGTGGAACAATCTTGTTACATTTCCAAGACTCCCATAAAACCTCCAAAAACTATCCAAGTTGTGGTAGGTTAAGGGAGAGTCAGAATAAGCCAAAAAAAACTGATAGAAACCCATACAATCCTCAAGGGATACAAAATGAGACAAATTTGGGGCTAGTCCACCCATCCATGGATCAAAATGATAAGGATATATTGGGTTTATAAAAATGATCCCTAGGGTACAAAACATGTACCAGGTCTCCCTAAACAAAGACCAATCCAGCTTTATGGAGATTTTAATGTGATTCCATTTTAAGGCTAGGCCCTAGGGTTTAACAAGCTCTTTATTGGGCCTTCTACCTATCGAATCCCAGTCCAAATCAGGAATAAACAAACATAAGATAAAACTCCCAGGATTAAGCCCAACCTCTAAAATGGGGCTATTTGCAACTAAGTAAAAATAAAAAACCTTTTAAGACTAATTTGAAATGGGGCTTAGGTGAAAAGGTTTAAATTAGTACCATGTCTCTATCTTAAAGGAGCTTCTAATCAATTTTCCTTCACACAACCATGAGTTATGGGTTCAAAGAAGCTTAAACCATATTTCCCAAGTGAATTCCCTCCTTGAAGCTTTTGTCAAGTTACACTAAGGGCCTTCATAATGTATTTGAAAAGCTTTGTTGGTGGACCATGTTGCACCTGAGGCCTTGGACTAGGCTTGAATAACACAAAGATAGTGTGGAGCCTCCAATGCTTCCAACTAGCACGTCTAAGTCAACGAACCTTCCTTTATTAGGAGGAATTGCAAGCTATCTCTATAAAATGACAAATTAGATGGGATAAAGACCTTACTATCGGCTGATCCTCTCTTTCTGAGATTTCCTCAGGGAACTTTGCAGTAGATCTGAACCTTATAGGGTGAAACCAAGTGACCATCATTATATTGAAATGAATAGGAAAAAGAGCCTCTCAAAATGATCCACAACATGTCTTCCAGATCTGGATCAGAGTCCTCATATTCATCATCTTGATTCTGCCCTGAGGTCTCTTGCTTACAATCCAAATTCAAAAAAATTCCTCCACTCCTCACCATAAATTTTTTCTAATATTATAAACTGTAAAATCCTGATTTTTTTAAAATATTATGACTATTTTATTTAATACAAATTAATTTCAATTTATGATATACTCTTATACAAAAAATATATAAAAGGATCATATTCCAAGAATAGTATTTTGATTATTTCATTCGATATAAATTACTACCAAGTAATAGATTTTTATATTCAATAAAAAACAGTGATATTTATAACATTTGAATTGATCATTTCATTATTATGTGCTCAAATTTAGAATGATGATGATGGTGACCATGTCCTTGTAGGCAAATTTGGTCGGTAGGCCTTTCTATATTTTTTATTTTTTATTTATTTTAATGTAATGTATTATTAAAGTTTGTCAGTATTAATCGTTCTTTTATTCTTTTACATTTTAGATCCTTCTTATTATCATTGATATTGTGCATCTTATATTTCTCCATATTTTGACTTTTAATATTTATATGAATTGTTTTGTAAAATAAAAATATATGTAAAATAATATTTATTTATATATATGAAATAGAAATAGAATTAAATAATTTTAAATATTATTTTTATATTTAAATATGATGGAAATGAAAATACTATTAATTAGATTGTCATCTTTAGATTATTTTTATTTAAATTATTTTTAAATATTTTTTTAATTTTTGAATATTATTTTTATTTTATATTATTAATTATATTGTTATCTTTTATATTATAATGTTTAAGATATTTTTTTTTTATTTTTAATATTGATTATGATGGTAAATTTAATTTTTTTAAAGAGAAAATAATTTTGTAAGAACCAACAAACAATGTATTTAGACAATATGAGTCAAAGCTATTTTTTTACTATTGATTATAACAGTAAATTTAACTTTTTTTTTTTAAATAATAAATTTGTAGGAACCAACAAAAAATATATTTAGATGATATAATTCACTTTAACTCCTCTCATTAAAATATAAGTTTGTAGTTTTTTTTGTTGACATTAACCTTTATAATTTTGAGTCTTCCTAATTAAAAAAATTTATGAAATAAAAATTAAATAAAAACATATTAAAATAATATTTAATCAATATAAAATATAAAATTAAATAAAATTAAAAGAAATTTATTATTAAACATCCAACCTTATTTACTTAAATTTAAAAAAATAAAAATTTAAACATTCAACCTTATTTCTTTTTGTAGATTGTTGATTCAATATATATTTCAATTTAAAATAAAATCACCGAACTTTGTTTATATTCTAATATAAATTATGTAGAAAATGTGATTGAAAATATCAACATAAATATTTTTTATATAATTTTACAAATATGTATTTGTTTTAAATAAATTTTTTTTTTTAAACCTTATTATTGATAATATAAATATTTTAAGATAATTTTTTATCGTCACCTTATAAGATTATCATACCTTTTTTGACCTAGCAGGTGTGTGCAAGGATGTAATCTGCATAGCTACAAGACCTCTCTCTTGCAAGGGTTGATGAGAAGGGCATAAGGTCCCTAAAGTTGGATTCCACTCTCCCCATGCATGTTTTTTTTAATGCTTCTAGCTCAAAACCCTCCTCCCATGTGGTTTTGATGTCAAGGTTGTTTAGTGACAATGGAAAGGCAAAAGAGAGAGGGAAAATATAATGTTCCTTTTAAGTCAGAATTAAATTTGAGTTTCTAACAAACCCTAACATAAATACATACAACATCTAATTTTTTGATTCAAACCCTAAGAAAATAAAATTTAGAATTCTATAGATGTTAATTTTAGGGCACAAATACAATATTTCATTCACTAAAATACTTGCCAAAAATTATAAATATCCAACTAAATATAGTACTTTAAAATCTATTTTTTATGAATATTATATATGATTAAAAAAGTACAATAAAATACCAGCTGAAAATATGAATAATCAAATTCCACAAACCCTCATAAAATTTGTCCTAATAGTTAAACTAATTCTTCCAATAGGTTTGTTGACCTAAGAAAGGTCTCCAATGGGTTCACTGCCCTAAAAAATAGCCTATAAGGTGGTTCACTACCCTAGAAAAGGAACTCCGAATGCTACGCCCCACTCACAAACCCTACCATTTATGGTGCTTCCCACAAAAATTACCCTAGAAATATTAAATTGTCAATTTTTTGCTCCATGTAACCCTTGGAATAGAGTTACCCCATTGAATATTAAGGAATTTTGTACTTACTTCAATATTTTGATGAAGGGTTTCATCTTCAATAGATGCAAGATAAGCAAAATATGCTCAAGCTTATGATTTTAATTGATAAGAATAACATGATGATTCAAAATGAATTGCCTTCCCTTTTTTATATCATTTCCCTCCAACATACTTTATAAATTAAGTATAGAATTATATCAAATTAGGGAAGTCCCATTCTTTATTATAATTCAATTTATAAATAAGTTGCCAGCATCTTACTTTTTAGCAACTTGAACTAAGAACCAAGTTTCTCATGTATTCCTTTTTAGCCCACCAAAATTCAAATTGGGTCAAAGCTCTCCTTAGCGAGCTAGCATTGAAAAGGGGACATTGTAGTCCTCCCTTCCAAAATTTTCTTTCCATCAAGCAAATACAAGCTCATATGCCCAAGTACCATCATGTCAAAGTGAATAAATACATTGTAATGCTCTAATAATCTAGATCTTGTACTTATCAAATGAAAGAGATCTTGCTAAAATAAGCTCATATATTTGTTTTCCTTATCCCTAATGATGTTCTTTAGTAGCCTATGAATTTTTAAAACTTCCTTTAAGCAGAGATCATCCATTACCTTAAACCTACCATCTTCATTTTCTCCTTCAAAAAAACATCAACAAATTTATTCTTTGCATACTAAATTATATTAAAACCCTTCCATGCTACTATAACTTCAACCCTAGAACAAGGAATTAATGAATAATTAGTAATTTGATTAACTAAAACATATTTAAGGTGGCATATTCAATCTTTATTATGACCTTGTCAACTATGGTGGAAGGATATCCCATATTCACAAATATGAGTGTGATTGAAATAATATAGTGGTTGTTAGTGATGATGACAATGGTGTCAATGGTGGTAATTTGGCTCATGGTTGTCATGAAATTACTTTCTCTATAATTTAGAGGTAGTAATACATCATCTCATGTTTCTTTCGTGCATTGTTAGAGACCCTTTGTATTAATATTCAAGATAAGATCTCTTTCACCAATATTTTGTTGTCTTATTCTGACATTAAAGTGGACTACCCATTGGGATATTCCTTTGGTGATTTTCCTTTCTTCATTAGGAAGGATGTATCAAACCATTCTCTAACTCTTGATATCATTATTCACTCAATGAAAAACTAAGAAACATTTTCGGACCCCAAATTTTGTATTTATATATTCTAAGGGTTTTGGATCCATAATGTAGAAGAGCAAGGGTGTGAGAATGACACAGAAGATAATGATGTAGATGAAAAATGCATATAATAGAAAGGCACAGAAGAGAGGCATTGAAGATAATGGCGTCAAGGACCTTGACATGGAAGATCAAGTTTTAAGAGATAAAGATATAGATAATAAGGCAAAAAAATGACATAGGACTTGGACAAAAGTGTAAGACTTAGACAAGGGCACATGAAGTAGAGATGGTTATGAATCAGCTCACATAAGTGTTAGAGACTAACCAAGTATGAATCTAACACTTGTTCATGAGAGGATAGGAGCACCAAGCACAGATCTTTAGTTGTCATGTCCCCAAAAGAAATATTTTGAAATTTTATTTCTAATGCAAAAAATTTGAAGCATAAAATTAATTTTAAAACTCTTTCCACATAATTTGGGATAATATAACTAGATAACCACATATAACTAATACTTATTTCACAAGCTAGAACTTGAATTGGACAATTTTTACACAAAAAACTTTTTAGTCTTTTTTATTCTAATGAAGTCTGATTTATAAACATGTAATATGATGTTACAGTGGAAAATATTTTGAAAATGATAGCATCTACAACATCAAACATAAACTAAAAATAATTCTAAATTATTCCTCATAAGAAACTTGTAAAAACTATCATAGTCTTGGCTATATTCTGCTCTAAATATAAATATGAATTCCACAAGTTCTATAGATAACATATATGGATTGAGGAGTATAAAATTATTGATACATAGCCAATACAACCACCACAATACACCCCTACAAAATGAAATCCATAACTCAACATAATGGCAACAAATAGGATGTTTCTAATGCCCCAAATTTGGTAATTTTGGTACTAAACTACATCAAACTTCCCATAAATATAAAAGGTAACATATTAGAACTTTATAATATATAAAAATACTTATATATATCCCTTAAAATAGTTTCCAACATAGCAGCAAAATCTATAAACCAAACCACACCAAAAGACACCTAAATATATGCAAATAACTCACCAAAATATGCATAAACAATATCAATCAACTCCAATGTAATACATGGATGAGATCACCTCCCTGAATTAAAGGGGCTACATCATATGACTCTTAAAATAAATGGGTTTTCATCCAATGATCTCTTTGAAGTTTTTTGTCCTCAGATATAAAATTGAACTGTAAAGTATAAAAATTTGTTGAAATGGTCAAAAGATCCTCCCATAATGAAAGCATGGCGTATTAATATAAAATAGGCCCATGAGTGGCACTAAAATCAAGATTCATTGATTTGGGAAAAGGTGACATGATTTATAAAAAGTAGCTAGTCCCCATCTTATCCACTTGCCTAATATTCACTTAGATCCTACTATTTCCCTCTTTGGTTTCTATTTCTTAACTTGTCCAGATGTGACCCACTTAACTTGAGGATAAGAATACAACACAGCTTTTTAAGTTTCCTTGAAACCTCATATTTATCCTCTCCTAGATAACCATGCCCAAAATTGGTAAGTTTTTTTAAAAAACTCATCATTCCTATAAATGCTAGCTAAAGATAGTCAATGACAACTTGTCATATAATTTTTCATATCTGTTACTCCAAAATGACAACTTGGCATAACTTATCTTAGAATATTTCTAAATAAAAATTAGGAGTTACTAATGCCTCTTGAGAAACCCAACTCCTCAAATGGTGGATCCCAATATTATTTTAAATATTTAATATTTAATTAGCCTAATAAATATACTTTGAAACTAAAATAATTTTGAGACCAAATATAAATATTAAATTAATTAATTACCATATTCCTTACCATAGCCCATAGAAAGTATTGGATTGAATTATAAGGCTCACCAATTTGAAATTAATTAAAAAGTGACATGACATTAGCATGGAGAGTATATAGGGTCTGTTATGCCCGAGTCAAAAGGATTTTATTGTAATAGCTCACCACAACTTTTTTTTGAAACAAACATTGGCTAGTCATCTCTATTGTATTAACGATGTAACCTAAGGAGAGGAGTTAGATTATGTATAAATACCCCTTAGTTTTATTTCTAAAAAATATATCTTATTAATCTTATTAAAATGAATATTACAATATATCTTTGTAATCTTCTTAATATATCTATGTATAAATGGATAGAGAGAAAATAATAGAGGAATTACTATTAAAATATCTTTATAATCTTATTAAAATGAAATTAATGGAATCATTAATTTTATCTATGAATTCTAATTTGTTAATCTATTTCTACGTTATTAAATAGAAGTATGTGGAGTGTAGAGTGAATAACATAGATAAATACAATATGATGTTTATAGTAATGAGACTAAAGGTAACTAACCCAAATTCCTGAGTGTAATAGATTTAAGTTTATCCACCACTGCATGACATAATCGATGGGAATTAGTCTTGGTTACATGCTTCAGGTAAACATGTGAGGTCACTACTCACATGATATGTCAATGCACTAACTCGTTGGTTTTTTCATTTACTTTAGGTGTGTGACTCGTATTTAGTCAATCAAAGTTAAGGATAAAAACACCAACATTTTAGTTCCATTACTAGGACACATTTCAATTATTAGCATGATGGCAAAAATATGCTCAAGCAAATCTCTTTGAAAGATGTTGAGTGATGAATTGACACAATACAAGATAAATTTACACTTCAATATATTGGACCAAGAGTTTTTGCACACTAATTGGTAGAGAAGAATCTATATGATTCTTTATATGAAACCTTCTTCATAGAATTACTTATTCATTTGCATGCTTGGATTTTGTCATATGCACAAGACTACTCAATAAATTATAGATGGAAAGCTCCATGGTTAGCAGAGTGTTAGAAACCCTTGGTAAATTTAATAACTACTTGGATGCATGTGCATGCATATGGTGTAAAGGAACACTAAATAGTAACATATTATAATACATTTGCTCTACATATTCTTATCCAGAGGAAGCATATTTTAATTTCCTGAGGGAACCACATGGGAGGTATTTAAAAAAGTTTCCCTAATAAATTAATAAATTTATTATTGACTCTAGACTTAAGAACTTCCCCATGGATGGATAAAACTCTCTCATGCATGAGTAATGTACCTCATGAGAAAATGGAGGGGTATACATTGGTATAATATTGGTAGTTTAGCATGGAAGTTAGCTAATAAGAACTATGGAAGCATAAGTATGAGGAGGCTAGGTGTAAGGCCATGATAAGTAGTGATCCCAAGGGAAAATGAGAGGATACTAAAAGTTTCAGGAGGAACTAAAAGAAGGTATAAATACATGGTGAGTAATCCCTAACCACATATCCACAACATTTTATGGTACATATACACATTAAATATGTAGGAAAAGCATTGGTGATAGCATAACCCAATCCAATTAAGCCCAATTCCCCCATTTTAACTCATATTCATGCATATGAATCTAACTAAATTATTATAATAAATTAAGATAATGATAACATGGATTCTAAAGCTGAGTCTGAAATTGAATCCATAGAAAAGAATCTGGGAGTACAAGTTCAAAGTATCATTTTACAACAAGACCAACTAAATTTACCATTAGCCTTTACCTTTGTAGTATAGTTAAGACATATGACTAACCTTGGAATACTAGGTCGATCAAATATAAGTAGTGGGAAAAATACAATCCTAAATCTAACTAATCAACCTCCTTTAGCACCCCACATTTTAGGTGTTCTTATTTATATAAGAGGCATGAGAGGAAGTACCAGTGGTGGTTCTACTAGACGTGTAGGAGCATTAAGAGGTGGCTCAGGAGGAATTGGAGATCTACCAACATAGGATCCACTAAAACCACCCACTGTACCTATAGTTTACTAGGAGATGGAACTTCATCTTCCTAAGTATCAAGGTGTTATGAATGAAATTGAACATATTCACAAGTTTGAACTCATTTAGTAGGATCGGGGCATAATTTATACTGAGCGTAAGGCAACTCAATTTACCACTACCCTATTGGATCATGAGAATAAATGGTATAAAAAATTTGATCTTCAAAAAGTTGTAAACTATGAGCTAA
The DNA here is from genome assembly GCA_037957365.1 of Torreya grandis. Classification (NCBI taxonomy): domain Eukaryota; kingdom Viridiplantae; phylum Streptophyta; class Pinopsida; order Cupressales; family Taxaceae; genus Torreya; species Torreya grandis. The sequence continues at coordinate 1,832,650 of JARHVA010003034.1, read as the reverse complement.
TGAAAAATATTTTTCTTCAGGAATTTGACATTCATGAGTTTTAGAAACAAAGTATTGTTGCTTCGAAAGATATTAAGTAAGAACTCACTGAGAGTGTGCACACATATAATACTCATTTAAAAACTCTTAATTCTAAGCTATCATCTAAAATCAATCCAACCAAGCATGCTCAATGGATTTTAAGAGGGTTATTACTTATTTTTTGGTGAAACTAATCCCAAAACACTATTATTAATCTACATGAGGTAGTAGAAGCTACCCTTCATACCAAAGCTATCAGAAGTATAGACATAAAAATCAACCCATTTATAAGAGGCCCAAATTATTGATATGGATTCTCAGTTGGAGAATATTATGAACAAAAATGCTCATGACACTCATAACATCCTATGGTGTGTTTAATGTAAAGTATAGGTTCATAACAAGAACAATTATTTATAAAGTAATGTGTCATGTTAAAACAATCCTATGAAATCTGCAAGGAAAACCATGGTGTACGAAGCTGTCATTTACTTTAGCATGCCACCCAAACCAAAGTGTCACTATATTGTGATATATGTGATGCATATACATATTATAATAATGATTTATAGGTCATCAATGAGATTCATGAATCATATTATGAGGTACTTTCCAAGATTTTATAGCTAACACACAAGAAACTAGTGGGAATAGATCTTTCAGAGGTCAAGGGCATGGCAATGGATGAGGAGGTGGTAACTTTCCACCTAGGACACGTTAAAAGTGATTTATTGAAAGATAAGGATGATACCATGCATACCAAGATGTATAATGTTATAATACCCATGGACTTAAGGATTGATTAATTTCATGAGCTATACAAGGCATTCCTTAGTGAAGATAGAATCCCCCTCCTAAATAATTGGTTACGACAACAAATGACAAATTCTTCAAAAGATCATCATTTAAACCATTAATGTAGACAATAGACTCATGTCCAACCAAATGTATAATGTGAAAATCATCCCTTATAAATTCATCCATTGATGGCTAGATGATCCATGATATATCAATGGACATTGGTGCAAAGGTTAATGTTCTAAGAAAGGATACCTAGAAAAAAATGGGGTTCCCCACTTTACAACCTTACCCACATGTTTTATTTATGGCCAATAAGACTCACACATTGCCTATAATAATTATTAAAGATTTCAAAATTAACTATCTTGGGTGTCATCTTTAAGGGTGATTTTGAAGTAATCAAACTTGTTGAAGCTAATGACTTCCTACTATCTTTAATAGACCTTAGTGTTATGATAATAATGTTGACTTAAGTTTCAAGAATCATTATATTAGCTTTAATAATGACACTTTTCATGTGTTCATTCATCTAAATAATGACATATGACCTCCCTTTATTAAAACCTTTGATGTTGATGAGGATCTCAACATAATTTATAAAAACACTACTCAAGCAAATAAACATGTGGATCCTACTCCTAATGGTATATTGTAATGGGAAGACATGTAGTCCATTTCAAACACTACAATTATTACTTATGTGCAATGGGCTCAAGGTGCATATGATCTTACAAGGTGTGTTTTTGGCATCCTTGATAGCCACTTAAGTTCCTCCCCCAAGTTAGCTTGGTGCCACAAAAATGTTCACATCATTAGTCTGCCACACTTTAGGTTGGAGCATGCACCTCAGTTCCATGGTCAAATTAAGGTCAAGGAGTATTTTTAGAAATTAGGAGATTATTATGTCAATGAAGTTTAAATTTTTCATGCACTCAACTTCGTGTTTCAAGGAATAGCTACTTGATGGTGGTCTACCCATTGATACCAATTATAGACATGGGAACAAGTACATGCCATTATGCACTATCACTTTGACCATGAAAACCGTGTTCATTCCACCCTAATTTATGATGGTGTTGCTTCTCTAGAATAACATATAACAAACTATGAAATAATTTTGAATGCAAAAGAATTTTTTTTACCAGAATCCTTATGGATTCATGCATTTTAGGTTACTCTACACACCTGGGTTAGGGTGTGGTATATCTATCAAGAAAAATATAAAGGAATGGATATTTGGTATCATATCACACATGGTCTACCTTTACTATTTTCATTTTATTCTCCGTGAACTATTTTGCATTTGTCCTTGTAAGTAATCCATTAGGTGGTAGTAGGATATTGTGAACTAGTTGAACATCACATATGTCACATGCATGGCATACCTGAGGACAACTTAGCCATATTTCAAGAACTTGATAATCCTGATTTGGCTTTATTGTATTCTAAATATCAGTATAAATATGCATATCAAGAACAAATATGAAATGGAAATTAGAAAGTTGTGTATCAGGTTGATAAGGGTACAAACTCTGACCCATCAAAACCAAATTTCAACCACTTACACTTACATATATATTATGGGGCATGTGAGTTGGAGATAGTATGTAGTCTGAGCAAAAACCACTCCAAATAGTTCATCATAATATTAGTATGGGTAGCATGCCTAAAATAGCCACTATGGGTAATAAATTGTCTAATATTGAGTTAAACAAAAAAATTAAACTCTTATAGGAATATCAAGATATTTTCCCACATAACTATATAGAAATGAAGGGAATGCATACATGATTGGGTAAGATGCATATTAATTTGATTTAAGTCATTTGACCAGTGAGGAATCAGCCATATTAGATGAACCTTAATAATCACACTAGATTTAAATAATAAATTGATAGTATGTTACATGCTATATTTATTACTCCCATGGATGAATTTTAGTGGGTTAGTCCTATGGTCAAATTCACATTTGCATAGATTATAGGAAACTCAATGTTTTATGTGTCACTGACCCTTTCCTAATGTCATTCACAAAGGAAATTTTGGAAGGTGGTGTTGGATGTGATATCTTACCTTTCACTAATGGATTTTTTAGTTATCACCAAGTGAAAATTGCTATAAAAGACAAGGCCAAAATAGCTTTTTTAACTGAATGGGCTTATTTTGCATATAATGTTATGCCTTTTGGATTAAATAATACACCAAAATTTTTATTATGCATTGTAATGGAATAATTCAAGGGTTTCATCCTTAATTTATTTTAGGTGTACTTAGATGACTAGATCGTGTAAGGTTTAGTGTGTGGCCACTATGATAATTTGTGCCTCATGCTCAAGCACTGATATCAACTTCATATTTACTTAAATTTTAAAAAGTGTATCTTTCCATGTCACTTGGGATCCTATTAGGACACATCATTTGCCAAGATGGATTACTGTTGGATCCATCCAAGATTGTGGTCATTATCCAACTCCTAACTCCAACCAATCAACGTGAGGTCTGCACTTTATAAGGTCACACTAGATACTATTGTAAATTTATTTGGGGTTATGCTAATATAGTAGTTTTGATGGAATAATTTATCAAATATAATGTCCTATTATTATGGACTACTAAATAGTAACAAACATTTAAGGCTCTGATGGAAAAACTAGTGATTGTACTCATTATTTAGTTCCCAGACTGGATGCAGCCATTTTATTTCATGTTGACACTTCAGGCATGAAAATGGGTACCATACTTTCAAAACCTAGTGAAGGAAACCCTGATCCTCCCATTTACTTTAATATCCAAAATCTCACACTAGTTACATGGACCTACTCTACTATAGATGTTGAGGCCCTGTCCATGGTTTATATAATCTAAAAGTTTCACCAATACTTGTTATCCACTCCACTTATATTCTATACATATCATGAAGTGATAAAGTATTTGGTTAATAATATAGTGTTCTACTGATGCATTTATCAATGTATTATCTTATTTAAATAATTCTAATTCTCATTGCTCATGAAACTAAGCAAAATTAGTTTCAACCTAGACAACCTCTCATACATTTAATCTGGCGAACCAATGTGCACAATATAATATGATTTACCTAATGTTAAACTCTTCTAATTTACATGAATGCTCAAATAATTGGAATACAAATGTCTAAAAAATAAGGATGACATATTCAAATGCCCATACAATAAATAATGAAATGTTCAAATATCAAATAAAACACATATAGGCATATGGGACACAATAAAGGAGCATATTAAAATGTTCGAACAAGAAACACAATAATAATGAAAGACACTCAAGGAAGTGCATAAATTAAAGGATAAGGAACCAATATAAAAATATCATAGTAGCCTATGGATCAAATGTGTTAGAAGAAAAATTAAGTGCATAGCATATCAAGACCCTGTGAATGATATAATCATGGATAAAGGCATGTGTAATTATGTATGTATAAGCTTAAAAATGATAATAAAAAGTGATCCTTGAACCATATAACATGTCTATATCAAGATCAAAGAAGTGGATACTACCAACATCCACATGACATGAATAGAGAGAAAGACCAACATCCAAAATAGGAATAAATCATGTATCCGTGAATGCCTATATCACACTCAAGTAGAAGTATGACACACATGTGTATGTATGATTAATTGATATGACATCCATCAATATGTAAATAACACATAAATTCTAAGGATACAATATCTGAAAATGTTTTTAGAGTTTTTTATTTTTTGTTTTTTGGTTTAGAAGGAACTTGCACTAGTGTATTACAAAAAAAATTGAAGAGAGATCAAGTGTTGTTTCTACTTTAAAACCCTCTCATGATGTTTACAAATTTTCTTAAATTTTTTTATAAGGGAAGTGATATATCAAACTACAACTATTATGAATTAGAATCCAAAATGGGTGATAGATTCATCCATGTTTCACATATTTTATATTAATCTGGAATCAACAATAGAAAAATTAGAAATCCCTAATTGACCTAGGGTCTAGAGTTCAAATATTGGGTTCATCAAATGTTCAACCCTAATTTGGATAAGGATCCTACTTGGGTAGATAGGGTTAATAATATAGAAATAAAAATACAAATGGGTGATAATCAAATCTATAGTAGGCCAATTAAATGCTAAACTCATATATAACATATGTTGAATTTATTAAATTTATATAAGATAGAAAATAGTAAGTACAACTATATTATATATGGAAATGATAAAGAAATAATGTACTTGACTACTTATAATGGTGACACAATTATAAATTTGGAACATGTAAGAAGAATACTGGAAGATGATTCTAGAACAGTTGCCAAATTTTGGATTAAATGCCTTTATATCCCTAGACACTAGCATCAACTTGGGATAGTTATGTCGATGCTACAATCTGAACTAAATGTAGGTGTCCTATATGGAAGACCTACTATAAAATAATGTAACCACCTAGATGCTTATAGGTTTGTCTTCACCTTTACTCTAGTGCATTCAGATCTAAGTCATGGATTTTCATTCTTCATGAGATTTCAAAACCCTAATTCTTCATCTTAATAGTGTCCTTGGAAAAAATGGGTTAGTGTGTACATGGTGTCAAGATAACCCCAAAGACCCCTCTATCAATCAGTGTTGTCTACATATCCAATACTCTAAAAAGGGTTTCAAACTGATGTATTTTTCCCATATGTGTTGTCTTGTGTGTGAATCATGTAATATGTGAAAAGTAAGTACTATAGTGACATAGCTTATAACTTGGAAAATCATGCTCTTAGGCTACTCCTTAAGTAATTCATACATGTAGATATTTAATCCCTATGACTGATATATAAATAAGAATAAATAGATAAGTTTTACTCAGGTGAATGTTCTTTGAATGATCTTTAGTATGAACTCTAGGTGAGGAATGAATGAGGAATGATTATGAATATATACCACTCCTTATTGGGAAACATCTCATACTAAATCACTTAGGTCGATCATTAAGATATGTTTCATTTATAAATTAGATGAATTTAGGTCATTATACACCTATATCAGGGTATGACACTAGCATCAATGCATGAGTTTAGGGTTGATGCTTATGTCTTGGTAGTTAAAAAATACGTACAGGCTCAAAACTTTCAAGGGCATAAGATAAGCATATTTTAAGAATTTTTGGAAATATAGAAAGTCTAGGTTATCAATGTAAGACTGGTCAAACCAATAAATAGGCCAAGGGGTACAAGATAGAGAAAATTCTAGACTTTCAAAAGTGATAAAGGTTCAAAACTGAGATGAACAAAAATTTCTAATTTTTTTAAGTTTACAAGACTAAGGTGATATATAATCTATAAATATCTTATAAAATGATACAAATTACAAGTTATGAAGAGAGGAGGAGAGTGATCTTTAAATAAAGCAAGAGGAAAGAATATGGAGTTACTAAGACTCTCATAATGACCTTACAAGGCCTTTTTAGTGTGTTTCAAATGTCATATTCTCTAAAAGGTGAAGGGAAGTGTGTGACATATGGAGGGATAAGTTACTTGTGCAAGTAACTCCAAAATAATACAAGAAGACAAAAGATGTGAGATACACCTCATAAATCTGAGATAAAATACATTTATTATAATAATAAATGCACACCTAAAAGAGACCTAGGATAAGCTTAAAAATCCTAAAGGACTAAAGTGAACTCAAATAAGGTTAATATACAACACTCCCCTTTAAGTTTAATTTGGGATTACAAAAGTGTAAAAAATCTTTTACAAACAAGGAAGGGAGTTGATATTACATTAATCTCTCCTTTAATGGGAACTTCCTTCAAAAGGAATTATAATAGTTTGATAAGAAAATAAGAAGCAAAGGTGTCACCAAAATTCATAAGGATAAATATGTGATCATAAATAATTTTAAATAATCTTATTCAAACAAGATGGTCAATCTATAATGAAACAAATAGAAACAAAAAAGAGAAATGATCCACTGAAACATATGAAACAAACAAGATAACACCAATTTTTCAAGTAACCAATATGCCATAAAATGATCTATATACAAATAATGTACTAAAATTGTATCTAATAAATGAAAATTAATAAAGTGATAAATTCCATCATAGAGTGTGAAATCCTACATAAAAAGAAGTTAGTCAAAAAATGAGCTCCAATCAAAGCATATTTCATTTACAACATAAAAGGCAAAGAATGCATAATAAGATGAGTTTATCAAAATAGAGACAAGTAAAATGTGTCACAAAAGATATTTGACATGAAGTAATAGTATAATTATTACATTAATACACATCAAAATCTCTAGGAAACGTATTATCTAAATATCCAAATTATTTTTATTTTAGAATTAGGTGTCTCAATAGTTTTCTAATGATGCAAAGTGTCATGAGTGGATTTACCAAAAGATTTACATGGATGAAATTTCTAACATTTAGAGATAGGAAGATCATTTTTATCATAATGATCACAAGTTTTATCATTTTTAACGAAAGTAACAAAATTTGAGTTTTTCTAAATTTTGACAAAATTAACTTAGAATTAAAATGAACAAACCCATTAAGTTTTATATAAAAATAGAATGTAACTCAAAAGATATAGACATTTAAATGTGGATATTTTTTTTAATAAAATTTTTATCACTCAAAATTAAACTAAGTGTAAAACTATAAATTGAAATGAAAAAATAGCATATTAAATTTAAAAAATGTTTAGATGCATGAAAATAGACAATAAATATTTTGCAAGGGTTGAAACCCTTGCAAATAAAGTCACAAATTTGCATTTCTCTACTTGGAAACCTGCACAAGCCTCAAGAATCAACATTAAAATCAAATAGCACTAATACCATATTAATAATTATTCTAAGATCACATAGATAAACATTTCATAAGTAAAAAAATAATGCATAAATTGAATCAATTCTATCTTATAAGAGTAATCAAGCAAACCACAAGATTGAGCCAAGAGTTTTGAAGTGGGAAACCAAACTAGTTTGAAGAAAACTCACGTAAATATTAAGAAGCCTTACCAATAGTAATCCTCAAAATACAAGATTATAAGCAAAAATAATAAATAATATGAGAGAGTTTAAAATAAAAATATACAAATAAAAATCTAGGAAAAGAGGAGGAGAGTGCTCTTTAAATAGAGCAAGACAAAAGAAGAGGGAGTTAGTAAGACTCCATGATGACCTTACAAGGCCTCATAAATGCATGTCAAATGTCTTATTTCCCAAAGGTGAATGAAAGTGTGTGACATGTGGAGGGAGGATTTACTTATGTAAGTAACTCCTAAATCCTATAAGAGAACAAAAGAAGTCAGAGACACCTCATAAAGCTAAGATAAAGTGCATTTATTATAATAATAAATGTACACCTAAAAATGACTAAGTATAAGCCTAAAGGACTAAAGTGAACCCAAATATGGTTAATCTCCAATAAATTATGAGTATCATAGTGTACATAGATAAATTTTCTTTATGTGTGTCATACAATGATTGTCAAAGGTAATAGTATAAAGAAAGGATTTGGAGCTATTAATAAATATGTAACACAATTTATGTATAGGAAAATAAGTATTAAATTGGGCATTTTTAAAATGGTTGGCATGAATGATGTAAACATTACCATGTGGAATAACACATTTCATGTATTGAAGTGCATTCAACAGAGTGATTTCATAAATTAACATTCGATATATTGTGTGTTAAAGTTCTATAGGTATTAATTGATAGTTTGTATTGTTACATAATGAAAAGTTTGAAAAAAAAAGTCAACCCATATATAGTTTGGGTGAATAGAATTTTGTAATTCATTTTCATAGTGAAAATTCTAATTTTGAGCTCTAGTTGAGAAGGATGCCACAGAAATGAGAACTTGGATTGACATAATTTGAGTAGGTAAATGTTTTATTATCGTATGAAGAAGTAACACTATTTGTATATTGTAAAAACATGTATTTTAACATAATTTATAAATTGTTAAATATGTATTTTTATGATTTTTTAAATCTTTTATTATTTTTGTCTATTGAATTTGTCCCTCTAATTATGGTCCTATCTAGACCTTATGCAAACCTATCCAATTTTACACATACTTATCTACTTCACCATGGTATTTTTCACATAATTGTTTGTTATAACATGGCATTTTCAATGATATTGTTTGGGATAGTATTGAAATTGTCTCTATTTTATTTTTTCATATTTGTGTAAGTATGTTATGTTTAATGTATTATTTCTTAAAATACAAATTGACATGCAAGTGTGGGACTTTAGGTGTGGGTACATGATGGAGACCATACAAGAATTTCTATTGAGTGACATGGAAAGAACCACTCTTGACGTGGTTGGGTTAGGTTATATTGTATGGATATATTTAATGGTGTATGCCATGCATATGATGATAGTGTTGGCATATCAATGGGACTCAGATTCTTTCACATTTTGGCTCTCCATAAAATAGATGGTTGTTACAATTGAGGATATATGGAGGGCTTTTCAATTTTTTATGGGTGCAACATGTGTGACTTTATAGGGTGGTGGTGGTGGTTAGGATTAGAAAGGACATGTCCATTAGTATATGAATAGGATTGTTATGGGTGCTTGGTATAGTTCCAAAAATACAACTATATTGTTTTCTAAGATTGTACTATCAAATGTTCTACATGTGTGGGAGTTTGTGTGTATATTGATAACATTATTTATTTTTGTTGATTATGGTAGTGTTTATATTTCATATAGGATGTATCATTGTGTCTAGGATATTGAGGATCATAGTAACATGTATACATGAGTAAAAAAGATGTTGGATCACCTATATAGGGACTTGCATTTATTTACTTGAGAGGGTTATGGTGGTGGATTGGAATCAATGACATTGTTACATTATTTGGCATATAAGCACATTTATGTTATACCTCATGTGGGTATTCCCTATGGTTAATGAGCACATCTACATATGCTTGCATAAATATGGGTAAACACTTCACATGTTATGTGGAGTGGGGCCATGGAGTGTCTCTAGATTTTTGATATGCTACCAGTGGATTGTATCATCTATAGATCATACCAAGGTTTTTCAAGGTGGGATGAGGATAGATTGTAGTTACATTAGATTAATGCTAGTTTCTAGTTCCATTATCATTGTCCTAATGTTTATGAATGATTTTAGTTTGAGCATGTTACATATTAGTTTGGTATTAAATAAAATGTGCCTTCAACACCAATTATATGGATTCAATATGTTAGAGCTTTAAAACATGATGATGACCAAGGCCTACCTAGTGCAACCAAGATGACACCTATTCCTTTGACTAAGGTGGACATAGTGATTGAGATTCTTGATGTTTATGAAGCTAGGTTTATTTTAGATTACACATGATGGTGGATGGTACATCAGTGGCCTACCTTAAATCATTTAGTAGTAGACAATACCCTCGAGGCATAAGTTGGAGAGGGAGATAAGGGTGAGGCATCAGATATTGAGCCTAATGTTCATCCTATGGCTGTGAGTATGTATATGTGTTCTAAAAATATTTTCATAGATATTATTTAATTTTATATTTTTGTCATTCATATCATGTATTATTCTTTTATAGGAGGTGACAATTATTGGATGATAATCAATTAGGTGGTATTTCTAGTTGTAACTACACGTGTTGGGTGAGGCAATCCCAGGGGGGTTAGTTAAGTGTGCTAAAAATATATCTAGTGAGTATGCCCTATTATTTAATCATTTTTTTATATCCACCACTACATATGTTGTAGATACATTAAAGTAAGATGATTTGAGGCTGATCGTGATGTGGCTATAGTTAAGTAGGACAAATTTAGATCAGTTTCAAAGAGCCAAAAGACACCCCTAGTTCTGAATATATATTTAGGTTATATTTTGTTATATAATTAAGTTATATTGTATGATGAACATATGTATTTTTATGTACAATTGGTTTTCTATGAGGATTGAGAGAGAAGGAGTTGGTCTTGATCGATATCTTGACATGATGATAGTAGAACCTCTACATTATGAGATAATATATTTGGCTATATATACTTAGAGATAGTTTCACCTATATTAGTTACATGGGATACTTATGTTTGATATCATTGATGCTCTTTTTATATCTATGAAGTATTCATTATATTTTTATATCCATGATCAAAATCTTGGTACTTTTGCTTTGGTACCCATGTTTGTAGTGTTTAATGTAACTTTATCTTTGACCATACTATCCTTCATGCTTGTTTTATTTATTTGGAATGTTAATAAACCACCCTCAAAGTTAAAATATAAAATTGTATTATATTTATTCAATATTTCATTAATTATTTGTAACCATGGCCATCCCAAAATTGCATTTCCTTATGTAATATTATTTTGTACCGTCAATGGTGTATTCATTGTCTTGACTCCCAAAGTGATCAGTAAAATAATATTTCCCATATCATACCCATATGTATACTAAAATATTGGTCATTGTATACCATACTCTTAATAAATTCTATTGTGTACGTGTAATTTTTTGCTTATTATATACAATAATACTATATAAATGAAATCTTGAATAATCATTGGTGTCTTCGTAGTAATGTTCTAGGATATCTTTGTCTTTGTAGGGTGAAATGTAGGAGAATATAAAGTGGATTTTTTGGTCTTATTGTCTATTTTCCAAAATGTAATAACCCTTTTATCCATAATTTGTGTAATATTTTATTGAAATACATAACAATCATTATCTTGATGTCCATTAGTACCATGATAAGTGAAAAATGGTTTTCATTTACTTTCTCAAGATGGTGAGGAGCATGATATAATAAGGAGGGATATTGATTAACTTCTTATCCAACAATCTCCATAGAATATAATGTGGTCGATCTCTAAAATTTTAGAATTTAATTCATTTCCTCTTATTTAAATTAGGCTTATTTATGTTAGGAAGGTCTTTGTAAATTGATTATTTCCCCTTATTTGGGACCTTAACTTGTTCCTTGTTAAGTTGTGGAGCTAAAAGCTTCACTGATGCAGACATGGAGGAGGGTGCAGAAGGGTTGCTGAGTGTCACAGACACCGGCATCGGTCAGGCCAACCGATGTCGGCAGGATAAGGCAGGAGAGCAACCGACGTCGGTCAGAGATCGGCCGACGTCGGCTACCCCCAGTCGGACAGGGACCAGCGTCGATCGCCTATGTGGTTCGACTGCGAGTATATTACGGGCAGTTGGTTGACGAACCAAGTGTTTGCATGCCTAGTGCTAATTATAGATTGAGAGCTGCGGATCTAATTATTTTACTAGGTGTCTAATTATTGTTTGGATGAGTTCTATATAATAGACTCATGGTTGTACTATAAAAGTGAGCTAGGGAGTAAGAGAGCATAATTATAAGCTCCTTTGGTGTGTGAAGTAGAGCAATGGTGTGTTCCTCCTAGTGCCACAGTACCAAGGTGGGTGCTGGATTGGAGAATCAGCAGGGTTCTTCAAGAGTGTATGATCTTGGTCATCAGGTGAGCATGGCTTCTATAGGAGATCTACATGGTAAGTAAGATCATTGATATGCAGGTGTGTGTGTGTGTGCAAGGTCAAGGTTCACAGGTGTATACTTGTGGAGTGCGTGGAGCACTTGTGGAGTGCGTGGAGCACAGGTATAAGGTGAACACCAACTCAGTGTGTGAGTTGGGTGTTGGGACCCAAGAGAGAGAGCTTTGAGGAAAGAGTTACTGTTCACTTGAGGTGTGGGAAACCTCTGAAGAGGTGGTGGAGAAGAAGTGGCATCTTCTTTATTGTATTCTTTTCTATAAGAGTTATTAATAAAAGTTGTGTATTGTCTCTCATATTCTGTGTTATTTTGAATTCTAGTTACTTGTTGAATCTAGTTAATTTCTATATATTAAGTTTCTTAGTTTGGTAATCAACTGTGTGCTTCCGGTGTTTCGTATCCTGACAAGTGGTATCAGAGCTAAGGTTACAGGAAGCAGGTTTTGTGTTTGGTTACAGGGCACTCTCAGGGGTTTCTAATTGAGTGGGAGCAGAGCAATGACAGATCAAAGTAAGCTAAGGATGGAGGAGTTGAAAAGCACAGATGGTCACTTATGGTCTGATGGAAAGAAAAAGCAGGTAAAAGAAGATTGTTGGTTTGTGGAAGATCAGCATGGAGAAACTGAAGAAGCAGATGTTGTAGGTGATGTGGCATAGGATGCTCTGGGAGGTTTCTTGGATAAAGTTGAATCTTGTCTTACAAATTTGGTTGCCTCTTTCCATGTAGCCCCAGATAGAGGAGCTGGTGAGCCTTGCCAAAGAATAGGCAAAGGGGAAGTGAAGCTGAAATTGCAAGCGGCCAACACATGGGTGTTGAAGGAGGTCATGCAGGTCCCAGGTTTTGAGATATGGCTAATTTCTTTAGAAGAGTTGGGTGATGGGAGATGTATGAAAACTCTCACAATGGATGCACTTGATTTAGCTGGTGGTAAGAAAATAGGTACTCTTTATCTACTTGTTTATATTACTGATTCTTCTTTTGTTGCGAAGACGTGGCTTCATAGGCTTGGCCACATGAGCAGGAAGGAGATGCATGTTTTTAAGCGGAAGACAGATATATTTTATAGGCTTAAGAACTGGAAAGCCTTGGTGTTCTTGGAGGAGATGGCAGACAGAGACTAGTGGATGGGGCTGGATACTTCTGAGCAGGGCAGTTTGGACATGGAGATTGATTCTAAAGAGCTCGCAGGGTAAAAAGTCATCACTCACAGGAAACATAGGTACCAGCATCGGCAGGAAAACCGACGTCGTTAGTATGTAAGACCGACGTCGGTCACGAGGACCGACGTCGGCAGTAGGAGGACACCGACATCGGTAGGTTGGTAGTTAGGATAGGCACAGGAACCGATGTCAGTCAGATGCAGACTGTGGGGTGGCCAAGGTTGGTCACTGCAATGAATTTTAGGTGGACAGCAAGCTGTCTAAGAGTCTCAAACACCCATACAGAGGACTAAAGATGTAATTAAGCCTCAAATTCATTGTTCCTCTTCTTTATACTAGTTGCTGACTACAAAGCAGGAAGGATCCAGGAAATAGTGGAAGAGTGGCATGGAGAGATTGCAGAACCAGACAAGAGATTTGGTAGGGTTGCCAGCCAGTATGTTAGCACTGCAAAATGAATGGATTCCTTAGTTGAAGAATAGAGAGAACGGAAACGTGAGACGAAAGGCCGGTCATGTGGTCTTGAGAGAGCTGCAGGACAGTGGGATAGGACTGACAGGTGGTACCAGGAGGATGACAAAGCAGGGCTTTAGTCAATGTCAGTATAACCATTGTGTTTGACTTACTAGGTGGATGATGGTCATAACATCATTCTGTTGCTATATGTGGAGGATGAGCTTGGTACAGGTTCAGACATACAGGGTTTTGTTGAGCTAAGGGTAAGATTAGTTCAGTGGTTTGCTATGAAGAATTTAGAGCAGTGAAATTCTTCGGCATGGGAGACATGGGAGATCACAGGGTGATTTTGTTTCCAGTGGGAGCTGATGTGAATCAGGTGTTGGCGAGATGCAGGATGTAGAATCAGAGCGCACCAAGGGCTGGACAGTTCAGTGTCCGAAATCACATGAGGTTTAGCATAGACCTAAATTTTCCCAAGTAGTGGGAGTTGTCAGAGAGTTAGGAGCCAATTCAGAGAAGTGGATTCTCAGGTATTTGAAAGAGACCAGTAGCAGGGATTCATGCTATTTAGGGTTAGGACTTCACTACATGTGTTTGTAGGAGTGGATGCAGCAGGGTACTCGGATGACAGGAGGTACACCATAGGTTGTGTGGTGGGTGGTCTTCAGGGTTGTGCTTGAAGAGGGATACAAACCAAGAAACAGATTAGATAGGATACAAGTATAGGTACAGTGTAGCTATTTATCTCCAAGTGGGAGATTGTTAAGTTGTGGAGCTAAAAGCTTCACTGATGCAGACATGGAGGAGGGTCCAAAAGGGTTGTTGAGTGTCACAGACACTGGCATCGATTAGGCCAATCGACGTTGACAAGATAAGGCAGGAGAGCAACTGACATCGGTCAGAGATCAGCTAGCGTCGGCTACCCCCAGTCGGATAGGGACTGACGTCGATCACCTGTGTGGTTCGACTACGAGTATATTATGGGCAGTTGGTTGACGAACCAAGTGTTTGCATGCCTAGTGCTAATTATAGACTAAGAGCTGCGGATCTAATTATTGTACTAGGTGTCTAATTATTGTTTGGATGAGTTCTATATAATAGACTCATGGATATACTGTAAAAGTGTAGCTAGGGAATAAGAGAGCATAATTATAAGCTCCTTCGGTGTGTGAAGTAGAGCAATGGTGTGTTCTTCCTAGTGCCACGGTACCAAGGTGGGTGCTAGATTGGAGAATCAGTAGGGTTCTTCAAGAGTGTATAATCTTGGTCATCAGGTGAGCATGGCTTCTATAGGAGATCTACATGGTAAGTAAGATCATTGATATGTAGGTGTGTGTGTGTGTGCAAGGTCAAGGTTCACAGGTGTGTAGAACCAACTTGATCTGTAGTTTGGAGATTAGATAGGACAGTAACACAACAGGGAGCAGTATTAGGAGAGATCTACTTGGAGTATAGGTGTGTACTTGTGGAGTGCGTGGAGCACTTGTGGAGTGTGTGGAGCATAGGTATAGGGTGAACACCAACTCAGTGTGTGAGTTGGGTGTTGGGACCTAAGAGAGAGAGCTTTGAGGAAAGAGTTACTGTTCACTTGAGGTGTGGGAAACCTCTAAAGAGGTGGTGGAGAAGAAGTGGCATCTTCTTTATTGTATTCTTTTCTGTAAGAGTTATTAATACAAGTTGTGTATTGTCTCTCATATTCTGTGTTATTCTGAATTCTAGTTACTTGTTGAATCTAGTTAATTTCCGCATATTAAGTTGCTTGGTTTGGTAATCAAATGTGTGCTTTCGGTGTTTCGCATCCTGACATTCCTCCTTAATTCTAATTATTTATGTTGATTCATCATTCATATGAGAGACTTTAATTGAACTCTTTTCTTTAGTGTAGGCTAAATTTGATTCCACCCTCTTATTGGTAACTTCCTTATCGAGTGAAGATGGTCCTAATTCATTTTCATTAGTAGCCTTATGTGTTATATAATTAAGATCACGTGCATATTTGAACATATCCATGTATGAATTCTCAAAAAATGTATAACTTTTATGCATGACTCTTTCTTTGAGTGAAGATAGAATACCCATACTAAATAAGAATTTATTATCTAAATCCAAGGGTTTATATGTCACATAATGAAAATAAGTCTTAAATTTCATAATATAATCTTAGATAAACTTATCATGGCCCTATTTGAAACCTTATATATGTTCGAATGTAAATTTAGGCACCATATGTTTATGATAATCTAATAGGAACACATAGGTAGACTATGAAATTGATTTGAGGCATCTCTTTTTAGGCTTCTATAAAAATATTATAGTTAGATGTGTCCATAATTACCCCATTCTCCAAAATAAAGTGTATATTGAGTTAAATGAATATAATGATCTCCATGACCATCAAAAAATGGGAGTATATGCATAAAAAAATCTTTAAAATATGGATATTCACATATAACTCATGTAAGGGGTTATCCTAAAATAATATTATTTTTAATCTTACCACAACATGATCTAGTTTACAAAGTGAGATAGAGTACTTGTCTTTGTAGGTCACCAATAGTGTGCATCATGTACACAATATGAATAGTAGGGATATTAGGGATTTATAAAAGCTCACTCATGGGTTGTAATTAGATATATAATTTAAACATTGGTATGAGGTAGTCATGACTATTATCATTACATGGATTAGTATTACATTCTGAGACAAAATTAGTGCATAATTTAGAATCATTTAACATCATGGGATTATTATCACATTGAGTTTGTATAAAATTAAGTACACCACATTTAATCTCATTGAATTTTATTGTCTCAAGAGAGGAGCAAGAGACATCAAAAGTGATACTATCATAAGAATCACATTCTATGGATATAATATGATGTACTTGAGAATATTTACATATTATTAAATTTTCATCACTTTGTGAATATAAAGAAATGGTATCACATTTTTTTATAGAAGACAATACATCAAATTAATTTATATCCTTTCATGTTTCAAGAGAAGGGAAAGAAGTACCATGGGATGTTACAACATTATATGTCATTTTTTAGGGAGGAGAAAGATTATCACAATATTTTATATCATTATCTATGTCTAAAGGAGAATAGGGCATATCATGTGTATTTGGATCATTTATTTTTTTATATAAAGAGATGGATTAACACACTCATTATTATTATTTTTCATTTTTATGCAAGGCATATATGCCTTTGTAGTTTGTATTGATTAATGAGGTGTGGTGTAGTGGAGATTTTGAAAGATAACCAAGGTGCACTAATGGTAAATTATTCACATTTTTTAATCCTATGAAAAGTTAAGGGGAAAAATATATTCATTATTAGTATGTTCTTTTTCTTCTAATTTGTGATGAAAAGAGGATTTAAGGAAGAAATAAGGAAATTTGGATCTTCAATTTCAGAACTTTTATGCTCATTTTCCTCTTCATTATAATATTCAGTATTGTACCAACCCTCTTAATTTTCATAAGTAAAATCATAACCATTTTTATCACAATAATTCTCCTCATCAATATAAGTACCATTAGTAATTATATAAGTGTGATCATTAGTTCATTCATTATCATAAGCATAAGGTAAAACATTATTAGAGAGGAGGAAATCCATAGGGTGATCACCATTAGGGGTTTCACATTTGATATCCATTTTATACTCATAAAAATGAAATAAACACCAATCCTATTGTTAACAAATAATCTATCATGACAAGAAAGAAGGATATCAATAATATGCCTAGGCTATTTATGTTTTATTTGTAGGTTATTAGATATACTAATTACAATTATAAATAGTGAATAAGGCCAAAACATCACTAATTATGGAGGATTCCACCATCCCTTAGTTACACTATCCCATTTGTGAGGTACATTGAGAATAACTTCCTAAGGCTACTTGCTTATTGGTGCACTACAAAGCTAAATAGTTGAAGGCTTTATATGCCTAAAAATTAGAAACCATATATGTTTCTAATATACCATGAGATAAGTGAAAAATAAAGTCCATATATAGTGTTGTCTAAGGGCTTGAGTATTGGATCACACCATGACTAAGTTAAAAATAATGACTAATTTTCCTAGAACAATATCTCCTATGTGTTTTAAAACTACCAAAACACAATTCTAGAAAGTAAGAAAAAGAAAAAAAATGAAAACCAACATAAGAAAATATTTGTTTATGAAAATCAAGAATTTAATCTGAAACTTTTACAAAAAAAATTTGAAAAAATAATGTTAAAAAGATATACGGTTTCACCAATATGTATTACCTTATATTTAATTTAATAGTGTTTAATAGTTATAAAATTTTGAAGGATTATTCATATTGTAATATGTGACATTTAAGCATAAATATGAATGTAAAATATAACTTTAAATTGAGATTGATTGATAAGTGAATATGCTAAGTATAGTAAGTAAAACTAATAAGAAGATACTTGTATTTTATAGTTTTTTATTGACTATAATGAATGTCTAACAATGAAAAATTGGATAAGACATGTATGTGACAACTCAAATTCAGAAGCAAATTTTATAGATATATTTGGACAAGTTTGTGTTCCATAGATAGTTACACAATGTGGTAATGTCTATTGACTATTTTTCCACTATGAAAATGATGAAACTATGATTAATATACCACCTTCACCTGTGTTTACTAAGAGTG
Source organism: Torreya grandis (assembly GCA_037957365.1). Taxonomy (NCBI): domain Eukaryota; kingdom Viridiplantae; phylum Streptophyta; class Pinopsida; order Cupressales; family Taxaceae; genus Torreya; species Torreya grandis. Next base: position 1,813,995 of record JARHVA010003034.1, on the reverse strand, counting down.
TTGAAACACTTATACACCTAAAATACCACATGGAGATACCTGTAATGGCAGTGTATGAAGCAATGACAAGGTAAGGAATGATAAAAGGGTTTTTCCTATGTTATAAAAAACTACACAAGTAATCTACCCCTATAGGTTGGATAGGCAAACATAATGATTTTATAAAAGGTTATTATACTCATTAGCATGATGATTTTTCCCTAGTAGGGAAGATATAAAATATTTGCTAAAATGAAAGATATAATTTCCAAATCACTGTTATACTACCCAAAAATGTTTCCCCTATATAAATGAGTGTGATCTAAGAGTTGGAGGACTGAATCATCTATTGAAACTTCATCTAAGTCCACTTGTTGAAGGTGTCTAGAGTATCAATGAATAAGAACCAATGTCAAAATGGGAACATGGGAGGTAAAACAAAATTCATCCAATAGCAAAAATACAAGAGGAAATGTATCCAATACAATATAAATAAGGCAATACTACAACACAACTTAAAATATACTCATAGATAATACTTTGGGTCACTTAAGAGAAAAATTACTTTAAAATTATTATGTCATCAAGTTCATCTCCTTCTAGTGTATCCAACATGTATGTTCTAGAGATATAATTAGCAACAATCACATAAGGTCCTACCCATTTCGTCTTGAACTTACCTTTTTTCTTATGTTTGACATTGGTGTTCTTCTAGTTTTATTTGAGTACAAGATCACTAAGATCAAAATATGTGTGATTGATATGTCTGTTATATTGGCCATGTAACCTATTTTGATATGCTTAAAGACTATTCATAATGGCCTTGCATTTTTCATCCAGTAGTTCTAACTCTTGCAGATGAGTTACTCTATAATCTTCATCATCAAGGATGTGTTTTAATGAAATATGTAGATAAGGAAACTCAACCTCAAAAGGAATAATGACCTCAGTGCCATAAATAAGGGAATATAGTGTGGTTGTTATTAGAGTGAAAAAACTGGTGCAGTAGGCCAAGAAGGTGCAAAACATTTACAAGTGTCAATCATGGCCAGCATCATTGATGATCTTCTTAATAATATTAACAATAGTTTTCTTAGACACCTCTACTTGGCCATTACCTTGTGGGTAATATGTAGTGGAAAAGTGTTGGGTAATTTTAAACTCAACACAAAGGGCTTTGACATCCTTGTTTTTAAATAAATTGCCATTATCAAATATATTGTTGGAAGGGATACCATAACGACAAATGAAATGGTTGAAAATGAATTTGGAAATTTTCTTGCCTATCACATAAGTCAGGGGAATTGCTTCAACCCACCTAGTGAATTATTTTATGGTGGTAAAGATATGTTTATGGCCATCTAAGGAATTAGGGTTAATCTTCCCTATGAGGTTGTGTCCTCACATTGAAAATAGCCATGGTGTGGTCATTGGCTTGAGTGTTTGGGCTGAAGCATGTATTAAATTAGCATGATTTTGGAATTATTTACAAATTTTAACATAAGAAAATAAATATACTTCCATGGTCAGCCAATAATAACCTATACATAGTAGTTTTTTGGAAAGGATGGCCCCACTAGTGTGGGCCTAACAAACCTCTTCATGAACTTCCCTCAATGCTAATCCAAATTCTACCAAAGTTAAATAATGAATCAGATATCCATCAAGGATTCTATGGTATAGTGTATGTCCAATTAAGGTATAAGGAGAGGCTTGGTGGGTCAAGGACTTTTGATATTTATGTTAAATATCTAATGGAAGTATTTGGTAATGGAGATAATTATATAATTCAAAATACTAGGTAAAAATGGGAGTAACAATATCAAAGATCATTTCAATGGTCGACAGTTCATGAGAAAGTGATAGAAGATGTTCAAAGATGAATTGATAATATATTTCCTTGTCTTTGATGCAAATGATAAAACCAATTATATCCATGGCATCACTATCTTGTTATTGGCCCAGGGTATGTGTTCAAATTGAATGTGAGTAATTTGTTACTTGAGAGTGTCCAACATGGATTTATAAGGTACCAGCTTGTCATATTTGGTTTGGAATTGGTATATAACCTAATTAATGATAAGTTATGAATCACCATAAAATATTAGATGTTAAATGTTCCATTGTACTACTAGATAAAGCCTTGCAATGAGTGCATCATATTCAGCCATGTTATTAGTACAAGGAATGATGATATAGGACTTAGAAATGAGATCCACCTATGGTGTTATGAATAATATTCCTAGTACTAATCCATAAGACATGAAAAAACCATCAAAATAAAGTTTCCATTATTTCTCTTCAGGAGGTGTGTCTACTATGGTCATAATGGACTCATATAGAAACCCAAATGTGAGTGGTTGAGTATCAAGAAGAGGAGCTTTTACAGGTTGGTCTAAAATTATATGTCCCTTGATGGCCTTTTATTTAACATATTTGATCTTGAATTAACTTATAATAATAATCCATTTATCCATGCAAACCTATAAATCTATTTTGGAAATTAGATACTTGAGTGGATATACTTTGGCAATGATAATGGTATTATTATTTAGCATGTAGTGGTGCAAATTTTGTACTATAAAGACCATATATAAAAAATATTTATAGATTGGTGTATAATTGTGCTCATAAATAACAATGTGTATCTTAGTTAATAGACAACATGTTCCTTACCTTGTTCATCATGTTGAGCTAAAACTACCCCTAAGGAATTTTTAGTTGTAGAGAGGTAAAGTAATAATAGCCTGTCTAGCATAAGTGGTAACAAAATAAGTGGGTTGGCTAGATATTATTTTAATTGGTTGAAGGACTTCTAAAAATCTATGTTCCATGAAACATCAATGCCCTTTTTTAGTAAATGGGTAAAAGGATGACACTTGTCAGCCAATTGTGATATGAAGCATTTGATTAATTGTATCCTACCTTGCAAACTATGGAGCTGCCTAAAAGTAGATGGTGGTTTCATCTTAGTAATGGACTTGAATTTGGATAGATTGAATTTAATTCCACTAAGAAAGACAATCTATCCTAGCAACTTTCTGAAAGTTACACCAAAAACACACTAATTAGGATTGAGTCTAACTTTATACTCTTGAAGTCATTCAAAGATCTTGTGAAGCATGATTGGATGATCTACACAGGTTTTAGATTTACCCAATATTTTATCAGCATAGTATTCAAAAATATCATAAATCATATCATTGGATATAATATTCATGGCATGTTGGTATGTTGCCCTGGCAATCTTAAAACTGAAAGGTGTGGCCTGATTGTAAAGCATTCCCCAAGGAGTGGTGAAAATTATCTTATGTTGGTCTTCTAGTGTGATGTTGATATCATTACACCCTAAAAACCCATCCATGAGGGAAACCATTTCATACCTAGTTATGGAGTCAATAATCATGTCGATATTTGATAGAGGAAAGTCATCCTTTGGGCAGGCCTTGTTAGTGTCAGAAAAATCAATGCATAATGTGATATCTTATAGTTTTTTATTGACAAGCACAATATTGGAGATCCATCTAAGTAATAAATAAGATGAATACATCTTATGTTTAATAGTTTCTACAATTCTTTCTTGACTAAAAGAACAACATGATGATGTATTTTCCTCAATTTTTGACTAACTGGCTTGGCATCAAGATGTACAACAAGATGATGTATAACCAAGTCAGGGTCCAAACCTAGTATGTTAGAATAATCCCATGCAAAAATGTCAACAAACACCCTAAGGATTAATGTAAGGACTTCACACTCCTCCTTAGTGAGGGATGCACCTAGTTTAATCCACTTTAGATCAACCAATGTTACAATGTTTACCTCAAAAGTATCCTCCATGAGGATTATAGAACCATTTTATAGGTGAGTTGACAAAGATGTGAACTATTTGGAAATATCAAATTCCTTTGGTTAGAATGGCTCAACTAATTCCCCCAAACATGATGAATTATAATCACCCAATGATGGTAAGGGCCATGCAACAAATACCTTAAGACATTCTTGAACAAGCTGTGCAAAAGCCCATTGTTCTTATTTATTGGTTTCATGTCCAAATATTATTGTGACCCTAGGGGCATCCTAAAATTCATTGGAATAAGGGTAAATATCCCCATATAATGGTACCTAAAATAGGTTTTCACAAAGAGACTAGTGTTTTTATTTACTTTTACCCTAGTCCAAAAGTGTGTCAAAATGGTTTTCACTTTTGGTCCTCTATGTTTGATTTACTTTTACTTTTTGTCAAAGAAAGTTCACCCATTATCCAAAATAGAAAATAGGATCTAATATGGTAAAGAATCCTTGTTTATTATCTCTAGGAGGAATATGGTCTCTTAGGCCTAGAAAGTCACAAATATCCTCATCATTCTTGAACTCATCAAGTGACACCGTGGATTCTCTTTGGTCCCGATTGATGAGTTACAAATGATGAAATAAAAGTGGTGAAGGATGAATAAAAGGCATTATGTTACAAGTGGCATGTGGGTTAAATAAACTGGTAGTGATCAGGTCTTTGTATATGCTATAATTAGACTTTGCATTACTTTCATCATCATCATCATCATCATCACTAGTCATCAATAAAGGAACATAAATACGATAAGCAAGGTCACCCCCAGGTGGTTTAAATCTAATATTGTGAGTTTCCTTGTACTTAGTTATGTAAATTGGTTCAAGAGTACCTTTTTGAGATGCCTCCAAGTCTCTTTCTTCATAATCCTAATTATCCATGATCTAGCTAGGGATGGGATACTTTTAACTTTGGTAGCATTCAACCTAGTCATCATTGTATAACTAGGAATCATCTTTGACAAGTAGGTATCATTCTTAGCTAGTGGTTGGTGTGAAAATAATAAGCATTTTGGATGTTAATTTTTCCTTTATATTGTCATTCTATGCAAACAGCCTTGGATTTTGGTCTTCTATAGGCTTTAAGGGCCTATGGTAAGTTAGCTTCATGGAATGTATTATGCATGAGGTATTTTCTTGGGCCTTTATCAGAGATAGTAAAATGGTTCGATATTTCAAGAGGAGGACATAGAGGATGTATAAGGCAAGTCTCTCAAGGTCTATATAATTAGAATCTAACAATCAATAAGTAGGTCTTTATCTTTCTTAGGCTTAGGGTCTAGGCTAAAATGGTAATTATAGATTTCATATTCAGCCTCTAGATGTTTGCAAATTTGGTATGGTTGTAGATTGGCATTAATAGTTACTTCCATCCCATAATGGGAGAACTTGATTCACTGGTGAAATGTTGAAGGTACAGCCCATATTTCATGTATCCAAGGTCATCCTAGAATCAAGTTATATGATAAATCTAGGTTTAGCACATGGCAAAGTGTGTCATGGGTTAAAGGCCCAATGAGAACTGGCAAACATATGATCCCTTATGATTCTCATTCTTCATTTTCATAGGCCTTGATGGTAATTTTATCTAGCTGAAGATCAATTATCATGTATCTCAAATGCTTGAATAATCATAGAGACATAATATTAAGGCATGATCCATTGTCTATGAGGGCACATCTTACTTTATGCTACATTATGATAAATTTGATATGCAATGGTTTATTATGGATAGGGCCTAGAGATGACATATCACTTTGGTCAAAGGTCAATTATTGGCCTAGGGCTAGGTGCCTAACCAAAGATTGGAATTTATATGGTGTGATGTAATTTGGTACTTAGTACTAGCTCAATATCTCTATAAGGATGTTTTTATGGATGGTAGATGCATGCAACAAATCCAAAATAGAGATTTGTCCGAGTGTCTTTAATAGTTGATCTATAATATCATACATTTTCTCCTTAACATTGGTAATTGGGTTACTCTTATCTAGTATGGTGTACTAAATGGGCTCAGTGGTAGAAGGTGGTTGCGGTCTTGGAATGGTGAATTTAGTTTTCTAAGTTATGATTGTGTAATCTATATTGGGTGAAGGACCATTATAACTAGAGGAAGAAGGATAATGGCCTAGGATGGTAATCCTTTATTTTTGTTTCACTTGGCTATAGTCATAGGTCAAAGGAGGATGACCAGTATAGGGAGGTCTATAGGTATTATTAGGTAATGATCTTAGTTTATTGGTAGTTGGTATAGGGTTGATCATGATAGTAGTTATACGAATGCCTATGATAGAACCTACAACTTCATTGTATTCAAATGCAACCATGTGATAATCCTCTTAGTCAGATGGGTCATTTTGACCTTGGTTCTGACCATTATGTTTCTATTCTTGTCATTTTTTTTGTTATTGTTGTTGATGAGGAGGAGGTGGTCATTGTTGTTAATTATCATTGGTAGTGTTATGTTGTGGAAATGGATATCGATAAATACCTAAGTTCTAATTGGAAGTAGAAACCCTGTTATCCAATTTGATCTATGCATTTTCCAACATGTTCTAAATGAGGTGCCTTAACTACATACACTGGTGTATAGAGTGACCTTTAACTTAGTGATAATCACAAATATCATGCTCTTTATACCAATCAGGGAAAGGTTTATCTTCAAGAGATGGATTCAGTATGGACTAACTAATCATGTTAATAGCAGCTAATTTTTATAATTTATCTTAGTGGGCTCTCTAATATCACTAAAGACTTTGTACTTAGGCTTTATTCTTGGAGGAGCTATTTACATTAGAGGAGGCATCATTGCTTACACACATAGAATTTGTTACATTTGTAGAGCAGGTTAAGCTTGTGGAATTATTTATGCATATGGATCTAGTTGGTTATATGGAGATAGTTGGGTAGATGGTGTTTTCACCATTTAGACATGACATGACTTTGTAAATCCATTTCCAACAACATTCTTGTTTTGGTTATAGGCCTTGGGTTTTTTAAAAGTATTACCCTAAGGTGGCCCATGAGCCTGAATCTAAATTGGACTTTGGGCTTGGTTTTGACCTTGATTGTGATTTTGGCTCTGGTTATAATTAGGATAAGATAGTTTTATTATCCCCTTATTGATAAGGGCCTTCTCAATTTGTATACCTTTTTCAATGATATCCTCAAATGTGTGGACACACTGAAGCTCAAGGTGATAAGATATCTTAGTGCAAGTTCTTAGTAAATATAATTTTCAACTATTTATTAGGTAAATTTATGTATGAAATGGCATGAAAGTGCTCTTCACCATTGCAAGTAGCTTGCAAAGATCTCAGTGACCTTCTATCTAACCTAACCCAAATTGACCACAGTAACCTTATGTTCAATATTATAGGATAATTTTGTATAATTTTTTCTAAAAGGTCATCAAAATTAGATACATAATTCTTTAGAATTTTAAGAATCCATTCCAAGTCCTATCCATCTAAACTTATGGGGAAAAGGAGAAGCAAGTAAATATCACTATAGGCCATCGGATGGCAAGAAACAAAAAACTCCTTCAAATGCTCCCTAGGATCACCTTTGCCCTTGTATTTATCAAATTTTGGTGGCTCATAACCTTTTTGAAATGGTATTTAAAGGTACTCCATGTTGAATGGATATGAACATACCATATCAAATTTAAACTTCTTTTGCTTCTTAGTTTGAATGGCTACAATTGAATCCTTCATTTGTTGCAGTTCTTGGGCTAGAAAGCTAGATGTTACATTTTAATACGATAGGGCTTGGCAGTCAAAGGTGGATTACCTTGACTAGTGTACAATGAAGGAATATGGTATTGTATAATATTGATCTAGTTGATCGATTAACCTAGAATACACATCCTTTGGCTAGGATGGTATTGTTGATAAAGTGCATGTTATTGGTAAATATTCTAGTTCAGATTAGTAATAAGACTTTATCTTGGAGAAAATTGTGGCTAAGATGGAGGTATTTGGCCTTGTGGAATGTGTTATGCTTATTGGGTTTGAATAGGAACATGTTGTTGACTATTCAAACCCTATTTTATAAAAGGCACCCATTGTTGGCTAGAGACCTATTGATGAATGTATTACGTATTAGGCCCTTGATAAATATAATGTATTTATTAGGCAAGAGTTAATGACTGCCTAGTGGGGTTAATCCCATGGTGTTAGGTAAATGTTTGTTGCATGTTTGGTGCATGTTACATGTTTGGCACTTGTTTCATGTTTGATACTTGTTGTATGATCAACACTTTTTGTGTGTTAGCCATTAATTTTTGTTGACTAAATAGGACATGTTTTTTATTAGACTACATTTTCAATGTATTTACCACTTGTTGACATGGTGCATTTATTTGTATCTATTGTCATAGGATTTTGGTCACCACCTATTGAGGTGGAATAGTGTTCACCACCTATTGAGGTGGAGGATTGATCACCACTTATTGGGGTGGAAAGTTGGTCTACGTTTGGTTATTCTCTACTTATTGTGTATTTAAGGAAGTAGCTAGTGGAAGAGTAGTTGTTTATTGTGTTTGGTAACTAGACGTTCATGGCCCTTGTTGTTTTGAACCACTTTAGGTGTTTTTAGGGGAAATTTGTTATGAGGTACTTTATTGTACATGTGACCCAACTAGGTGTATATTGGGATAAACTTGCATATTATCTACCACATTTTTTGAAGGGTCTTGTGTAGGAGCCACCATTTTTTGTTCAATGGCTAGGGTATTAAACATGTCCTCAACTTGTATACTTTATGCGAATGGGTCTAGGTTCATATTGGTATAGCCTGATTGATTAGTTTACACCCCAATTGATGGAGTTAACTCAATAAGTGATGTATTAAAAATGGTCATGGAATTTAGATTCTTAGCCAAGTTAAGGTATGCTTGGTATGCTTTTCATATTTGTGCCATTTGGTCAGAAATTTGACCCTTTCCCTTTACAATATTAGTAAGGTCTTGGTTGTTAATTGGTACAAGTGCCTGACTATGGCTAGATGATGCTTGTTTGAATGGTCTAATGACCGATGTGTTACTAGGATCTCTAACCAATCTAGATAAAATTTCATATGGAAAGTCAGTCAAGAATTTAGCACCTACCTTTACTTCTTTAACAAGGATTTCATCTTTGTTATCTAAGAGGTGACAATCAAACAAGTAAGGTTCATAATTGGCTTGAGTTGGAGTAGCCACATAGTAAGGCTATTTGTGTTGGACCTATTCCATGCTAAGTGTTACACTAGTAAGATATTATGTGGTTTGGTCTTGGTCTTGCACTAGATAAGATAGTGTGTTGGCAAGATAATAAGCTAATGGATCTTGGGTCTACTTTGTATAGTGGACATTGTATGTGGGATATGGATCCATCATATACACTATGTCATCTCCATAAAGGTCTTGAGCAAAAGGGTCACTTGTGACAATGTTTTCATTTTATAAATTATACATGGTTCCATTATGTGTATATTGAGGCATGATTGGAGAGATGGTAAGAGTCTTAAGAAAATATTGGTCTATCATTTCAAATATCCAAAATTTGGTCTAAAATTGAAACTTGGTCTATTGTCTACAAGTGCTTGAAACTTGGTCTAAAAGAGGAACTTGGAACAAACTTGGTCTTAGTCTAAAACTATGATGAAAACCATGCTTAGGTCTTGGAAAAAATGTCTTAAAAGTGAAACATAAAATTGGTCTTGGAAATGGTCTACACTAGGTCTAAGTCAAACTTAAAATGAAAATGTGGAACCGGTCTTGGAGAAAGGTCTTGAACTACCTAAAAGGTTAAAAACTTGGTATATGGTCTATGTTAGGTCTTTGATAAAAGTTCACAAAGCTAGTCTTAGAAACAAACTTAAACTAGGACTGAAACTTGAATCAAACTTAAATATAAGGTAATTGGTCTAAAATAAAGAGTCCACTTTGTTGAGGTAAACTTGAAAAATTAATCTAAATTGAACCTAGTCCAAAAGGAACTCACAATTGGAAAATAAAGGTTTGAATTTGTTCTAGGCAAATAAATTAGAAAGATAACTCAAGTATCATGAACTAACTGCAAAAATTAAAAAATTCAAGTCCAAGTGATAATCAAATCTCAAATTTAAACTAGGTGTGCTTAAATCTATACTTGGAAGTGAGATTTCAGACTTGGTTTGAAAAGATAAAACTCTTGGCATAAGGGTTGAAGTTCTATGTGAATGGCATAACCATGCTAGATTTAATATTGTCTTCACATTTATTAGCTATTTAGAACTTGGTCTAAAGTATCTCCAATTTTTCTAGGTAAAAATGGCCAACATAATAATAATATTTAAAAACAAAGGACACAAACTAATTTTGTTCTCATTTTAAACAAGGCAAATGGTTTGGAATGATTTTGGCAATGTAACACTTGTTTGTGAAAAGTGGTGTATGTAACATGTGTTTTATTTGACATTTGATTTGGCTAAGTATTTTTGGACTCAAATAATACAAGTAAAAAAGAAGTATCACCTAAATGCATGCTCTTATGCTAAACCTGACATGAGGTATGCATAATATTCACCAAAGCTTCCACCAATATACTGGTCTTGAAAGGAATTAATGGTTAATCTAATAAATAAAGTGTGCATATAGGTAGAGTTTTTTTAAATCCCCCTCTATCTCTCAAGGATTGATATGTGATAAGTAACTTAGAGTGCCAAAGCAACTTGACATTTGATAGGATAATCTATGGCAAGTGGGGTCAATTAAGATAAATTTTTGAGTGGCTTATCTAGATGGTCTACAAGTGTTGAGAAAAACTTGGTCATAATAAATATCCATCAATGGATTCAAACCATCTAGCTTGTTATGCAAAGGTATTATCCTTTACATAATGAATTCAATTGTGTATTGCTTAGTGAATTCTGATGTCTAGACTACCACTTGACTTGAGTCCTCTTCCATTTGGTCAGATTAACCACTCAACCACTGTCCCACACATTTAACACACTCAATTTTTATACCCCACAAAATAAGTGTGGTTAGATCAATGTTTGGAGATGAAACCTTAGGTCAAAGTCCTTTTAAAGAACCCATGAGGAGGCGATGAACTCTCGCTCACAAGCTAATGCAAGAAATAAAAATGAAGAACTCAGTCATTTTTGAGTCACTCAAGACACTAGGAATAAAATAAGAGCATACCTGATATTTATTTAGGTTTGAATTTAACAAATGAGTAGAATAATTGTATTTTTGATCACCCAAGTTCCCTACAAGGGACAAGGGGAGAGCATATACACAAACGTTCTACTAAAGATGAAATTATTCTAGAAACAAAACTACTTAAGTGTTTTGAAAATTAATAACAAGAAATTGAAGAAAGTGATTGTTCCTTTTAAGCACTAATTTGAAGCATGATTGAAGTTTGGCTTTTGTGAAAACTTGAAATGATGAAAAATTAAAATTGTTTGCACAAGTTTTAAGCACCAAAAGATAATTTGAAATGACTCTTTAAGCACTAATATAAATGTGAAATGGCCTTACTAAGATGTGAAAACTTCATTTAACTTGCCTAATTCCCTGCAATAAATGTTATTGGATTTTTTTTGATGAAATATATCTATATATTAACTTAACAAAAATATACAAATAATTCATAAAAAATTATAGGTGGTATTAAAGCATGCCATGTCACACTAAACATAGCCTAGGAGTAAAAACTTCAACTAGGAAAAGCCTAGAAATAAATCAAAAAGTCATAAAAAATATAAATTTTATGCAACAAGAGAAAGGCTAGAAGGTAGAGTATCCATATCATTATGACCCCATCCTAAGCTTGAAAAATCATTGTCATCTAGAATAGGCTCCCAGCCAATAGTTTGAGTAGTGTCCCTGTCATCATCTTCTACTTGTGGCTGAGTGGGTAAAATGGCCAAAGAAATCCTAGGAAACTTATCCAACACATCCGATCAGCCTCCAAGTGGCACCCCCAAGTATCTAGGTGAAAAAGAGGATGAGGATCACCCCAACCATCCTACCCTATAGGGGATGTAGGTAGCGGTTACCACCCTCGCTACTTCCCAAGAGGGGAAATGTGTTGGTATGCATTCCATGATGAGAGCGACACCTAGAATGGATACGATGATGCCCACCATGAGGTGACTGAGGCATTTTGTCATCCAATTTGGGATCCATGGGTGAATAAGGTAGAACCCAAGCCATTGTACAAGGAGTATCTCCCTAGTGGGAGAGGAGATATTGAATATTCCTAAGCTCCATATCCACTTTATTGGCTTAGAATTGAAGCTATAAAAGAACATCAAAGATAATAGAAGACTTGTGTAAAGAAAAAATATTAAAATCAGTAGAAGCATTATTAAATATAGAATTATTTCTTTCTCTCCAAAGCGAGAAGAGAATATCCACTCTAAAATTATGCTAGACTTGTGTGTATTTGAAGGGAATCGTAGGTTTATCTGCAAGGAAGATGTGCTACCAAACAAAAAATTGGGCTAGAAAGGCCTAAAAATATCATGGATCCAAGTCCAAACCCTTTGAGCTTTGGAAAAATACCAAAAAGTATGAGTAAGCATCTCAACGTGACCACAAAAGGGGGCAAGTAGGTAGGTAGAATCCAATATGAATGAGTATTCTACCAATAGGTAAACCTTGGTGCAATATACACCAAGTAAAATAAGAAAGCTTGGGTTCCACACAAGCCCACCAAATAATGTTGAAGAGAAAGATCCATGTTTTAGTAGATGAGTGTATCCCCTAGTGGGCATTAAGCTTATCAACCATGTGCAAATTGAGGGTGAGCCATGCATAGCCAAGCCGAGGAGTATAATTTCAGAAAGTGGTCTTAACATAACATTTTTAGTCCTTACACCATAGATGAGTGAAGTGGACCAAGATTTTATGGAGCATAGAAGTTGGGAAAACATTGGGGATATCTTGGTAAGACTCTTAGTCTTCATTATCTAACCAAATTTAGCTTGTTCTTCCTCCTAGGATAGCCAAGAGTGAGAGTGCCTGTAGTAGATATCTTGGATGATATGAATTACTCTACAGTAAATCTTGAGAGCATTAACCCAAGGGATTTCTGCCAGGGGCATTTCATTATGAGAGAAAATGGGAGACCACCAAAGAGAATGGGAGTTAGTAGAGAACCTATTGTGGAAATTGGAGCCATTCCAGAGCATCCATAAATTGAAATTTTCCCAGGCCTTCCAGATGCTTTTGGACATAAAGACCTAGTGATTTGGATTGGAGATTAAATGAAGAGTAAATTATGGAAGTCAAGCCCTTTCCATGCCTTCTTGTCCTTAGGCAAGCCTAAGGAGATATAGTGTCTGAATAACACCTTCCAATATTTTTGGCCCTAAATATCCTGTACAATTCATTTTAGCACATAAGGAAATTTCTTTCCAAGCTATGTCAATGAGCCCCATCCCTCCAACATCAAGTATGAGGCAACAATATTCCCAGGCCACCCTATAGAATCCTTTACCTTGATGGGAATTGGACCAAAGGAAATATCTAAGCAATTTCTCCAACTTATGGTATTATAAGGAACCCAACATGATAAGTAGTAAACATGAGTGGACGTAAGAATTTTTTATCGTGTTTGAAATTTTCCTACTAATAAAAGAGACTTGGTCACCCAGTATTCTGGCTTCTTAGCAAATCTATCAATAACATATTACCAAAATAAAGGTGGTGAGGAATCAAAATCAAAGGGGATGTCAATAAATTTAAATATTTCATCATGTTAGATCCACTTCCATCAAATTTAGCAACCCATGCTATCAGAGGTAGGTAAGATTATCAGTAGTAACAAGTTTTATACCATTGGATGCTAGAACCAAAGGCTAGGTAGAAGGTGTCAATACATTGTAAGGCATTGTCCACACTAGTTTCATATTCAATGAGAGTAAGGAAGGAGTCATTCATAAAGTGGCCATTAAGCAGCTGCATATCTTCTTGCAGGTTTGTAGCATCAAGAGGGAGATAAATTCCCTTAACAAGGCCCCTAGATTGGGCATTGCTAAGAAGATATCTAAAACCCTCAAATGTAAGAACATACAAGGTGAGAGACAGTGAGCACCCTTGATGAATATAATGGAATAAGACAAATTACTTAGAGGTGATTCCATTAATGGAGAGGATAGTTGAGGCATCTAAGAAAAGCATCTAGATAGTTTGGATGAAGATGGGCTCGAAGCCTAGAGCTCAAGGCATGGCTGGAATAAATGGCCATTTGATGTGATCATAATATTTTTCAAAGTCAATTTTTATGAACATAGCCTATTTCTTAGACCATTTGGCCCAATCCATCCCTTCTCAAAAAGTAATTATGTTATCTAAAATATAGCAGCTTCTGATGAACCCTGTTTGTTCTAGATACATAATGAGAGGTAACATATTACATAGTTGTATTTCTAGAACCTTGGCACTAATTTTATATAAGAAATTTAGGAGGGTGATGGGCCACTAGTTTCAGATCAACTCAAGATCTCTTTGATTAGGTATGAATTTGATATTTCCTTTATTTATATTTTTACCCAATGATTACTTGTGAAATGCTTCTTGATAAACCTTATGCAAGTCACTGCCCACAAAATCCCAAAGAGTTTTATATAATTCATATGGGAAGCCATCAATTTTAGGAGCTTTGTTATTAGCCATGTGAGACACTACCTCATATAAATCATCGACAGTGAGGGGCCTGTTATAAACCACCCACTGGGTGAGAGTGAGTTTGTATGGCACCACTAAAAGGCATTATTAAAGGATAGTTTCATTCTTAGATGAATATTCTTAAGACTTGAACAGTTGTTGATAATGGAAAATAAAAGCTTGCATAATCTGTGGAGTCTCTGAGAGTTAATTTCTAGCCTAAAAAATGACTTGTATTTTCTACTTCAAGTTCTTGGCTTATAGCATTTAGAAGAACTCCTTAGAAGTTTTGTCCCTATCTTAAGCCAATAAAGCCTGGATTTGACTTGTGATCCCTGGGCATTGTAGTTATCTTCAATCTAAATGTAGTGTTGCAAGCAAGAAACTCTCACCTACAATATATCATTAAAGGGATCTTTTTCTATGGTTAGAGCTACATGGCTCAATTATGAGGAAGTAATAGAGTATGAATGTCTCTAAATTTTAGCAAGTTGGTAGCCATAGATCCACAAAAAATGGGAGGTCCTTTTGATGGCATCATCCCACTAGAGAAAACAACTAGATTCTTGGGAAGGACATAGATATAAAGTCTAAACTCTTATAATGTGTGCCATCGTGGGCCCATACTTGAGCAAGGAGGTGTTAAGGAAGAATTATGTTTTTTGGACTATGGGTTTCATGATCTGCCATGTCACTTGAAACTAAATAGGGGAGTGATTAGAAAGCCCAAAATATGGTATCACCTACATCAAAGGAAAAAACCATTATCAAAAGAGAAGTACATTTGGGTGAACATCATTTCCCTATCTAGACACTTCAGAATCTAAGCAGGGCCTTCTCTAAAATTACACCAGGTGTACTAACCTCCATTTGTAGGCCAATAGTAAAAATTGGGGTCATAAAGGCCCCAATTATTACACATGTACAACCATGCCTCCCTTTCACCAAATGCCCACCTCATAATCAAGTGGCCCATTTTATCCACAAGAGACACCACCATATTAAATTCACCACATAAAACCTAATGGGCATCGAGGAGATCATTTCTTATCCACCACCATAAATGGGTATGCTCTAAGGCATCATTCAAGGCATAAATATTAATAAAACCAAAAGAATGGATTTCAATGTTAAAAAGAGCTCATACTAACTAGTTGGTGGGGTCCATGCCAGATTGCACTAAGTGTGGCTACCACCTTGGAGAAATGAATGTGATCACCCCTCCAAATCCTACAACATGGATGCTATGAAGAATTATATTATTGTGCTAGATGGAATTACTAATAGTTATCAGTAAAAAATATACCACCTTGACTTCCTACAGATAGAGAATGTCGATCTTGGGAAACTTCCTTCTGAAATCATGCACAAAAACTTTTGTTTTGGGTCTGTGATACCCTAAACATTCCATGAAAAATAATTCATATATGATGGGTGTCAAGGGACATGTCCTCTAATTCCAACCCTTCTAGGGCATCATACCCATTCTACATAAAGTGCCCATTGTTGGCACTAAGGAAATCATCGAATTACTCACAGTAGGGTCTACTTGATACTCTCCTTCCTCTACCTCATCACTCCTTCAAGGAGGGCTACAATATTTTTTGGATGTATCCCACCAAGAAGGAAGTGGAAGAGTGGTTGGCTATGAGTCTAAAAATATTGAATAACTGGGCACAAAGGCCTCAAAACCTTGGGACAATATGTTAGTGCTAGAGGGGTGTTGAACACCCTAGGATTTTCTACCAATTTTTGGGGTTTAGTCAGAGAGGGATTTTTATCAATAGGAGCCTACTCTTGTAGGCTATTGTTTGAAGATAGCTTTCCTCCTTTAGTAGTAACAACTATTTTTATGGCTTTGGAGTGAGTGTTCTTATTTCCTACCATGGTCCATCCATCCTCAAATGGTTTATTGATAGCTTTAGGAGAGGGATTGGGGGGAGAGGATGAGTAGTTAGAGTCATTATTTCAATCCAAATAAAGGGGAAAATCCCATATCTTATGTTTTGTGGCTTGGCAGCAAAAGCAAGTGTTAGGCAAGTTGATATACAGGACTCACTGAGAGTGCCTCACATCCCTGACTTGGATTTCCACAAACTCCTTGAGATCTTAGGAGAGGTATCTTATACATAGACCCTATTTTGTAGCTAGCTAAGTATAACCAATTTTCTTAATGACAAACCACATGGCCAATGAAATATGTTATCTGGTGAATAAAGTGCCAATAGGGGAGTGGGAGACCTGGAAATTCAACCCAGATTGGGACTTTAAGAGTGGTTTGCCTTGATACCACAAAATAGAAACATATAACCACTTTAAAATGCATACTTCCACTCCACATGACCCCTTAGACATCCTCAAATTATCATAGTCATCATAACACTCCTATATTAAAACCAAATAGATCAATTTTTGAACTTATACACAGAAACACCATGAATGAACATATAGTCAAATTATAAGCATTTTTTCATACTAAATATTGATTGGTCAAACCCCCAAAATCCATACATATGATACTAATCGATTGTAAAACACTCTCTAATATCTCATTCCCTTTGAAACATCTAAATACCATCAGAACAAACTCAATTATCCTTCTCAGGTCACTTATAGAACGTGGTCAAACACATAGTCAACTTTGGAGCTTAATAAATTTGATTTTACAAACATTAATACCTTAAAATAAATATTTATGGATTATCCTTGAATTCATTTACAACTTTTATTTTTACACCATGGTCAAATTATTCATATATCAAAAGTTATAGTACAAAAACTACAGACTAGTCTTCCCTCACAAATTTGAATATTTGAATTCCAACGGTCACTGAGAAACTATTAAACTTAAAACACTTTTCCATAATCTAATTTCCTCACATATTTTGATAAAATATGCACCATAAATATCCTTCTAATTATCTCAATTTTACCTTTGATTTACTATTATAAAATTGATCACTTAATCCTCATCTCGTGCCTCTTGGCAACTATGGACAAATGCGCTCCATCGATATCTACAGATTAGCCTAATATTTATCTAGAAAAACTCACCATTGATATAAGATTTGATCTCCCATGATTTTTCCACTTGGAAATGCTACATTCCTTCTACACATTTGACTCATTGAATTTAATGTGCATCATTGATCTTTTGACTATACAATCATACGCTCGTTATTGATCTTTTACCCAAGTTCCATGAATGTGACACATGTCACTAGCACGTTAGTTATTTGACATATTGAATTTTACATGCACTATTGAATCAAGATATTTTATTTAAAGTGAACCATTATATCTACTAACTAGATGACCTTAGACTTCAACATAGTTTAACTTGATGGTCTATAGCCCATCACAGTCTGCAAGTGCAACTTTGAAGATTTATATATCAAGATAGAAAACACTTTAGGACTCAAAATATTTAGGGTACATTCTTGGCACTAAATAAAAAATATCCATGAAATAATTTTACCTCATTTTAATTTTTGGGTACCTACAATAAATTCCCAAACTTTTTGGATGATACATGTCTGCATGACATGCAGTGATGATTTGGCTACGTATAGGAACTTAGTGAACTTTTGTTTGAGAGGTCAACTTTACACCTATTTATATTTATCTTTTCTCAAACTCATGACCTTAAATTTGAACCATATAAACTTGGTACTAATTTTATCACACTCATATGACCAAATCCCCCTGACTCATCCATACATGGCAATGGTGATGTCAACAAACTCCCTACTCATATTTTTCTATCACAAAACCAACTATGCCAAGATGAACATAATAAAGAACCAGATGAATACCATGAAATTAAAAATATATTCAATCATCCTTGACCTCTAATAGGACCAATCACACATTCTCAATACATTAGACCCATCTCTAATCTTGCCAAAATTGAAGATCAACCAAGCATACTAGGACAAGCACACTGCACACTTTGTCATTAGAACTTAGAATATCAAGAAACTTCATCCACTCAACTGGACACCTCCATGACATCACTGAAAACTCTCCAAAAATACTCCCCTTTGTCATTGATGTCAACACCCATCATACAAGTCACCTTCCTTTTCTCTCTTCAATCACTCTCACAATAGGAACCTTCTCCCCCTTTGACATAATGACAAAGTAGGCACAAATTGATCCTGAGGACATAAAAATACAACCAACAAGAGAGAAACAAATTATAAATATGATGCAAACTCCCCCTTATCTTGAGCCTACCTCTTCTTGCCTTGACAACTTCCTCTTGTTACATGCCAATACTGTCTTCAACCAAGCACTAGAACCAATGAAGAAAGAACACAAAAAAGTACTAAAATATAATGGAACTCACCAAAACAAATATAAGAGGGACTCCCCCTAAGATATATGATCCATTTCTCCTCTTGAGCATCTTCAAATCTCCACACACCATGAAGAACCACCACAGAGGCTTGCAAGCCTTCTCTCTCAAGCCACCTTAAGGACCACCAACATAACTTCATGCCACTCAAAAAATAGGAAATATGCTCTAAAAAAACCTAATAACTCACCTTTAAACACTCATTCTTTTCTCTTTTAGATAAACTGATCAAAAAGCACTCTTCTTCACACAACGCTTGTCTAGACTCCTTATAACCCTACCTATAACTTGCAGATCCCAAAACTTTCAGTAGACACACCTTTAAGACATAAAAATTTATATCTAAATAACTCTCACAATCCCCCTTAAGCACACCAATTTTCATCACCTAGATCATCCTTTATAATAAACTTTTCTTCACAAACCTACTAGCCAATTAGGCCTCCATCTTGACAAAATCATGGATAATTTGAAAATCAAAAACCTTCAAATCTATGTGAAGCTTGATTTTAAAACCAATTTGTCACATTAAACCTATTAAAAATCCTCAAAATTTAACTCATAATACAAATCACTTTTCTAACATAGCACAAAACTATAGAATCTCAAAATAGACAAGGTTAACAAACCTCCTAGTCAATGCCCACCTCTAAAACATCTTACACACTTGGAGACAACCATCACACACTTATGGACCAAGATTTGAGCCTTCACACCTTTGGTAACCTTGACTACCTATATCATGGATTTGATTTGCAATAAGAAAGATAAACCTAGGAGCACACAAAAACCTCCAAAAGGCACAAATAGGATCATCAAGACACAAAACCACCTAAAACACATCACAAAGAAGTGCACAAACCTTTTTGAGCACTAAAATCTTCTTGGCATTCCATAAATCTCATTATTCCACCTAAAAACACCCATTTTAATCCTATAGACACTGTTTACACAACAAAAACACCTTATGACATCATTCTGACCTTATCAAATCACTTCTACCATCTTGACACACCAACTCCAACTTTAGGACCAAAGTCCCTAAATACACCTTGAGCACACATACTTGCTTCTCCATAAGAAAGATGTCTCCTTAGAAGCATAGGTAGAGACACATTACTTCACATGGTTCTTTATAACAATGTGAAACCAAGAGTTGCCCACAACTCCTCATATTCCTTCTCCTCCTCGGTCATCTGATACTGATAGTTATTCTTAAGCTTAAGAGAAACAATTTTCTCATCCACTAAAACATTCTCCTTCTCTTCTAATACTATATTGACAACACATGGGGTTGTCATAGATTCATGACATACTTTTTCATTTGAAGAATCTTCCTTATAGTTTGGAACCTCATCACTAGGTATTAACAACTAATGTTCTTTGCATGAAACTTGCTCAGTAATAGCAAGGTGTTCACTTGAATCCATACACACCTTAGAACTAGCCTCAACCATCACCTTGCTCTTCTCCTTATTCTTGGTATCTTCATTCACAACATGAGTACACAATAAAATCCATTGGCACTCTTCAAAAAAATTAGCATTCTCCATCATAACAAACATATAACTTGGACCTACATACTCGTCATGACTCACACTCACCACCTTTTATTTCCAAGAGTTAACTTGCCTTCTTTTTTTCACTCTAGGAACCATATTAAACATATTATATCTTTTACTCCTTTACTTGAATAATCTAGCAATGTGACCTCTTTCTTGAAAGTTGAAGCACACTATACCTTTTACAAGAAGCTTATCCTACCTTTCTTGATTAGAATAAAATATTGCAATATGAACATTCTTTTAACAATTGAAAAAAACTACTCCTTTTGAAGAAGACTCAACTCTTGATTGATGGCCCCCATCATAGCTCTATGCAAACTCATTTTTAATAGGTATCTTGCATTCTCTAGTGTCATGCCCAAATTGATTACATGTGTAAAGGTAACCATTAAAATGTAGATACCTCATGGAATTTGGATGTTTGATCTGATTTGTCTTCATTCTACCAGCATCTTCATTCCTTGACCGATTGTTGACCTTCAAGGTCTAATTTATGTTATTCTTCATCTTGTCTTGAGTTGCATTTTTTGGTTCTTTGTATCCAAGACCTATTCTATCACTTTCATGATTTTGATCACTCAGAATATTGTCTAGATCACTTGATATCTTTTCAAAACTTGCAAATGACTTCATCTTACTAGATGTCTTCTCTAACTCATTTTTTAATGACTCATTTTCAATTACATACCTTGAACATTCACCTTCTTTAGCTTTCAGGCTTGTAGACAGGATTTCTAATTGGCAACTGAGATGCTTGACTATATCTTCATGGTCCTTGGTGTCTTCACTCATTCTTGCCTCAAACACATTGAATTGCTCTTGATATTCCTTGATTTGAGACTTCATATTCTTGTTAATATTCTTCTCAATATTTAGTTCTTCAAGAACATTCATCAATTCAATCTCACAATCCACCTCATCTTTATCATTATCTGAATCACTCTACGTAGACTCCTTTTGATATGATCGACTTCCTTCCTCAGCCATGAAAAGGGATTTATCTTAAAGAGGATCATCATCTTCATGATCATACTCTGAGTTACCATCTTCACTCTCATTTGATGAGTTACTATCTTCTTTGGTGTAGAGACTCTTCTTGACTTTAAAGTACTTCTTATTATCAAACCTTCTGAACTCCTTCTTTCGCTTATTAGACTTGAATAATCTCTTACCATCATCATGACCTTGATCATGCTCTTCATCATCATTCTTCTTATGCTTATGAGGGCACTTATTAGTAAAATCTCCTACTTGACAATTGAAGCATTTGAAGGGTAGTTTACCCTTATACTTGCATGACCCTATTTTTAATTTCCTTGTAAACAAAGTAATTAGTTCATCTTCATCAATATTAGATATGTCATCCTACTTTAGTTTCTTACCTTGGAAATTCTTCTTTGGATTTATTTCTATCTTGAATGTTACTTCCTTCTTTGGTGATATATCATCATTACTCTCATCTCATAGGTAGTAAGGATTCCATGCAGTTCATCCATCTTCAACTAAGTAAAATCATGACTTTATTATACAATTGATACTTTAGAATCAAACTTGAGAGAGAGAGAGAGACCTTAATACATTTTGAACTACAATAGCTTCTTCAAGATTCTCTCCAAGACCCCTGATGATGTTCATAATCTCAGCAACTCTATGCAGAAAGGATGCCACATAATCTTCTTCCTTCATCTTAAGACTCTCAAATTATCTTCAATGAGTCTGTAACTTTGCCAACTTAATCTTTGAATCTCCTTCATAAATAGTCATCAATTTATCTCACATTTCCTTGGCATATATGCAATGGATTACCTTGGTGTATTTAATCTATGAAATATCACAAGTGATAGCATTCAATACCTTAGAATTTTTCTCAAACAACTTCTTATCTATAACACTAGATGGAGGAATAGTAGGTGTAAAATAACCATCCACAATAGATTGCTAAGTGTCAAAACCTAGGGACATGATGTAGGTCCTCATCCTCACACTCAAAAAATCATAATTGAATCTATTAAACATTGGTTCTTTCTTAGTGGAAAAACCTCCTTGTATTTGATGGCTACCCATATTATACCTTGGATCACCTTCAAGTTATCAAGATTTTACCAAAGCACCTTCCTCTGATACCAATTATTAGAGGTAAAATCACTGAGAGGGGGGAGGTTAATCAGTAATACAAGATATTTCAACTTTAATTGCAATCCTTTCAAACCCTTATTTAATTAACATAAGCATTCATAGAATATACAAGTTATTCATAAAAATGAATAATATATAATATAATATCATGCACACAACACAAGATCTATGTGAGAAACGCTCTTAGGGAATAAAACCCACTCTCGAACCTACAAACACATAGACTACTTGTATTATAAGGTATTACAAACATGATAATTTAGTGGAACACCCATTCCACAAGGAGCACCTACCCCTAGGATGGTCAAGTCCTTCTGACCAAAATTTAGTGAAACACCTATTCTATAAGGAGCACATATCCCTACGATGGTCAAGTTCTTCTGACCTAGATGTTGAGCACCCTCCTAATGCCTATGATATGAACATATCTTGAATAATTATTGCCTAACAATATGATGGAGATATACTGTATATCATCCCCTTCACTTCTTCATACATCCACAAACATCCAAAACCACATTTTGGAACACTCTACACTTCTCAACAATAACTCTATCAAAATCTCACATAGTCTACACTTTGATCTACCTCTCAAATCAACCACAAAGCTCACACAGACATAATCTATCCTTCACTCACACTCAAGGCATCCAAAACATCATTTTGGATCATTTTAGACCTCTTCACTCATCCTCAATCTTCAAACCTGCAAGAGCATTATTCTTGACATCAGAAATATGACCTAAAAGTCATACAAATAGTCATCAACATACTCTAATCTACAACCCATCCACTAGGTACACACCCTTTCTTTCATTCCACAACTCTCACACACACTTCTTCTCTCAAGTCTTTCACATCTAGAAATCACCACATTTAATTTCACCTTTTATAGAGCCTTCATGATTATTATCTTCTTATTCAAACTTTAGACTTGTCTTAACCCTTAAGGCATATTACATAGCTCAATACTATCCTACCAGGTTGGCCATAGTAACTATGGGTCACACTTAAGTATCTATGCCTTTCAATTAGGCCTTAGTAACCCTTATAGGTCTCATGGAGACCTATTCCCCCATTTATCACTCTATTGAGAAAATTATTAAAAAAACCACTTCCAAATTCATGTGGCCACTCCAAATGATTCCTTCAACATACTAAAATTATCACAGTCATCATAACACTCCTCTGCTAAAACCAAATAGATCAATCTTTGACCTTATACATAGAAACACCATAAATGAACAAATAGTCAAATTCTAAGCATTTTTTCATATTGAATATGGTTTTTTCAAACCTAAAAAATCCATACATATGATCCTCATGGAGTATTTAATACTCTCTAATATCTCAGTCCCCCTGAAACATCTAAATACCATAAAAAAAAACTCAATTATCCTTCTCAGGTCAATTACAGAACATGGTCAAACACACAATCATCTTTGGAGATTAATAACCTTGATTGTACAAAAATTCATACCTTTAAATAAATATTTATGGATGTGTATTTAATTCCTTTAAAACTTTTATTTTTTACACCATGGTCAAATTTTGCATTTATCAAAAGTTATAGCACAAAATTTACAGATTGGTCTTCCCTCACAAATTTAAATAGTTGAATTCCAACGGTCACTGAGCAACTGCTAAACTTAGAACACTTTAACATCATCTCATGTCCTCTCATATTTTGATAAAATATGCACCATATATATCCTTATAAGTATCTTTGTCTTTACCTTTGATTTACTATTAAACATCAAGCACTTAAACCTCATCTTGTGCCTCCTGACAACTGTGGACAAACACAATCTATCAATCTCTATGGATTCCCCTGATCTTTATCTAGCAATGCTCACCGTTGATTTAAGATTAAAGTTCCCATAATTATTCCACTGGACAGCCCTATGTACCTTCTGTACATTTGACTCATTGACTTTAACATGTGTCATTGATCTTCTGATTGCATGATCATATGCTCATCATTAATCTTTTGTCCAAGCTTCATGAATGTGACACATGTCACTAGTGCATTCATTATTTGACATATTGAATTTTACATGCACAATTATGTCAATATCCATTATTTAATGCAAACTATTATATCTACTGATTAGATGACCTTAGACTTCAACTTAGTTTAACTTGACGGTCTCTAGCCCATCATAGTCTACAAGTGCAACTTTGAAGATTTATATCTCGAGCTAGAAAACACTTTAGGATTCTAAATATTTAGGGTAAATTCTTGACACTAAAGACAACATATCCATGAAATCCTTTGACCTCATTTGACTTTATATATACTTGCAATAAATTCATAAACTTTTTGGATCATACATGTCTGCATGACATGTAGTGACAGTCTAGCTAAGTATAGGAACTTAGTGAACTTTTGTTTGAGAAGCCAACTTTGTACCTACATATCTTTAGCTACACTCAACCTCATGACCTAAAATGTGACCAATATAAATTTTGGACTAATTTGATCACACCCATATGAACAACTCCCCCTGACTCATCCATAGATGGCAATCACGATGTCAACAAACTACCTACTCAAATGTTTATGCCATAGAACTAACTATGCCAAGATGAACATAATGAAGAACCAGATGAATACCATGAACTTTCACAAGCTCTCAAATCATCCTTGACCTTTGATAAGACCCCCCACACATGATCAATACTCCATACCCATCCCTAATCAATCAAAAACTAAAGATCAACCAAGCCTACTTCAAGCATACTAGAACAAGCACACTGAACACATTGTCATTGACACTTAGACTATCAAGAAACTTCATCCACTCACTTGGACATCTCCATAACATCACTAAAAACTATCCAACAAATTTTGATTAGTTTAATTGTCATTTCTAAATTTTTACAAGTTGTCCTTCACACTTGGTCAAAAAAATCAATTTTCTAGGTCGTAACTTGATCGGAGATTAATTAGAGGAAGATGGTGATTGTGTGTAGTAAATTTCCCTAGTTATGGATACATTGACATGGTTTATAAGATGCATGTGATGTACATGGATGAATCAAAGCATTCTAGTGATTTCTATGCTTAACTTGTATTGTTTGCAAGAAGTTAGTTTGATATCCATTTTAGACATGAAAGTGGCTAAAATGGAGTGTCTACACTACTTAGTTGAAAACATGAAAGGACAACTAAGAAGTACACAAGAAGTGAAAATTAGTAATGACATTTCTTACAAATATGTGAATAATGCTTCCAGATGGGATAGAGGTAATGGACATTAGAGCAAGTCATCTAGTACACAGAAAAATTCTTACAAGCAAACACACTTCAACAATAACTTTTGTCTCGAGATGAGACAACTATTTAATTTTTGGAAAGTGTCAGTAAGGGATTGTGATTCTATTTCGTAAATAATTTGTATAAATTTTATGTATGACATATGTATATTTTATATTTTATAAACATTCATGTAATTCAAAAACACAAATAAAAGGTTTAAAGGATTCCTAGTACCAAATAGGAAGATAAATGAAGAGATAGTAGCCAAAAGAGTCATGTAACTCTATAAGTATCCAATACTCTCAAAAAGATAAGTTAGTCATTAGTTGTTTTTTTAATTCCAATATATCAATTTTTTTGAATTAGATTCTCTTGGGAACAAATCTATCATTTTCCATAACACTTTGTTGTAATTAAATATGAATAACAATTCACAAGTTTATAGATTGTACATGATTATTTACATGCGAATATTATTGTCTTTACAAAGAATAAATCTCATTATCACCCTTTAAGGTATCTAAATGGAATAATTATATGTTACAACTCATTTAACTATAAAATTAATGTGTGGATCATTATCTATCCTTTGAATCTCGTAACAACCTATAGATTACAATACTAGCATGTCCTCATGAAGATTTACTAGGACTACTACTAACACTAATTAACTTTTCTCTCATAATTTTACAGACACCATGAAATAACTTTGAAATTAGTTTTTGGGAATGATCCACCCTATCCATTTGTACTTGACTTTATTCTCATAATTTTTATTGATATCATGAAATAACTTTGATATTGGTTTTTTTGTTACTTTCATTTAATGGGTCTTAAATACCTACCAACCATTGAATGGGTTAAAATTTAATAAGTGTGGATGATGGTAAGGTACCTTTTCACGTGATGCAACTATGGTTAAAGGTCTTGATGAATAGATACCTTTGACCACATAGCCTTCAGAATTACACAACATAAATAATACAAACAAGTGCAACAATAAATAAACTTGGATCTTAATGATATTTCAATCAATGGAAATACATATTACACACACAATAACAAAATAACACTATGCGACCTCAAATTAGATGATCTTACAATAGATCCTCAAATCTCTACCTATTAACTAGCAGTCTTTGTAAGTATAAATGTTTCTCAAAAAAATTGTTACAATCAATCCTTAACCTCATTGGCTAGTTGGCTCAAGTGTAGGGGCATGTTTATATAAGTACAAAACCCACTACCTACATTAATTATTAATAACCCACTAACATCATTAAATTCTTGTAACACATCACTATGCACCATAAATATTAAATGATCATTATAATTCTAATGCACCTTAACACATCACAACATAAAACACTAGGGTGAAGCACATAAAAAATGATATTAAATGAATCTATAAAAACCTTCCATGATTCAAGGAATAAAATTACAACATTTAGGATCCACAACTACTATTCCCCCATAACACATCATAAGAACATATGTGCACACAACAAGTTACATCAAAGTCATAAATTTGAAAGGCTAACTCACAAACTTTACAACCAAAAGATGCATCAAATACTATTTATCTAATGATCCTCATATTCACACTGCTATACACCAACATCCTAATAAGACATTGTAAGCTTGCAGATTGAAACTTTTAAGAGTTCAACCTTGATTCTTTACGCAAAACAAAACAAAACAAAGAACTTCAAAATGAACTTGTGTAAATCTTCACAAGTTGATCTAAACCAACCCAAACTATTCACACCATCAAAATTTATGGTAAACATTACAAAAAACTAGCATGCATATAAAGGTGGCATAAAAACACAAAGAAACTTATGCATAACTCAGGTCTTGCACAAATAATAGAAATGCTTATTTTTTACTAAGTGTTAGATTAAGTGTTTTTTTTTTTAATGTAGGATTAGAAGTGAACCTATATGCTCCTACATCATTTTTCCATCTACCAATATAAAAATCCCTCAAAGCAATATGAAAAGGATGTTTATCCATCAATCAAAAATACCTACCCACCCTATTATTTTAATTTTAAACCAATTATATTTAGTCAAGATATTTGAGGACAATTAATCTCACATTATATATAAGAAGGAAAAAAATCCGCGTTCAACAATTACATATTTGATATGAAATAATGTGGAATAGTAAACAAAGATAATAAAATACACATAAACCAACCTATAATATAAATACAAGCTTGAATGCTGATGAAAAAGCAATGCCACTCCAATGGATATCAACTAGTATTTAGTTTTAGGTTTGAAATTTTACTTTTTCTAAGATCATGATTATACCAATACTCCAAGGTTTGAAATCCCATAGACTCAAAATTCCTTGGTGACTTTGAAAAATTGGATCCCATAATAAGGGAACCTGATTTTACTGTATGCTTATATAGATTAGTGTAATTCACTAGTGTAAGCAATGACTTAATAGTATAGATGTGATATCTATGTAACTCAAAGGACCCAAATAAACAAAAATTCCCATCAAAAAAATCATAAAAGCATGTAAAAATAATATACTATAAAAATGAATCTTGAATTATCTCATTAGGGATCATTCATAGAAGGAAAGGCAAAGGAAGGGTAAGTAGAAGGTCTGGGCCTAGAGTTAGATAGATAAGAAGCTAAGAGAAAAATTTATCCTTGAGGATTATACACAAACCCTCTATAGAATATTTCAAAACCTGAGCCAAAATGAAAACAGTGTATAAGACTACATAAATTAATTTTACAAGCTATCAATTTGAGTGGGGCATGAAGAAATATAGGAATAAATGATTTCAAGGTATGTAAATGGTTTAAAGTTTTCTATTCAAGATTATTTATGCATGCATAAAATCTATAACATGGAAGATACCTATCAACTAGATTTGAATAAAAAAGAGAAGCAAAATAGGTAGACTTCTTGAAGATATTTTGGAATAAAGTGAGGGTTGTCATCCCCATCAAGGGAATGTGTGGGATTTACTCCCACAAGAGAATAATCATCACATGGGGTGGTAATAAAAGAAAATAATTGATGGAGATTTTAGAATTAACAAAGAGGAAGTGGATTTTAGAGAGGTGGAGGCTATGGTGGAGGTAGAGAATGGACAACACCACAATTTTATGTGTTAATGGTGTGGTGAAGAAGGGCATAGAGCAATTGAGTGTCTACATTGTAATGCACAATAGAGGCAAGGAGGAGCTACCAAATGTAAATGTAGATGGCATTGAGGCAGAAGAACATAATCCAGAAGTTACCACAAATGTATAAGAGAATCTTATGATGAGAAGAATAATGATTGCTCCAAGGAAAGAGCATGTGTAGAATAAATATAGTGGTGACTCATGCCTTCGTACAAATATTTTTTAGCCAAGATGCACTTCAAGATGAAAGGTATGTAAGTTTATTATTAATAAAGGAAGTTATGAAAATATGGTTCTAAATAAATGGTATAGAAACTAGGTTTGCATTGTGTCATCATCACCCTTAACACATTACCTGGTTTAAAAATGGGAATGAAGTTATTATTGAGAAGGGGTGTTTAATCAAGTTTTCCATAGAAAATATTTATCATAATGAAATATGATGTGATGTTATCCCAATGGATGCATGCCATGCATTGTTCAAAAACCCATGACAATATGATAGGAAAGCAATCAATGATGCATAGAATAACACACATATTTTTTTGAATGACGGTTCAACAATAGTTCTATTACCTCTTAAGGAAGAAGGGCGGGTAGAAAAAATGTTGTTCACAATAGAATTTATTAGTGAGATGAAGATAACATGATTATGTTATGTATTCATGACAAATAAGGAAGAAGTTGAGGATGTGTAAATACCAATAGAGGCAACAAAGGTTTTGGAAGAGTATAAAGTTGTCATCCCTGATGATTTGATAGATTATTAACATCAAAGAGAGATATTGAGCACCATATTGATTTAATTCTAGTATCAGCTCTACCTAATTAAGAAGCTTATAGGATGATCTTGACATATAATACAAAATTGAACATGCAGGTGTCTGGGTTGGTGAGATAAGTAATGCACGCAGGAAGCTACACAAAAGTAGTGACAAATATAAAGGAACAACAGATTTAACAAGAAAACCAAAGGTGTGTGAAGAAGGAGATTTAGTGACGATTTTTTTGAGAAAAAAAATTCTCCCTAAGGAATGTACATCAATTTAAAGTATAAGAAGATTGGTTTACGCAATATTGTGAAGAAGACAACTAATAATGTTTATGAGGTAAATTTGCTACACTTTTTATATTTCTCCAGTATTTAAAGTTTCTAATTTATATGCATTCCATGGAGAGACTAATGAAGGGTAAGAAAAAGAAGAATAAGTGGATTGGACATAGCAAGTGCTAAGGAAAACAAAGAGAAGATAACACATGTTTTGGACAAGAAAACACTAAATCCTAGGTAAGGCAGTTGTAATAAGTATCAGTACAATGGGAAGGATTACGACATGGAGGTAACTCTTGGATTTCAAATGTGAATTGAAAAATCTAGACAAAGACAAATGACTGAAGTTTAATCATAATAACTTGTAAGGGCTAAGTTTTTTTCAACTAGAGGAGAATGATGCAACAACATATCTTGTGGAAGCCATAACTTTTGATCTGGTAATCCATTTGAGCCCTATATATATATATATATATAAGATCTCCACATAATCATAATTTATGCTAACCGCTTAACAAATTTTTTGACAATTTTTAAAGTCCAAAATAGAACATCGAAAGGTTAAAATTAATCTTATTTTTGTTATTTTCTAGGATTTTCTATATTTAGTTTTTTTGTAATTAGGTATGAACTTACAATTGCAAGTCACCCTCAAACTTTATTTAAACATATAGAGAATAATGGACAATTAGTTGACCTATTCAAGATTTAATATTAAAATTACTAAAAATAATGGATTTCTAAAAATGTTAAAAATAACAAGTTCAATTAACTTTAAGATTGATTTTTATTTTAATAGAATTTTAGTTGTGCATGTCAACTCTATAAAAAAATAATGAAGAATTAAAAATCTATTTTACTTCTCAATATATTATATATAATTTTAATTTTATTATATGTTTTCAAATTTTTACCCTCTTAATTTTGTAGATAAAATACCTTATCACATCATCCACTAAAATACAAATCCCCAAAACAAGAAGAAAATAATGTTTTCACAGCATAACAACCTACAAAACAATACCTACCAACACCAATATATACATATGGAAATAGTTTGAAACCAAAGTGTATGTGTGCGCATATAAAATTTGAAACGAGATACCTGAGGAAGATAATTGCACACTGCATATTACATATAAGAAAGAAAAAAATCGACGCTCAACAATTACATATTTGATGTGAAATTGTGTGAAATAATGTGGAATAGTAGATAAAAATAATAAACTACAGATAAACCAACGTATATATGAACACAAGTTTGAATGCTGACGAAAAAGCATGCCCCTCATATGGATATCAACCAGAAAACAGTTTTAGGTCTGAAAATTTACTTATTCTGAGATCATGAATGTACCTCGTACTCCAAAGTGTGCAATCCCATCAACTCAAAATTCCCAGATGATTTTGACTGATTGAAAATTTGTAGTAGAAAGAGACCCTGATTCAGGTCTATGTTTACATAGATTGATGTAAGCAGTGACTTAAGGGCCAAGATACCTGATATCTATGTAATTCAGAGGACCTAAACAAACCAAAATTTCTATCAAGAAATTTAAAAAAAAACATGGACCCA
Source organism: Torreya grandis (assembly GCA_037957365.1). Lineage (NCBI taxonomy): Eukaryota > Viridiplantae > Streptophyta > Pinopsida > Cupressales > Taxaceae > Torreya > Torreya grandis. The sequence continues at coordinate 1,782,411 of JARHVA010003034.1, read as the reverse complement.
TATTTAAGCAAATTCAACTCTCTTTTTCCCTGAAGATGGACACATATTTGATGTCCCAAACTTGGTTTTCAACATCTCGATATGATGAATCCAGAAACTTCCCTTTCAACACCTTATCATCATAAAAATATGCATAACATCATATAAAAACAATATACTGTAAAAATCATTTTCCAATTATTTGACAGAGAATACAATGCTATCTAATTTCTAAATCACTTGTGGTCAGAACAAAACATATATGCTTTTATTTTTAATGCTAAATGCCATGCAGATAAGAGAGGCTTGAGATTGGATCAGCTCTCCATCTAGCATCTCCCACTATGGCGGTCTTTAATGGCCAGCATTCTCGTTATGTTAAAAAATTCAAAAGAAACCCAGCATTGTATCAGACCAAATCTCTTGTTACAGCAAGACCTTCATACTGCCACATGCAAACAAAACCGCAAAATTTTTATTAAAAAAAATGCCTACATAGATATCAAATAAATTCTGACAGAAATATGCTGCATTTTTTCTATTCTAGAGTGGCTCAGAGAGTGCTTGATTGATTTCATATGACAGCACCAGAGTCATCAAGCCTATCAAAATCTCATCATTGCCACTATATCCTCAGTTCTTAGCTATCAAGAACACAACCCAAATCAAGTTCAATCCACCTTTATGCAAGACCTTATTGACAGGGTACCATAAGTTGAAAAAAACTTTGGAGAGAAAAATAAGGGCAAAAATACAATAGCAGATTTTGGGGATTTGGTGAATAATTCCTCCTCAAGCTTGTATTCACCACCTTCAAAATCAATGACATGAAGCAGAAAAAAGTACACTGCTATCAGACAAAGGATGGACATCCACAGATGAAGCAATGCCTTGGTACTAGAGTTCAGGGTGGATATTTGAAAGATATCCATACTGAGACAAAAACTTTCTGGGTAAAAACTGTGTGAAAAGAATTTTTAACATCAACTTTAAGCCACTCAAGTTGTCCATCAGACAACCATATTATTAGATTGAGGAGGAATACATATATGGTGGATTGAATATACATAGAAATATATTGCACAGTATAATTGATAAGAAAATAACATCAACAATAAACACATCCTTGGTCACAATCCCACAGTGGAATGTATATTAACATATGGGTATTTTATTCTGCTGAAGTTGGATCTCCTGAAATGGTTATTCTGCCCATTCTAGCAGGTACACAATGGGCATGCTCACATGGGCATGGTCCTGCTGAAAGAGTAGATATTCAGCAATTACTATGCCACTAATGCTATAAATGCATTCTCATATGGGTCTACTGAAGCAAATTGTATGCAATTATTCACAGAAAACAATACCCACAAATGGGGTATTGCTATTAAGCTGAATGAGAATAAATATTCAAACATGGGTATTCCCAGTTTGGTCTACAGAAGCCATCAAGCTTGATTCATATATTCATTTCACCAACTAAAAACAACTAAGTGCCTTTAGGGACAAGGAATCTGAAGGAAACAAGCACCTTGTCTCATGGTTCCTTCACAACAATTTTATTAAAAAAAACACAGAAAAACGGAAGACACATAGCATACAGTGACGTTCCAACCCTAAAAACACAAAGAAAACCTCCTCTACAACTGCAAAATCCACAGATTCCAAGCACAAATCAAAACAGAAAAACATGGTGGTGTGTGTGTAGAATGAAACCAAAAAAACACCCCCAGATATCAGAATCCCAATTCCCATGTAGGGCGATTTCCTTCTGTTTTGTACCCCCAAAAGACAGTTTTGCTCGGCAAATTCCGAGCAGAAAATGACACATCTTTTATTGGGAATTCAGGTGTTGGGGATGTGGGCCACCTCCAACTAAACTGTCGGTGCAGGCCCATCATCTCTCTGTCTCCTCACTCCTGTTAGGCAACCAGAAATAATTGTTAATCATATTTAATAATTGTGAGCGAGCACGCCTTATGTACTCCACTTGAAAAGCAGCAGTTGGCACATGAATTTATCACTACCACAAAATAAATAAAATTTATCACCCATATTACACATTTCAATCACATACCTAATCCTTATAAAAGATGAAAGCTGATCAACTATATTGTTGATTTCAACCACACAATCTTGCTTAAGGAATGAAATTTATCCTTCACACTACTAATTTCAACGACAATCTTATTTATATTGTCTATTTCAATCATATAAATGATTAAAAAAAAAATTATTATTATTATCTATATTACTCATTTTAATCATAATATTTTTGTTAAGAGATTTTAAAAAATTATTTATATTATCAATTTAAGAATACAATTTTAATTAAAAAATAAAAATATTGTTTTACTTTGTTCATTTTTTTAATAATAATAATAAGGGTAAATGCATTTTCAAAATTTAGATTTATAAATAGGAAGAGATAACATTGATTTGGAGCTACTAATTAGTTTGGACACAAGCGGTGCTATAACCAACATCGTCAATATTGTTAACCACTCCAACCATCCAAATCATCTCCAATGATCACAACTGATTTAACATACCCTTTGAGAATTGAAACCTTGATAAAGTTGAACACAACCAAACCTCTTAACCAATCCACCCAAATCTTATTGACAATAATAATTAAAAATTGATAACCTACGTTTATAGATTTCAACTCTAAATCCTTATTAAAATGAAAAATTATCACTCACATTATTTATTTCAACCATGTAATCTTCATTAGAAAAATAAAATCCATTATCTATATTGTCCATTTCAACCACAAAATTATGTCTTAAAGATAATTTATTTTGATAATATATTTACTAAAGCATACCAAAATGAGGTTCTTTTCTACAAATTCAAATTTAAATAGGTTGTCATGTCCATTAAAACTACACACAAAAATTAGGTATAAACAAAGATTATTTTTTACAATTACAAGAAAGGTTATTTACCATGCCACAAAGAAAACGAGAAATTGTTTGAATTATATTAAGCAAACATGTCTCTTTATTATTAAAGGCCATGAAACTTATCGATCTTCCATTGGAAAAAATGCACTATCAAATTATGACCTTGGAATCCCTCTAGGCACTGCTCCTAAAAAATGGTCCCAATGTTTAGAGGACACATGAGTGCCTACTCCTAAAAAATGATCCCAATGTTTAGGGGGCACTTTCACTCATGTCTCCATCAAATACTCGTTGATTCCTCTCAATAAGTGAATCGCATAGTGAACCCTCATATTATTTGAACATAAACACAAACCAAAACACATGTTCAAACTCACTAACCATACCTTAACATCAATACCATATATCGATTGTAAAAAAATAAACAATTAAATTCTCATAAAATCCCAAACCAAAGCTTGTGTATTTTCCCTACTAATTCCCCCTCCTTTAACACTACTAAATTGAAAAGAAGAAATAAAAGACATTGACATCATTTCTAAGAATCCTTTTACCAATAAACAATAAATTAATGTTAAAATTATTCCCAACAATGCTCATATTTAAACCCATATTATTTTCTTTTCAATTTGAATGTCATCACTTAAGTCATGAGTGACATGGTGGAGAAGGATGGCTTGGATGTCATGTTTGCTTTCTATTCCTACTTCATAGACTATTATTGTTTTCAAGACATTTGTACTTCATTCCTCTTTTTATTTTCTTTTTTCAAAAAAGCATAAACATGCATGGGCTTTTGAAAAATGCCATGTGTACAACATATAACAGGAAGGAAAAATATAATTATGTCAATGCCCACAAGTGACAAAAATGGGTCAATGGAACTTAAAAGAAAAAAATAGATAGACAAATGGGAATCAAAGCATGCCTTTCCCGTCGCATCCAAGTGCCTAGTTTTCAATCTCGTTACTAGGCCCTTTAGTAATAAATGAACCTATATAGAGTTAGCCAGGGACCTTAATTGTTTTTAAGGAAGAGGGAAAATTAAATTAATTAGCCGGGGTTGGGTTATTATTATTATTATTATTATTATTATTATTATTATTATTATTATTATTATTATTATTAAAAAAAAAGAGTTATTTGGTGAATTTCATTTTTTCAATAGATATTATCTTAAAATGAAAATTAATATTCTAACTTTTTGCATAACATATAACATTATTTGGGTTAGGGAGAATTTTAGAAGTGGTCTCATAATTAATTTTTTTTTTTTAAAATGGTTTCTCATCTTTAACTTTTATAATATTTTTTTTGTTATGGTTCTTTGGATTAAGAGTCTTAGAGTTTTCAAAAAGGGAATCAAGACTATTGGAGACATTTTTTACAAAGTTTCTAGAGGGTGGCTCTCGTGGGATGCATTGAGAATTAAATATCAGTTCAAACTTAAAGATGCACATATGACTCAATAAATTTAGAAGTCCATACTTTATGATTTCTTCCATAAAATTATTGTTTCAACTATAGTCGTTTGGTGGAGAGACTGGCATTGGCCTACAGTTACTCCTTTCTGTCGATACAAACCCCAGATTGGGTATCATCTCCTACTTCCGTAACATATTTGTTGTTTGGGCTTGTCCCCCAAAAATATCACTCATTTTTGGGACAACATTTGAACTATTTTGGTCCTACAGACCAAAATTGTCTCTTCCCTTTCCGAAATTTGTCCTGGGCATTCAAATTCCTCATTTTCCAAGCTTCTCAGAAATCTATGGACTCTGCAGGGTTGCATCTACGGACTCAGCAGGAAAAGAAATCTACGAACTCAGCAGGAAAAGAAAATCTACGGACTATGCAGACAGGTTCATTTTTACAAGTTCAAAGGCTTCTGCAAGTGGGTTCAATCAAAAGAATTAGTTTCCAACACTTAGTCATTATCGGGATTGGTTCAGCGCCTTGGTTCAATCAAAAATCTCCATCGGCAAACATCTAAGCAAGGATCCAACCATTGAACCATTGAACCATTGAACCTTGAACCATTTTCGTTCAACGGGTTCAACAAGTTCAAAGGTTCAACATCATCGGCAAGAGTTAAGCGCTTCATCAAGGTTCAAGGTTCAACGGCTTTAAAACACTTATCAAAGAGAAGAAGGCTTGAACCATTGAATCGATGAACCATTGAACCACTTTGGTTCAAAGGTTCAACAGGTTCAAGGTTCAACATGGTTCAAAGGCAGGTTCAATCAAATGGTTCAACGGCTTGGTTCAACCAAGCGGTTCAATGCTTTGGTTCACTCGGTTGGTTCACTCGCTCGGTTCAACGCTTTGGTTCAACCAAGCGGTTTAATGCTTTGGTTCAATCAAACGGTTCACTCAGTTGGTTCAATCAAAGGGGTCATCAACTTGGTTCAAAGCATGGTTCAAAGCTTGGTTCAAAGGAGCGGTTCAAATGCAAAAGTTCAATGAAGCCTCTCAAAGGACAAGTGCCCTTGTGGAGGGCACTTGGTCTAAAAAAGTACCTTTCGGAAGGGTCATTTTCAAGGAAGCCGCAAAGGTAATTCTTTTAGATTTTTGTTTAAGAAAATCAAAAAAGACTAAGGCAAGAAACAATTCTTTCGGACTTTTTGTCCGAAGGAATTCCTTCAGACGAAAAGTCCGAAGGAATTCGGGAAAGTAGCTGCGGGAGGAAAACCCGAAGGATTTTTCAAAGGCAATGTGATCGAAACAATTCTGCAGAATTTTTATCCACAAGAAATATCCATGGACATTTTGTCCGCGGGAAATGTCCGCGGACTTTTTGTCCACGAGAAGTTGTTCGCGAGAAAGCCCGGGGAAAATCCCCGCAGAGAAAGCCCAGGGAAAATGTCCGCGAGGAATGTCTACAGGAATGTCTGCGAAGGACTATCGAAGATAAAAGGTCGCCGAAGGACCCCGAAGGGCAGGTGCCCTTGCGGGGGACTCTCGGCTGCCAACTTAAAGGACACCTCCCCAAAGCCGAAGGGTCACCTTCCCTTCAGGAGGATGCAAAACAGGAAAGCCAAAGAAGGACCAAGGGGTGACGCGCTCGAAGACGTCAAATTCAAGAATAGTGAACTAGCTGTTGGAAATTCAAGCGTATTGACGGGTGCGTGAATGTCAATTTCAAAGCTCATAAAATAGTCATTGATCATTGTAATCTACAGACCCGAATGCATTCAAAGGCTTTAAGTCCAAGATCAGCAGAAAGCGACTAAGGAACAGAACAACAAATTGAATCCAGGACCTAATTCAATTAACCAAAAAAGGAGGAATGATGAAGAAAGATCAGATCACCAGGTGGACATTGGAAGTTGCAAACTTTCAATAGCGTGACTTGTTTCTTTGCATTGAGAAAAACAAATGGGTAGATGCCCCTAAATTCCAGCCTGTCTTCTTAATAGATTTCAATGCAACATGATGTGTTACTGTTCCCGAGTCCTTCTTGAAGTGGCTATATAAGGGACTCTCTTTTATTGTAAATATATCTCTTTCTGACAATCAGAAACGAAACTCTACCCAAATTGAAAGACATTACTAAGACTTTGAGCTCAGATTGTTGATCATATTTTGTTATTGGAATAATAAAGCAAGTGACTTTTCAGACTTTGTGCTATGATATATTTGTTGTTGGGGAAACTGTTCTTATGTCTTTTTCCTTAATATATTTTTTGTTCCCTTAATTCAACAAGCAGGATTAGTGAAATTAGTCAGGAAGGTGTCTTGAAGTCAATTGTGGAGAGACTTTGTGCCCCCATAATTGTCTTTTAGTGTGTTTTCTTTTCATTTCTGTGTAAAGGACCTTAGGACGACTTTGTGCCCTCATTGTCCTTCGTATCTCACTCTTGGGCAATTCAGGTGGAGACTTTGTGCTGCATCTTGATTTGTTGGTTGCTACGTCCTTGGTTACATTTTGCAATTACTACCTGGAGTATTTTTGTGGCTTGTTGAATAGTACTTCTGAAAGAAGAGGAGTGTTTTCTATCATTTTCTTTGAGTTTCTCCTTTGATCTGCACGCATCATCTCTGAAAAAAGAGAGATGGATGGTTTGTCCTACCCTTGAGTATTATTTTATATATATATATAGGGAACCTCCCCTTGATGAGAGGAGAGATTAGTCCCTTTTTGATGTGGTAAACCTACACATTTGGATGACTAATCTTCTTACTTTCGCTGATGAGACCTATTTTGTTTATCAGTATGTTGATCAACAAAATATTCAACCAACAGTTTTTGGCGACTCTGCTGGGGATATACATAATTCTGTACAATTTGAAACCTCAAGTTTTAGATTGAAACATCACCTATGTCTTACCCATTATCATTATAACCCTTATCCATTACAAAATCTGGCGACTCCGTTACTTGTCTTACCAATTATCCATTTATAGCCTTACCATCTTCCTCTACCTCCGTTATTTTATTTGGTTTGCAAAACCAGAGTTGCTGGGAAAGAATGCACAGTTTAAAGCCTCAAGATTTAAACTGAAGCAAGGTCAATTCTTTTCCATTTTTGTTTCACAATCTGACATATTCAAGGTATACATGAAGCCAAAGGGCTAAAGGGATTATTGATCCTGTATTCGAGTTGGTACAACAAAGTGATTTTGAACTGTTTCCTTCACCATCTCGTCTCCAACAAACCAAGAGCTTTCCTCCTACTAAAGTAAGATCTCCATTGCCAGATGAAGTATCCACTTTTGTTGTTGATAAAGCTTTGCCAATAATTACCCCTCTGAGATTTGTTATTCCTCCTTTTCATAATCCTATAATAGCAGTTCAAGGCCCCTGGGGTAATGCTTTTGGTCCTCTCAATCTTACTCCACCTCTACATGAGCTTCCACACAGTTCAAGGAAGAATTTCCCTAAATTCTATGGTGATAGGAAAGTTCATCCTGATGAACACATTGCAGCCTTCAGCATAGCTTGTGGAGTAATTGGAGTAGAATTTGAAGATGTAGCAGTCAGGCTATTTGTAGAAACATTACAAGGTGATGCTGTAAATTGGTTTTATCATCTACAGGCTCGGTCAATAACTAATTGGAATACCCTCAAAGCTAAGTTTGAAGCTAGATTCAAACTTGCAGAAGATGCACATGCACTTCTAGCTCAACTTACATAGATGAAAAAAGAGCCTCATGAACCAATGAGGGACTTCATAGCCAAATTTGACAAACTGAGGAATAGAATTCCTGTAATAGCTCAACCTACAGCTGAGAATCTCAAATGCTTCTTCATTAATTCTCAGTTACCTAAAGTAAGTTTTTTTTGAGATGTGCTGGTCAAATAGATCTTGATGCAACTCAACTTTTGGCCACTGAGGTAGAAGATGATCTCATCTTAGCAGGGAAGATAAGAAGAGATCCAAATAGAAATAGATCCCCATCATCTTCTAAATATTCATCTACAGGCACCATTGATCCAATGGTGCAAAAGTTGGCAAATGAATTGCAAGCCTTGAAAAGACAAATGGTGCAAGGAATGCCTTCTGCTCCTTCATACAGAGATATGCCAAGAAGGACATTTCCAAATTAGTCATATCAAGGCAATGCTACCAGGAATCAAGGGCAGCCAGATCATCTTCCTCCCCCACAAGGGAAACTTGCCCTTGAAGCTCCTCTAACCAACTCAACAGTTGGATATTTGGAAACAGAACATGCTTTCTCTTTCCAACCTGAGTTTGAGCAAGAAAATGACGATGATCTCTTCATGGAGGATCAAGAAGAATCAGCTGGCGACTCCCACAATGATTTCTTGAACTACTAGGATGAACCCAGAAGCAAAGGAGAAGCTATTAATGGATCATATGCAATGTTTACCAAGTCCAAGAACCAATCAATCCAGCAAGATGATAAAAAGAAGATAGGGGAGCAACCTCAACTAGTAATTACAATTACTAAACGGGGAACCACTCTGCCTTTTTAGTCAAAGGATCTAGTGATCACCCAAAATATAAGTACATCAATTTCACCTTCACCTTCTACTTCAATTTCGCAAACCAGCCCTCCTCCCATCCCTCCTAAAACCCAAAAGATTGAAATGCCTTCCTCTATACCTAGCTCAATTCAACCATTTGACATAATTGATCATGTCAAGAAGACCAAAATTCAAATGTTTGAATTTGAATATTTGCAGTCCAATCCTAATAAATTGGATAGGTTGGTCCAATGTGTCAAGAACCAAACTACCCCTACAAGAAAAGAGGTTAAGAAAATAATTTTTAATTCCCCAAAAAATATGCCCATTCCAAATAATCTTGTCATTACTCCTCCAGCTGCCCTTGGGAAAATAGAACCTTTCTATGTTTCCTTATTGATAAATGGTTATCAACTCAACAATTGCATCATTGATTCTAGGGCATCTAACAATGTCATTCCTGCTAAAGTAGCTAAGTCTCTGGGCCTCACACTGACCAAGACATTTGGGAGATGTTTCTCCATGGAGAACAAGCAAGTACCACTACTAAGGCAAATCAAAGATGCCCAATTTGCATTGGCAGCCTTTCCAGACAAGAGAATCAAGATGACTGTCTTGGTGGCTGACGTCCTAAGATCCTATGGCATTTTGCTTGGATGAAATTTTTGCAAAGACATGGGAGGAGAATTAAGCATGGACCTGACTAAAGCAAGGATCCCTGTCCAAGGCATAATGAAGAGATTGATCCCTGAAAAGGAGGCAAAATACGTGGTCACCCAGATGTCGACTCCTACAGTACAAATTTTGTTTGAGTCTTCAGGTAGGGGTAATTATTTCTTGACCATAGAGGATGTTCATATTTCTACAAACAAAAGTCCTGTAGTTGACAATCTAGGAATTGATCCAAACAAGACTTTAGGAGAATTGGTAAGATACAACATAAATAAGAAAAGATCTTCCTTCTCTAATGAAGAGAAATCCAATAGGAGATCAACTTCTGATGATGCTTGGATCCTAAAATCCAATGGTATAAATTCTTCCACCAACGATGGAGTTGGGACTGTGCTGATATCTCCTCAAGGAGATATTCTTCTTTCATGCAATTTGCAAGTCAGCAACACCAACAACACAGCTAGATGTGAATCTATGTTGCTTGGACTGAAGACTGCTCAAGATGAAGAGATCAAACTCCTTCACATCAAAGGAGATGCTAAGCTGATAGTTTGTAAGTAGTTTGATGTGGACAATCCAATCATGTGCTGGACTGAATCAGAAGAACAACTAATTATGGTAATGGACCATGCTCCTGCAAATCAAAATCAGGCAAAGGAATCCTTTGCCAAGAAAGCAAAGAGTTATGGTTTTCAGTTTGAAGACTACATCCTATCATGGGACAAGAAGAAGAAAAAGCCAATAGGAAGACACAGAAAATTGGTTTCCTGGTGGAGAGCTCCATTCACCCATCACCGTTTCTGGTGGAAAAATGGTTTCCTGTTGGTTTACCAGGATAGAGCACTATTTTCACTATCTCTCAAGAAGCATCGTCTAAAATACCTCAACTCTTGAAGTATCAGATCATTTCATCTGTACATATGTATATTTGTATAGTTTTTAATTCTATTTTGTTTTGTTTGTTTCTATTTTTGATGCCTTCCATTTTTGGGTAACATGACTCCATAACCCAATGGTACACATGAAGACACTGGAGATTCTAGATTCTACTCCCTTCAATTCTTTTTGTAATTGATAGAAGTTTCCCAACTGGAGCCAGCTGTTGTCCCCAAAAAATATCACTCATTTTTTGGACAACATTTGAACTATTTTGGTCCTACAAAGCAAAATTGTCTCTTCCCTTTCCAAAATTTGTCCTAGGCATTCAAATTCCTCATTTTCCAAGCTTCTCAAAAATCTATGGACTCTATAGGCTTGCATCTACGGACTCAGCAAGAAGAGAAATCTACGGACTCCACGGGAAAAGAAAATCTATGGACTTGGTTTCTACGGACTATGCAGACATGTTAATTTTTATAGGTTCAAAGGCTTCTACAAGTGGGTTCAATCAAAAGAATCAGTTTCCAACACTTAGTCATTTTCAGGATTGGTTCAGCACCTTGGTTCAATCAAAAATTTCCATTGGCAAACATCTAAGCAAGGATCCAACCATTGAACCATTGAACCATTGAACCTTGAACCATTTTAGTTCAACGGGTTCAACAAGTTCAAAGGTTCAACACCATCGGCAAGAGTTAAGCACTTCATCAAGGTTCAAGGTTCAACAACTTCAAAACACTTATATAAGAGAAGAAGGCTTGAACCATTGAACCGTTGAACCATTGAACCACTTTGGTTCAAAGGTTCAACAGTTTCAAGGTTCAACATGGTTCAAAGGCGGGTTCAATCAAACGATTCAATGGCTTGGTTCAACCAAGCAGTTTAATGCTTTGGTTCACTCAGCTAGTTCACTCACTTGGGTCAATGCTTTGGTTCAACCAAGCAGTTCAATGCTTTGGTTTAATCAAACGGTTCACTCAATTGGTTCAATCAAAGGGGTCATCGACTTGGTTCAAAGCGTGGTTCAAAGCTTGGTTCGAAGGAGCAATTCAAATGAAAAAGTTCAAAGAAGCCTCTTGAAGGACAAGTGCCCTTGCAGAGGGCACTTGATCGACAAAAGTACCCTTTGGAAGGGTCATTTTCAAGGAAGCCACAACGGTAATTCTTTCAAATTTCTGTTTAAGGCAGTCAAAAAAGACTAAGGCAAGAAACAATTCTTTTGGACTTTTTGTTCGAAGGAATTCCTTTGGACAAAAAGTCTGAAGGAATTCAAGAAAGTAGCTATGGGAGGAAAACTCAAAGGATTTTTCGAAGGCAAAGTGATCAGAACAATTCCACGGACTTTTTGTCTGCAGGAAATATCCGCGGACTTTTTGTCTACGGGAAATGTCTGCAGACTTTTTGTCCACGGGAAGATGTTCACGAGAAAGCCCAGGGAAAATCCTTGTAGAGAAAGCCCGAGGAAAATGTCCATGGGGAATGTCCATGGGAATGTCTGTGAAGGATTGCCGAAGATAAAAGGTCACCGAAGGACCCCGAAGGGCAAGTGCCCTTATGGGGGACTCTCAGCTGCCAACTTAAAGGACACCTCCCCAAAGCTGAAGGGTCACCTTCCCTTTGGGAGGATGCAAAACAAGAAATCCAAAGAAGGACCAAGGGGTGACGTGCCTGAAGACATCAAATTCAAGAACAGTGAACTAGCCGTTAGAAATTCAAGCATATTGATGGGTACACGAACATCAATTTAAAAGCTCATAAAATAGTTGTTGATCCTTGTAATCTATAGACCCAAATGCATTCAAAGGATTTAAGGCCAAGATCAGCAGAAAGTGACTAAGGAACACAATAAATTGAATCCAGGACTCGATTCAATTAACCAAAAAAGGAGGAACGATGAAGAAAGATCAGATCGCCAGGTGGACATTGGAAGTTGCAAACTTTCAATAGTGCGACTTGTTTCTCTGCATTGAGAAAAAAAAATGGGTGGATGCCCCTAAATTCTAGCCTATCCTCTTAACAGATTTCAATGGAACATGATGTGTTACTGTTCCTGAGTCCTTCTTGAAGTGGCTATATAAGGGACTCTCTTTTATTGTAAATATATCTCTTTCTGACAATCAAAAATGAAACTCTGCCCAAATTGAAAGACATTACGAAGACTTTGAGCTCAGATTGTTGATCATATTTTGTTATTGTAATAAGAAAGCAAGTGACTTTTCAGACTTTGTGTTGTGATATCTTTATTGTTGGGGAAACTGTTCTTATGTCTTTTTCCTTAATATATTTTATGTTCCTTTAATTCAACAAGCAGGATTAGTGAAATTAGTCAGGAAGGTGTCCTAAATTCAACTATGGAGAGACTTTGTGCCCCCATAATTGCCTTTTAGTGTGTTTTCTTTTCATTTTTGTGTAAAGGACCTTGGGATGACTTTGTGCCCTCATTGTCCTTCGTATCTCACTCTTGGGCAATTCAGGTGGAGACTTTGTGCTGCATCTCAATTTGTTGGTTGCTACGTCCTTGGTTAAATTTTGCAATTACTACTTGGAGTATTCTTGTGGCTTGTTGAATAGTACTTCTAAAAGAAGAGGAGTGCTTTCTGTCATTTTCCTTGAGTTTTTCCTTTGATCTGCATGCATCATCTCTGAAAAAAGAGAGATGGATGGTTTATCCTACCCTTGAGTATTATATATATATATATATATATATATATATATATATATATATATATATATATATATATATATATATAGGGAACCTCCCCTTGATGAGAGGAGAGATTAGTCCCTTTTTGATGCGGTAAACCTACACATTTGGATGACTAATCTTCTTACTTTGGCTGATCAAACCTATTTTGTTTATCAGTACGCTGATCGACAAAATATTCAACCAACAGGGCTATAAGGTTTTCCCACATTGACCCCAAAAAAGTTCATTTTCTCTTATGCACTTTTTACCAAGGTCTATTGATTGGAGAACAACTTAAGCACATGGGGTTCTCAAATCTCATCTGTCATGTTTGTCATCGAGTTGAGACTTTAAACCGTGGAAATGGATTCATACTCTTTTTAAACCCTTTCTTCCAAAGTTATTTTCTTAGTAAAATGGGAAATGGTTCTTCTTGGGGAATCAACCATGTTACCTACAAGATATAATCTTTTTTGGTAAATGTTTTGTGCTCATATTATTTTCCATATATGGAAAGCTAAAAACTATATTATTTTTAAGAATAAAGTTATGAAAAGGATTTTATCAGTGACTAACAAAGTAATTGTCATGTCCAATGTTTTGCTTCAAACTCAAGTCTAGGAAAATAAAGTCTGCCTGGAAGTGGTACACCCCAAAACCTTTATGGACCACCGGGGGAGTGCTTTGTGTGTTGTCAATCATGAGCCTCCATATCTCCTATGTCATCGGTCTCCCTTTCAAGGTCAAGGTCAAGGATTTGGCATCAACACTCAAGAAGCAATTAGATTTTGTCTCTTCACCCCTAGCAATCATCACCTCCTCATGAGGGCAACATTTTTTACAGGCTTGGGCACAGTGGTGGCAACGATTAGGGGCTTCTCCCTAGGGAAAATTTCCTTGCCTAGCTCTTGTTATCTCTTCCTCTCAGTAGGTGGAGGATACTGAATAAAAGTAGTAAACGAATGGGTGGGATCTCATACCTGATAATGAAGATCCTTCAGCCATCAGTGGTGGGAGGACCTGGGGGAAAGTTGAATAGTCCCCCTCCTCTGACCACCATGTTTGTTGCTATTGCTTAATACTCCTGACCTTTGTGTTTCTCAATTTTGTTTAGTAACTTTTTTTTATTGAAAAACACTTATGATTTTTGTAGTACAACATATTTTTATGTTATGATATGACTTACAAGACTTGATATATATTTTGATTTTTGGGGTGTGACATTTCTACCCAATTTTTTGCATGATCAATGTTGATTTTTATACTATGTTACTAGTGAAAGTGTGATTTTCAATTTAAAAAAATTCAATAAGACAAGTTTGTAGTTCCAAATAGATAATCATACATGCTTACAACATATAAATTATCTATTTATATGTCATTGGAAATCAACTTAATATTATTGTAAAATAATTTAACTTAAATGAAAATCAACAATTCATAATTATTAAAGATCTAAAGCTTCCACAATCCCTCATATTAGTAGAATTTTTTGAAAAAAACTTGTATAAAGTATTTTTAATAATATATTTTAATATTTGCACAAGTCAAAATGCATACATATTATTTACTTCACAACAATTAGTAGATGATAAATAAATAGAGATTCACATGCATTTACAAGTTCATTGACCAGAGATCAAAACCCATAAATGGCATGTTCTATTCTAAGAAAGAAAAAACCTCCACTTGAGAGAGGCTACAATAAGTCAATAAGTTGTACGCGCCTTGCTAAGCACCCCAGTTTAGTGTTTTATTGAGGATTTACATTGACAAGTTCATTGATATGAGATCAAAATTCATCAATGGCATGCTTTATGCCAAGTAAGAAAAAACCTCCACTTGAGAGAGGCTATAATAAGTCAATAAGTTGTAAGTGCCTTGTCAAGCACCCTGGTTTGGTGTTTTAGTGAGGAGTTATATTTACAAGTTCATTGACCTGAGAACAAAACCCATAAATGGCATATAGTATAAGTTAATTGACCTAAGATAAAAACCCATAAATGGCATGTTCTATGCTAAGCAAGAAAAAACCTCTGCTTGATAGAGGCTACAATAAGTTAATAAGTTGTAGGTGCCTTACCAAGTACCTCATTTGGTGTTTTGATGAGGACTTATATTTACAAGGTCATTGACCTAAGATATTATAGTATTTATATGGCAAGAGTGATAGAGTCCAAGTACCCAAACAAGATTGGCGATAAAGCCCAACTACCTCTCCTTTAATATCAACTTAGAAAATAATCCAATATATATCCCCAAATAGTTCATGTTTTGTAATTTTGGTTTGGAACTTTAAAATTTTGACCATAATCCATTTATCATAGACAACTCAAGCATATTCACTTATCTTTTGCAATTTCTCAATTGATATTTCTTTAAAAACTACATTTAATTCAAAATTTTACAACATAATTACATAGAAAATGAATGTATGTGTAAGCTATATGAATGGACTCCCCAAGATCTCTACGTTGTGGTGCAATATATTTTTTGTATTTTCTAGTGTAATATTCAAATTGAATGGGCCTCAAATGGTAAGATGCATGCATGTAATAATAAAATTATGCAAAATATAATGTAGATCAATGCAACATAAGAGATTGGGGGGAGGGGAGGGGCGGGGGGTGCAGGGCGGGGGCGGGGTTTGTGGTGCGGTGGGGAAGGGCAAGATGCCCAAATATATATATATATATATATATATATATATATATATATATATATATATATATATATATATATATATATATATATATATATATAATCCTTATGGTAGGGAAACACCATATAATACTCCTTAGGGAGGGAATAGCTCCACAATTTGACTTCGATGGGAACACCTCCAATATCCTTCTAAAAAAAGAAGACTTAACACTTACTTGATATTCTTTACAATGATATTCATCTCCTTTATATATACCTCTATTACTAATAATGAATAGGTACACACCTAAGTCCAATGTATGTGGACTAGTTATTCAATTTAGTGATTTTAAAAGTTATTCATTTGACACTGATGGGATGTGGGTGCATTGATTAATGTGCTTAGCCAACCCCACTCAAGTTCAAATCTCATTATGACATCATAGGCCCATGGTGGTCATTGGTGATTTAAGTAAGGCTTGTATTCGATGTAAGGGGGACCTAAGCTTCCCATTTGTGTCTCAGGTTGGTTCTATTGGCTCCAAGCAAAAGTTGGTCCATTTACCCAAATAAAAAAAAAGTTACTCATTTGACCCAATATATTTCCCCTGTACAACATGTTAACATTTCTATTAACTCATATAGATTAATATATTGTATCACATTTATGCCTTAATGCATGAGCTGATTTCTAATGACTTTTTACATGTGGAGCTCAATCTAACAACTAAATTATTGTAAAATAATAACATGGTTTCCTTAATTCATTAATGCATGGCCTCCCTTCTAAATTCCCAGTAGAAAATCATAACATGATTTCATTAATTTAAAATATCAACAACCAATATTGTAAAATCCCTTTTCCATTAATGCTTTGATCATAGATGGGGTGTTTTGGTATACCCATCAAAATTTGATCATAGATGGGGTGTTTTGGTATACCCATCAAAATTTGATCATAGATGTGTTTTTTGGTATCCCTGTCAAAATTTGATCATAGATGGTGAGCTTTTCTCATTGTAGATAAGCCCCTATCAACGAAATAACTTATTTAAACTTAAATTTTGTTTAACAAGATAATTACACTTGGGGTAAATGGAAGGGTTGGGAGGTGTAATAGCGTGAATGTGTCAACTTTTAATTCTTTTCAAAAAAAAAAAAAACATACCCAGTTTTAATTAGTTTATAGACGATACATTAAAAACAATAAAAAAGATGCAATGTTTTAAAAAAATAATCATATAAATACAAATAAAATATATGAAATGAAATCAAATAACAATTAATCATATTATTAATTAATTAAGGTTTTTAGAGAAATTTTTATATCTGGTAAAATAATGATATGTATGGTAAAATAATTATATATATAAATGAATGTTATTATAATGGCATAATCTTATTTTTACATCCTTAGTATTATAACGTTTTTTGAATTTTTTTAATAATATATTATAATTATATAATTATAGGGTTTCATTTATATTTTTACATTTGTAGATCCACATGATGTTTATATATATATATATATATATATATATATATATATATATATATATATATATATATATATATATTAATCATATTATTAAGGTTTTTTGAGAATTTTTTTATGATTTTTATGTATATTTTAACATCTATAGTACAGGGAAAAGTTTAGAGGCTATTTATAGCCAAAAGGTTATAAGTAGATTTTTTTAATTTTAAAAATGTTTAATTTTACGAAAATATACATAAGTCAAATAACCTTAAATTTATACAATTTCTTATACATGTGTTTCGAATCACCTTATAGATTATATTTTATCCTATTTTGGGACATAGATTCACCAGAGTTACTATGCATGTGTGTTTAATTTATGAATAAATTATACGAGACATGTATAAGTTAGTTTGGAATCACCAGGTGTATACATACATACATATATACACATATACCTGGTGATTCCATACTAACCTATACATGTCTCATATAATTTATTGGTGAATCAGACACATACATGGTGTGTGTGTGTGTGTGTGTGTGTGTGTGTGTGTGTGTGTGTGTGTGTGAGAGAGAGAGAGAGAGAGAGAGAGAGAGAGAGAGAGAGAGAGAGAGAGAGAGCACCTAGTCCTAGGCTAGGACACAATAAACTTAAGGTAATAATTATATTTTGGTTGACATAGTTTTTTAATTGAAATAAAAAAATATTTGAAAGGCCAATTATTGATATGGTGAAGATATTTTGGCAAACCTTATTATATAGTTTATAATTTTAAAACTATAAAAATGTTTTGAATTTTTTTTAGCGCCATTTATAAAATTGAGTAAAACAAACATGTTCTTCCTTCTATATGGGTTTAATAACTATAAAATTTAATAATAAATAATTTTCAAATTTAATGTTTATTCTATTTCTAACATTGAATGTGATGTAGGTATAATTAAATCTACGAGGATTGAGGTTTAGAATTTTTCCATTTTTTAGTGAATTGGCACCGATATGTTATGGGATCCAAGGCAAAATTTAATATTGGTCTAACACGTCACCATCAAGATTAATGTAAGTTGCTCGAATACATATGTGACAGTTTCTCGATTTTTATTATTATTTATGCAAGTTATTGGTGTAAGTGAAGTTCTAGTAGTTGAAAGATTGGGACGAGAAGTTGGAAAGGAAGGTGCAGATAATTTCTAAGCTAGTTTTCTTGTGATTGTAACTACGAGGTATGAATTTGTGTTTTTTTTGTTCTAAAGACTAAGAGTAGTTGTTTGTATGCATAGTCATGTGTCTTAAAATGAATAAATATAATGATAAATTCTTTGAAAAGCATTTTTTTTAATGATATTTGTTGATGGTTTCTTGATGTTTCTATTCATTGATCCAAGATATTAGCAGAAGCGAAGCTCTAGTAGTCAAAATATTGGGATGAGAGGTTGTAAATGAAGGTTGTAAATGATAGGTTGTAATCAGTTTCTTGTTTGATTAAAAGAATTATGTGGTAAAGACCAACCACATAATATAATAAACTGAGTATAGTAAAAATTATGACAAACAATCAGAGTAGAGTGTAAATAATAAACCAAGTCTGGGGCCATAAGGCAAGACAATTATAAAAAGAGAGGATGACATAATTAAACAAATTGAGTACATATGATAAGATCATGTGCAGTACTTAGTATAAATTGAGTACAGACCTCTGTAAGTCTCTCAAAAATCTAATCTACGATTGATTATTAAATTATGATATTTGACATTGAATTATAAGTAATTTTTTTGTTTTAGTTTCTATTAATTATAATAATGATTATATTTTCCTTTTATTTGTTTTTTTTCATTGATAAAACACTTTGATAGAATTAGAAATATTTCCTTTAAGAGATTGCCTCTTCTATAAGCTTTATTCTGTTGGATATGTTATATTATATTATTTGAAATTTGATTCACATATACATGTATTTGATCATTGAAATATTTAATTAGTGCGTCATTCATTATTATTCTCAAAATTTATTAAAAAAAATCCCTATGCACATCTTAGAAACATTTATTGATTTCTAGAATCATTGTTATTCTAAAAACATAAAAATAAAGATCCAAGGTGCATCAAAATAGTTACTAAGAAATTGTCGTATGTCCTTATAAATTTATGTTGGCCCCTATTTCCATGTTTTGAATTTACAAGTGAGTTATGGTTTGGTTCAAGTTTTAATTTATAAATTTATAGATTGTGCAAATTTAGATTATGTCTATGATATCATTTTCAAATAGATAATTTTGCAGTTCATTTTTTAATTTTTTTCTAAATAAATGTATTAGTATCTTTTTTTTAGGTGTCAAAATTTAAAATACCAATACAAAAGTTAATTCAAGAAGTAGAATAATGATTTCATCATTGAAGGGAGTGATTTGTATTGGTGATTCATAAAGTTGGCATTGAAAAGTTTTTGATTTGTAAAATGTCTACTTCTAGTTCGAGTGATAGAAAATTAACAAGGGGTTCATCAAATATAAATACCTTATTTTCATATTTTTATAAACATCAACAAGAATAACCTTTAAAAAGAAATATTGGTTTAGAAAATCAACCAAAATCAAGCATTCTTTCTCATGATCAAGATCATGTTTAATAGGGATCTGACCACTTTCAATCAATGGATGCAATAAACATTGCCAATGATCATGACACAATTGATCTAAGACAATCTGGTTCTCAAAATGTTGATAATTCAACCTCATAATTAATTTATAAAATTTGTCACACCTCCAAAAAAAGGAAGTCACATAAATGGGAAATTTCAAGGAGTTTTCAATCTAAATGGGTTTCTAAATATCCTTCCATTGAATATGTTCATCAAGACACTGTTGAGCCACCAAAAGAGTGTAGATGTAAGATATGTAGTTAGAAACTACGGATGGATAAATGCTTGCATCTAAAACTAGATACCATAGAGAAGCATGTGGAGAAAGTGTACAAAAATTAAACTATAAAAGTAGAGGAGAAATCAATGATACAATGTAGAATAAAAGAAGATTCTCTTCATGTTAGGTATGTGAGTGAATACGATAAATACCTATCAAAATAAAAAAATCTTCATGAAAGTGGAAGAAACATTACAACTTTGTTTGAAAAAATGATGGGAATCAGCCAAATGTCAAAGACTATATAACTTTGTGTGGTTTTTGACATTTTTAATAAAGGTCAACCAATGATCAATTATCTAGGATATAAGGACATGCTACAATTTCTTGACATCCTAAACTTTTCAAATACTCATTGGTCAATTACTGGTGGTTGGGAATGGTATAATTGTCTTACTAAAGTAGAAAAGGAGGATCTTTAAGAGTAGATAAGGATTTTGAGATACATAGCATTGTCACTAGATGAAGTTACATCTATTGATAACACTTCTTGGGTGTGTATACATGTTTACATTAATGTAAATCATGTTTGTTAGCCTTATTTTCTTGCTATTCATAAAATTAAATAAAATGCAACTTCTCAAAACCTTTTAGAACTAGTCAAGAATAATCTGAAAGAGGTTGGTCGCATGGATAATTTCTCAATTACAAGAAATATTGTTTGTGTAGGGGCAGATGGAGCATCGGTTATGAAATGTCAAAGATGTGATCTTTGTGTAAGGATACAAACTTATTGTACACTACATATAATTAGTATTCATTTCATGGCATATATAATGAATTTAGCATTCAAAATTGTGAAAAAATTTACATTAGTCTTAAACATTGAATATCTTATTCATGAAATCCATTCATGCTTTTGTATAAGTCCAAAAATATTTTTACAATTTCAAAATTTTACTGAAGGTTTAACGTAAGGAAACAAGCTACTTAAGGATGTTGATACTTGATGGATTTCCTTTTGTGGACCAACACATATAGTATATATAGAATATCAATCATTGATGGGAATAATCGAAGAACATTGCCACACAGTAGATAAAGATCTAATTTTTTTCTTTTAGTTAAGTGATATAGAGACATTATTAACCTTATGCAGATTTTTACCAATGTTGGATGAAATGAATTTAATGATAAAGAAACCTCAAGAAATAACAATGTACATTTAGGAAAATTATAAGTTGAAAAAATTAATATGCCTTACCCTTGATAATTTTTATTTAACACAACATTCATCTACAAGGAAAATTTTCACAAGTTATAGCTTAATGACAAATTTCAACATAGTGGTAACTATTTACAGTTTAATGAAGATGGATATTTATGTGCAGAAGTGTGAGAATATAAAATACCCCTACACACTTTTGACATAGTTGATTGATCTAATAGACTCAAAGAAGTACTTGTTACAAGGGATCGATTTCTTGAGGTTGGTATCCTCTATAAGGTCCACCTTGAAGGAAATTTCAAAATGTCTATCTTCAAATGTTAGAGATCATTTTTCTTGAGATGAACTTCTTGAATCCATGGTTGTGGTATACCCTCAATATTGAAAAAATACCAGCTCATCAGATTTATAAAATAAAATCAAAACCCTATCCCAACACCTTTACAAGAGTGTAGAATTGAATGGTGAACAAATTGAAGGCATTTTAGTAGTGAGAAGTATGTTCAATTTGTCACAAATTTTTTTGAACAATTTAAATTTGTGGATAATACTTTCGGAGATGGCTCAATTATTTGACTATGGACTACTTTAAGTTTGAGTGAAATACTACGTGATGGTATTTCAGAATATTTTAATCTTGTTAATTTATGCCAAACAATGATTTTGGGATCAGTAAAAGATGAGAGAATTTTTAGTGCATTATCATTTTTAAAGTCAAAGTTAAGAAACAAGCTTGACAAGAATTTGGAGACTTGTTTGAGGCTCTATACAACTAAATACAATGTCCTTGATTTTCCATTTGATAGAAATCTAGTAATTTGGTAGTCTACATCTGAAAGAAGAGGTTTGACTAAAAATTATTTAAACACAGTACACTTAAAGAGTTCTACAATATTGGATTTGATTCTAAAAAATTTTGAAGAGAATGCACGTAACAATTATCAAGAACAAAATGAAGAAAATTGGCATGTTGAAATTTGAAATTTAGGCATCTAAAATTTGAGGTTGATCAAGAAAGGATAGCAAATTTTGTGATCCCAAATAATTTTTCATGGATTCATGTAGCCATATTGCATTTTGATGATTAATATTGTGTGACTAATTTTGATGGAAATGGTAATACATGATTATAAAAATGTGTATTTTTGTGTTATGTTTGATTAAAAGAACATGTATATAATAATTGTAAACTTTATTATAGAGGTGTATAAGTATATTGTGGTGTTCCCTTGTTATTTTATATCAAATAGGTGTATTGTTATGTTCTGTTTGTTTAAGAAAACATGTTTATAATAATTGTAAACTCTATTATAGATATGCATAAGTATATTGTGGTATTCCCTTGTTATTTTATACCAAGTAGGTGTATTTTTGTGTTTTATTTAATTAAGAGAACATTATTATAACACTTGTAAACTCTATTATAGAGATGCATAAGTATATTCTAGTGTTTCCTTATTATTTTATACCAAGTAGGTGTATTTTGTGTTATGTTTGATTAAGATGACATGTCTATAATAGTTGTAAACTCTATTATAGAGATACATAAGTATATTGTGGTGTTCCCTTGTTATTTTATACCAAGTAGGTGATTTTTTGTGTTTTGTTTAATTAAGAGAACATGTATATACTAGTTTTAAACTTATTATAGAGATGCATAAGTATATCGTGGTGTTCCTTTGTTATTTTATACTAAGTAGGTGTATTTTTGTGTTTTGTTTGATTAAGAGAACATGTATATAATAGTTGCAAACTCTATTATAGAGACGCATAAGTATATTTTGGTGTTGTCTTGTTATTTTCAATGAAAATTATTTGAGGTATCTATAGTGTAATGACCTGTAAGTATTTATATCGGATCAATAACTTCACTTCCACTAATAGCTTGCATAAATGACTAGAAAATTTAAAAAAACCATCACATATGTATTTGAGCAATGTTCACTAATCTCACGGGTGACGTGTTGGACCAATATTAAATTTTTCCTTGGCCCTTCAATATTCTAGTACCAATTCAATAAAAAATGGAGTAATATCTCAACCTCTATCCCCATAGCTTTTGAATCTTAGAACAATTTGAGTAATAGATATAAATATGCAAAATAATACTAAATCTAACTCAAAATATACAAAGAACATAAATATGAGAGAATGTAAGGATCAATCAAAAATATTAATGGATTATTACCATCACCTTGCTTCTTTTTGGCTTCTCTCAAAGATTTCCCAACCGATTATTGAATGCTACATGGCTTGATTATGTATTGATTGACAAAGGATTCAAGATGGATAGTTTAATGACTTCTTTGGATGATTGGATGATATAATGGATGCAAGAGGGTATGAGAGCTAGTAGATAGATGCAAGGATTACTTACAAGTTTTTTCTAACTCTTGATCAATAGGGGAGAGTGATGAAGGAAGATTAGGTTTGCATTCATTCCTTATTATTATGCTAATGATTGGAGATCCCCCTTTCATTTAAAGAGGTGTTTGGAAGGAATTAGAGGGGAAACTTCCCTCCCAAATTTCAAATTTGAGAAGGGAAAAAGTTATAGAGGTTGGAAACCTCTAGCATTTTTTTTTTTTTTGGGGGGGGGGGGTGGGGGGAGGGAATGTGATTAAAAAGTAGGTGAACAAAGAATTAGAATATTATGAATTATGTAGAAAGTGGGGTAAATTAGTAATTAGAATATTAGGAAATATGAATATGTGGATAGTGGGGTATTTCATATAGTTAAGATTATTTAATTAATTGACTTAAGGGTATGAAGAAGTGGTTTTAATATGAGATATAGGGATTAAGTGTCGATATTAGATGAAAGTAGGCATAAATTAACAATTTAGTTTGGTGAGAAAATTAGATTCATATAATTTCCCCCTCTTTGAAATGGCATTATGACTGGAAGGAGTAATGGTCTTTCAAAAAATAAAGATGATCGTGGATGGGTGTTAGTAAATTAGTGGCTACATGATACCCCCTCAAGGGCACATGTGGAGAAGAATGATATGGATGGCCACTTAAAAGGAATAAATGAGGGCATGGTGTATGAATAGATAAGTGAATGCCAGATGATGAATGAGATGAAATCAACATGAGTAGTGAGCTACACATTGATAATGCCCCTAGTAAAGACATATGCACAGGGAGTAAGGATGACAATGTCATGGTTGTCAACACATACCAAGGTGAATCAACCATAATAAAAAAGTGATAATACAAGAGGTTGAAATATTTAGATGTATCCTAGGCAAGAAAGCATACAAGGGAGAGCTGTAATCTCGAATGTGTTGAATAGGCTATAAGTTATTCTATGTATCCCAAGCAAAGATGCATGCAAAGAATAAACATGAACCAAATAAATGATGAATTAGGACACAAGATTTTGATGTATCCCAAGAAAGGATGCATGCCAAGGAGATCTATGGGATATACTAATAAAGGCCACAAGCTATCGACATATCTCAAGAAAGGATGCATGTTGGGAGATCATCATGCCAAAATAAGATAATGATTTTATAATTTTAATAATGAGTATAGATCATAGCATGTGTCAAATGAGAGTAAGAATAGTGTATAAAGGAAAAATAATGTGATTGAGTGATCAAAGAATGAAATGGAAGGATTAGTCAGTGTGGCTGAGTTGTCTTTGGGCACCGTGGGTGATCAAAAACTACCTACATAATGTTAAAAGACCTCAAGATGATATAGTTCTACCTAAATGGGAAAAGATGATGGGGGGAACAAGAGACATGAGGATGAAATAGATGGGTTGAATTTGAAGAAGAGTGATGAAGGAGTGGAAATATGGATGAGCTATGACATGATTGATATTGATGATGCCCCTGGAAAATAAATATGCACTGGAAGTGGGAATGATGGTGTCATAGTTATTAACACATCCCAAGGGGGAATCAATCATAACTAAAGAGTGAAAAAGAGAGCCATACTATTTTTAAATATCCCAAAAAAGGACACACAAGACCTAGAGGCATCCTTTTATTTCATAAGAGAGACCTACAAGGTGTCAAGAAGGAGCATAACCTATACAAGGGCATTAGAATGATGTGATTGATAGAATAAGGGAGGTGGTTTGGGAATCATCCACATTCGGCATGTGGTTTTATTATGGACAAGTCAACCATTTAGGCTAGTATTATCCCCAAAGAGAGATAGCAGATGTTAGTTTTATGGAACAAAAGCAAGGTGGTTGGCTAGTGGGTGCCTCAAGATCAATCAGGGTACCTCCTAGGCCATGATTTGAGTATGTGATAGCTTGATTGGGCTATGTACTGTTTGTTCATATAGTAATCAGATATTTGTAGTGTGATTGTTGGAATGTTTTTATATGTGTTTAGATAATGGTATGGTGTGTGGTTTTTATAATCATGTATAATGTGATAAAGGTGTTTGGTTTATTATGATATGGCTAAGTTTAATCCTACTACTTGAGGGATGTTTTTGGTAGTGGAATTAGTGATGGAATGATAATGTCTTGATCCATGTAGATTGTGCAATCCAAATTACTTTATAACTTTTGAATATAAGTGTACCCACCACATGAGGATAGTCGAGGTCACATTTGATTCAAAGTGTGTGGGGGACTTGGAGCGGGAACTCTGTTTAGTGACATTCCCAATTTTTATGTTGGGTAGTCACTTAAGGCCATCCTTGTTCCCTTTACTTAAAAGGACAACAATTTAACACTTAAAAGTCAATAAATCAATAACACAATATTATTGACTAACACTTAAAAATATAAAATACTTATAGGACTCAGTGATTATTAATAAGACATATATAAAGGATATGTACAAAAATTAGCACTCAATAGGACTATGATAAAAAGTTGGATGTAATGATATATAAAACAACACATTCATAATGAAGACTAAGTATATATATATTGAATTCAAAAGATATGGAAAATTAAACATAAAAATACTTAATAAAAAGTTACAAATGATTTATGTGTTTTAACAACATAACCTAAAAGAGTACTAGGGGTAAAAGATAACTATGTACAAGATGTTTTAAGAGAAAAGACTAAATGGATATTTATAAGGGTAAATTGTGCCTAGATATTTTTTTCTTTTTCTTTTTATGGTGAGACAAGGATTAAAAATTAGTTATGACAATAATTCTTAGGGTTTTAAAATGAATGGTTAGGATTTGGTTACAAAACATACTATAGATCATGGAGTAGGAGCATTATACGACCTTTCTTTAGTGATGAGGTTAGTGGGTTATTATAGATTTATTACTAGGGGTAAATGTAGATGGATAAGTTTAGATGCAATCGAGTCAGATAAGAAAAAGAGTCATTGAGGAGGATGCAATTGGTCTATGTATTTGGATGTTCAAAATATGATGAGTAATTTTTTGAAAGTGGATCAGACATTCTAGAGGACTCCTCAAAAAATATTCCCTGTCACATGTTTAGTAATGATTTACCCTAGTTTGAAACTCATATCTCCTAGCTTTCCCAAAACATATATTATGTATCCACTATTAGGACTAGGGTCATATGGAAATGATGGAATGGAATGAAAATATGAGAGAAATGGAGTGGCGATGAATGGATGTGCCCCCAAGAGTGGGGACTCATAAACAAAGGTTATTGGGAGCCCTTGAAGTATAAAAATGCTTTAGATGCATAATTTTCATGGGCTTATCAATCTCATCACCATCTAATGTAGCCAATTTATAGGCTCCTGATCTAAATTTTGTAATGATGATATAAGGCCCAAGCCAATTTACTTCAAATTTTCCTTTCTTTTTCTCATTCTATATTGGTGTTTTTCTAATTATCCTTTAGGACCAGGCCACCAATTTCAAATTCTTAGGATTGGATTTTCTTGCAATATTGGCCTTTTAGCTTATTTTGGTATGCCCTAAGATGATCCAAAGTATTTTATCATTTTAAATCTAATCGATCAAGTTCTTTTATTCATTCTTGTCTACAATTATGATCAATAATTATTCCCCATAAATAGATACATAAGGAGGGGATCTCAACTTCTATGGGCAAGATTGATTTTGTGCCATAGACTAGAGAATATGGAGTATCCCATGTAGGTGTTCTAACACTAGTTATATAAGACCAAAGAGTGGGAAATAATTGTAAATGCCAATTTATACCAACATCATTGACAATTTTCTTGATAATTTTGAGAAGCATTTTATTAGTTGCTTCTATTTGTCCATTCCCATGGGGATAGTAGGGTGTGGATACATGTTGTTCAATGTGATAAAATTTACACAAGTCTTCAAATTCTTGATTTTTGAAAGATTTTCCATTATCTGAAATGATTTTGGTTGGGATTCCAAAGTGATAAATAATCTGATTCAAAATGGATTTGGATATTTGGAGACCTGTGGTATAAATCGGTATCATTGATTCAACCCATTTTTAAAAATACTTTGTAGCTATAGTTATAAACTTATGCCATTAAATGATGTAGGATTGATCTTGTTAATTAGGTCTAGTCCCCATATAAAAAATTGCCATAGGTTCATTATAGGATATAACTCTTATGTAGGGCAAGAATGAGATTACCATGCTTCTGACAAGTTACACATTTATGCACATACTAGTAGGCACCATGATCAATTGTAGGATAATAGTATCTATTATGGAGTAACTTTTTGGTTAGGGCTATCCCATTGACATGACACCACAAATACCATCATAAAACTCCTTGATTGTAAGATTAGTATCTTTTAATGTTAGGTATCTCAACAAGGTCCCGTCATTGCCTCACCAATAGAGTGTGCTACCAAGGATGGTATAGTGGGATGTGTAATGAATGAAGGCTTTACGTTGGTGTCAATTGAGCTCTGGGGGTACAATTTTATTATGGAGGTAGGTGTAAATGTCATGGTACTAGGGTAGATTGGGATCAGGTATAGCAGAAATTTTAAAATGAGCAATGGATTGATGAGTTGGTAATAGTAATTGTTTAATTAGAAAATTGCCTTCAAGTACATCTTATGGGAGGTCTATCAAAGAATCAATAGTGTCTATTGAGTTGATAACTTTATTTATTCATTAGGCACTTGCTCAAATGTTATTGAATGGAAATTTAGATTCAATTGGTCTACAAATTATTTATAGGGGAGAAATTTTTCATCTTTTGTCTAGAATTCCTCATTTACCTATTTAATAATCAACTAAGAGTCACCAAATACTTGAAGATGTTGGATGTTCCACTAGATAGAGAGTTTTATCCTAACAACTAGTGCCTCATATTCAAAAATATTATTTGTGCATGGGAAAATAATATGGAAAGATTTATGGATTAGGTCACCTTGTGGGGTTACCAAAAGGATTCCTACTCTTGATACATGTGTGGTGAAATATCCATCAAAATATAATTTCCATCTATTTTATTTTATTTTTTTCAATATAGACTCATATGGAAAGGATGTGATGAGAGGATTGGTGTCTCTAATTGGTGCTACTAAAAGTTTATCTGCAATGGCTTGTCATTTAATGGAATTTTGATTTACATATTGTATATCAATTTCACTTAATAACATAATTCATTTGGCCATTATACCAGTTAAAGTGGATTTAGATAGCATATACTTGAGAGCTTGGCTATGAGCTTGACTTGGTTGTTTAGCATATAATGCCTAAGTTTTTGGGAGGCAAAGACTATAGCTAAGAAAGCCTTTTCACTAGGGGTATGGTTGAGCTCATATGAGATTAGGGTCCTACTTAGATAATAAACTAATCTTTACTTTCCTTCATCATTATGTTGAGATAGCAAGGCCCCTATAGCACAAGGTGTTGTAGAGATATAAAAAAATAATGGCTTTCCTGAGATGGGTGGTGATAAAATTGGAGGCTTAACCAAGTACTGCTTCAAGTTATCAAAGTCCTTTTGAAATTCTAGTTCCAATAAAATTGATCTCCCTTATTTAATATATGGGTGAATGAATGACATTTATCTACCATTTGTGATATGAACCAATGTATGGCCTATAACTTCCCTTGAAGGCTTATTAATTGCTTCATATTTTTGGGAGGAGGCATTTTAATGATTGCTTTGACTTTTGTAGGATCCACTTCAATGCCTCTTTTGGAGACTATGAACCCCAATAGTTTTCCCAAGGTGACTCCAAATACACTTTTCTTAGGGTTTAATCTAACCTTGTATTCTTTAAAACTCTCAAATATTTTTCTTAAGACCATAGGGTACTCTGATCAGATTTTAGACTTCCCCAGTATATCATCCACATAATATTCTACAATGTCATGCATCATTTCATGGAATATTATAGTCATACCCCTTTGGTAATTATATCCCACATTTTTGAGACCAAAAGGCATCATTTGATAATATAAATTCCCCCATGGGGTAATAAATGTTATTTTTTGTTGATCTTTGAGAGAAATTTTAATTTGATTATAACCTAATAAAATTTCCATGAGGGATAACATCTCATATCTTGAATTAGATTCCATGATCATGTTTATATTAGGTAAGGGAAAGCCATCTTTAGGACATGCTTTATTTATGTCTTAGAAGTTATTACAGATTTTGATTCTACCTTGTGGTTTGGCCATGGGGATAATATTAGATATCCACTTAGAATAGTCATTTGGATGGATAAACCTAGCTTATAATAATTTTTTCAACTCATCTTTAACTAAGAGGTCCAACTAGGGGTGTATTTTATGAAGATTCTATTTAACTAGTTTTATATTTAGATGAATCACTAAATGATGCACTACCAATGTTGGATCTAGCCTTGACATGTCAGAATAACTCCATGCGAACACATCTAAATATTCTTTGAGAAACTCAATGAAGACTTGTTGCTCTTTAGATGTAAGAATTACCCCCATTTTGATGATTTTATCACTTTTTTTAATTCCAATTTTTATCTCTATAACCTCCTCAATGAGGGAAGGTGATTGGTCATGTAGATATGTTGGGGGTGATGGTAATTACTCTTCTGAAGCAAAGTGTCCTTGGAGTTTTGTATCTAAATCTAAATAGGACTTCAACGCATCAGGAGTGGGTTGGATTTCTTCCATTTTTGGAGAAGGATATTCATATTCATATTCCTTTTCTTTAATTTCATTTAGGGACTTATGTTTCTCTCCAAAATATTTAGACTCATTTAGAATGATAAAAAAACCCTTTCTTATGCTCTCCTAATGGCATAAAATCTCTTGCTCCCAAATATTTAATAATGGCTGCATCATTCTAAAACATATCAAAAGAAGGCTCATTTTTTATCCCAATCTAAAAGTGTTGGATAATGGAGGGATATGTTGATATTGGAGATGGTGGTGTTAGGTAATAAATTGGTGGCATTCAAGTCCTCATAAAGATTATAACAGGACATGTTTCAACTTATTCATCATAGGTAGACTCCTTACGAATCAAACAAGTGTCCAAGATGATAGTGATTCGGTCAATGCCCAGAGGTTTGTACCCTAAACCAAGATGTTTTATATGTTTTTGAACCCTTATAGGTTCAATCCCACCTTGTTCATCTCTTCCTAGTCTTTCCCCCTTATAATTCATATTCTAAAGCATCTTTTGAATCTAGGGGTACTTTTCTTTATGGAAATCTAAGGCCTCATCATCAAGAATAAGCCATGAATCATTTATTTCATCAAATTATTCTTCTGATACCATGCCTACATTAATAAAGTCCATGGACCCAAACTAATAAATAATGGGTTTATCTTTCCTCGTGGTCGAGGACCCATATCTACATGGGGAGATTGGTAGGTTTCTAACATAAAAGGTTTTGTATTCATACTCTTTGCAACCCTTAAAAGTGATCTTAAGATGAGTGATGTTTAGGGTTTCATTATAAGTAGGTGTTAGATAATTTGGGTGGATATAGTTCATAAGTGGAATTATGAATGTTGGGGCAATAACAAGTAGGATGATATTTATCCATTTGACAGCTACAAAAGTGTTATATCTTTGCTAGATGGTAACCTCCATTTCTGAATGAGGGAATTTTAAAAATTGATGGAGGGTGAAAGGAAATTCTCTCATCTCATGAATCCATGGGCATCTCAGAAGTAAATTGTATAGGAGATAAACATCCACTATATGAATTAAAGTTTGGTGGAATATGGGTTCCACAGCTATATGAAGATAAATAGTTCTTGCATATGGCCTTTCATTATCATCATATACTTTGATCATTATTAGAGTAGTACCTAATGAAGATGAAAATTACCCCAATTTATTGAGAAAGTCTAGATTGCATAAATTTAAGGCTGTCCCTCTATCTATGAGTACCTATGGAATCTTATGATTGGAAATGGCACTTTCAATTAATAATGGATTGTTATGGTGTGGGCCTATAGGTGACATATATTGTGCATTGAATTTGATATGTTGGGAATGATATAAATGACCCACCAATGCCTAAAATTGGCTTGTATCAATATCCTTGGGAACTTTGAGTTTATTTAGAAATTTTGATAATCTCTTGATGTACCGATGACGTCTTAAGAAGATCCATAAGAGAGATTCAATCTAGAGTATTCTCAAGGTGTTGGATGATGTCATATGGTTTGTCAAAAAAATTCAATATTTTTTTATATAAATTGACTCTTTGTGATGTAGAGGTGGATGGGTCTTTTGAAGGTGCTCCAAGAACTGTAATCTTGCCACACCATGTAGTTACTACACAGTCAGTTGTTACTCTATTTATTTTAAGGATGGTGGATGGTGGCTATGTGGGATCTTGGGGGCCTCAGAGTTTAATGGTATTAATATAATGGTATGAAAAGGAATGATATTTAGTTTTTTTAGAAGTGGAGGCTTGACACCGATCCTTAAGTGGTTTATTTTACCTCTGATCGTGCTTAGGTAAGGGGTCTTGATATATTCCTAGTTGTTGATTCTTGGATTGACTAGTTGGACTCTCCCCTTCTATTTATATATCTCCTTTCTCAATTAGGTCTTGGATGTAGTGTTTTAACTGCATGCATTTCTTGATATCATGTCCTTAGACTCTATGATATTGGAAAAAATCATCTTCATGATACCAATCTGATTATGGCTTACTTTCATCCAATAGTCAAATTTTAGGGAGAGTAATCAGATTAACAATGATTAATTATTGTAAGACTATATCTATAGATACACTAAGACTAGTTAGAGGTCTATTTCCCATTTGGGGATTTGCCTTTCCTTGTGGTACCCTTATAGTGAAGACATTTGTTGTTTTTTAGTAAGGGAAGCTTTATGTACCGCCTGCACATGTTTAGAATCTATTACACCATCCCCTATGATTTTTTTTAAGATCTTAGCCTTACCCAAAAAAGTATTATCTTGATTCTAAATTTATTCATTTTGGGTATATAGCTTAATTATCCCCTTCTTAATGAGGGAATTTTCAATTTGAATCCCCTTTTATATGATTTAATCAAAATATTTGGCACACTGTAGCTTTAGTTGATATTTCAATTTGGCATAGAGATTGTTAATGAATATTTTGGCCAACTCCTTTTTAGGAACCTTGCAATGAAATCGACTAGCAAGGCTTATCTGATATTGTAAGAATGAGGCCAAACTCTCCCCATTTCTTTTCAAAGTATTGTAAATATCTATGATGGAGATGTCATGTTCAGTGTTAAAGGATAAATGTCACATAAACTTTTCTATTAACTCCCTGAACGTAGATATGGACCCTTTAGGTAAATGCATGAACCATTCTAGTGCTGGCCCCATGAGACTTTGGGGAAAGAGTCTGAAAAGGTAAGCATCATCATAGGGAAACTTGTGACATTATACATAGAATTATTACACATGGTCTTGTGGATCCCCTCTCCCTTTATATTTGTCAAATTTTGGAGTCTCAAAGTGTGCCATAAAAGGTACTTGTAAGATACTCAAGTCTAAAGGGGATGTACAAATTTCTTCATATTTATATCTCATTTCTTGGCTGAGAGGATCAATCTATTGAAGAGTATCTTTCATCGTCATCCAATCTTAAGCATATGAGGGGTCCATTAGGGGATTGAAGGCTTGTTCTTGACTTGTTATATGCCTTCAGTGATCAAGATTGGTATTTATAACGAGTTGTCTTGGTGAAGTGGGTCTTTGATTTTGAGCATGAAATTAAGAGGCAAGGGAATTAATTTTTTGAGTCAATTGGTCTAATCACTCCTCCAAGGTAGTTCTCCTGTTGGGCTCAAAGTGATTATTTTATGGGGCTTTTATTTTTTCATCAAGTTATTGTTCATGATCCATGAGATTATCTTCTTCTTGTTCTTGGTTGACATTATTTTGATGGGATGGAATGTTAGGTATAGTTTATGGATGGATGAGATGTTATAAGATCCGTGGATTAGAGGTAGAGGGTAGTGTGCCCCCCATTCCAATGACCTAGGCAAGAATTTGATCATGGTTCTCATAAATGTATTGGTCAAATTGAGCCCTAACCTCATCACTATTTAATAAATCATTTGTAATTGGTCTTCCTCTTTAAGGGATTACATGTCACTATGTGTTTCTTCATTATCCCAATTTCATTCACCTAGATTCCCAAGGATGTCATTTTATTGACTGGATCCTTATCTCATTCTTAATATTTGGGCACAGGTTTCTAAGAATCATGGTGGATGGTAAAGGTGGCATGAGAATAGTGATTAAGTGTGGTTTTGATATAAGAAGACAAAAGAGAAGATGTCTTTAGATATTAATCTTGTCCCAAGACTAAAAGTGGTCAATAGAGGTGTTTAGATGTGACTTATATTGGAATTTGAGGATGTAAAGACTAGAGTGATCAAATACTATCAAAGTAACAAATTTATAAGGGTTCAATCTAGTAAAGAGGATGAGATGACTAGATGCCCTTCACACTAGCAAGATTATGATTTAGATGGGTCCTAGATATGAATAAACAATATGGTAAGATTATGGGTGCTAGACAGAATCTAACAAGTTTGTAAACTTTGACAATGTTTGATAGAGAATGATGAGTGACCACTAAAGTTTTGGTTCCAAGACAAATTTTAATACCCAAAAGGTGTGGATGGTGATATGGAAATGAAATATTTTGGTTTGGTCCTTAGATGGGTTATCACTAGGTGGTTTTGGTAAGAAAATGGGTGGGCTAATTTAGTTCACAAAAAGTATAAGCCTTAACATAACATGCACATAAGCACACCTAATCATAAGCCCTATTATTATTCAACCAAAAGGGTGTGTAACCTAATGTCTGTACCATCCAATAAATTTTCAAGTGAGGCTATAGGTTGATGACCCATTACAAAATATACTGAACCCTCTTGATCCCGTCTATACTTGATGGTCTTTATGTATCTGACACTGACTCTAGTAGTAGAATGTCTATTATAGCCAAAGTTCCTATTCTAGGTTTTATACAAACTTACAAGGGGAGTCCCTAATATATGCTAGGTATGATGGGGCCCAAATCCATGTAAGATGTTGTTTAATCACTTTGCATATTAGATCCAAAATTTTCCTCACTTTATAGAACCCTTTATGGGTAATTTCACTTTAGCTCTTAACGATAGTTATCCTGATATTTATACTCCACCAGAACATGGAGTGTGGTCTAATGTGTGGTGATGAAATCCACATCACTAACCCCTAGAGACTAATGTAAAGTATGTGGATGTCACTTCCATGCTTACATTGTACCCTAGAAATAAAAATAGAGAGGGTTTATTGGTGGTTTTTCATCTTCTATAAATCACTACAAGGATGCAAGGAGGAGAGCATACACCATTGTAGCCCTGAATGACACTCAAGCAAGCAAGAAACGATTTGTTAACTGATTAATTTATGTGTGTTTGTTATTCTAATCCAAGAAAGAACAAAATAATTGATAAAAACAAATCTTTTATCTAATTCTAGGACTGGTCGACCTGCCAAATGAAATATTAGTAGTTTTAAGATAAGTGGTCTTTGATTATTTATCCTAAAAGTAGATGGTTTAGTAGTTTTTAAATCAGCAACTTTGATAATCAACCCTATAGAAAATGTCATCAGTAGTTTTAAATGTTTTGCCTTGGAAGCG
Organism: Torreya grandis; assembly: GCA_037957365.1. NCBI lineage: Eukaryota > Viridiplantae > Streptophyta > Pinopsida > Cupressales > Taxaceae > Torreya > Torreya grandis. Next base: position 1,747,103 of record JARHVA010003034.1, on the reverse strand, counting down.
ATTGGTCTTGCAAGCACATGTCAATTTAATGTGTTGATAAGCAAATCAAATAGATGATTAAAATAATGTTTTAGCGGATTTTGGGACTAATCGTCCTACAAAACAAAAGGATTAACAACTTGATCAACTTGGCCTTCCACTAAATTCATTTTCAAGCACACCATTATTGGTTTTGACTATTTATAAATCTCAATTGTTGACTTTAAGGGATGACCTGTAAGAATGATAGTAGTAGGTTGACAATTTCAATAGGGTGCCTACAAAGAGAATATTAGTGGTTTAACAATTTTTATCTTTGACAATGATGTACCTGTAATTTAGAAAAAAAATCTCTAAAACAAAATATGATAAACAAACTACATTTAATATATTATTAGAAAAAAACTATATACAAATATCATGGGAAATAAAAATTTAATTTTTTTTTGGTTTTTTATATACACTAAATCACTTAATGAAAAAAAACCTAGGTTCTAGATTCCTAATTTATAAAAAACAACATATTATGTGGTTTGATAAAAATGGAACATTATTATACAAGATTTACAAGCAAAACTATCTTAATGGGCTAGCTCATGTGGATGAGTGTGTTTTTCTATATGTGGTAGGTATCAGGGTTCAATCCCCTAGGTTGGCCACCTCTATCATGATGGGCCTCACATGATGTCCCTGTTAGGTCAGGCATTCCAAAGTCAACACCAATAGCTTTACCTCTAGTTACATCCATGGATTTGGGGAAGCATCACTTAGGTTTCCCATGAATCTATTTTTAAAGAAAATAAAGAAAAATTTTGAGAAAAAAAAATATATATAACTAAAGAAAAACTCTAGAATGATGGTCACTTTTTATGAAGTGCATTGGGATTATCATTGTAGTAGGTGTCAATTAAATTTGTCAATCATACCAACGAGTTAATCACTATATTGTCAATTTAATCAGGTCTTTATGATTATGGATGATGTAAATCAAAATCCTACCAAGGTTGGGCATTACTTCTTCACATGAGGTTGTAAGAGATGTATGGTAGATTCATATTTTCCATCCGATTTGGAAAGCTTTTGGTTGAGGCTGTGTGGGAAGACACAAGGTTCAAAACCTAAGAGCCTAAAAACTATTACAGTGCCAAACCCTAATCCTACACTCTTTATGGGATGGAACCTATATGCAGAACATGAAAGCATATACAAATTTTCAAGTTATTTTTACTAATGTCTCAAAGAAAATGTGTTTTAATGGATTATTTGTCCAAATATCTCAAGATAACATGGACTATTACACAAAATGTTACAAAATACCATTCAACATGTAGGTATTAGATTCACATATTCGTGTTGGTGGTCTAGCTTTGGTTGTGGTTGTGTTATGCATGCTAATAAACACTGCATATGGAGAGCTTGAACATGGTATGGACATGCAAAGTGGATTTTTCTCAAACATTATAGTATGAAAATGCCCTAGTAGACATGTATGTAAAAATGTAAAGACACATGACTTATATATCAAAAAATCCTAATTTAGATATCGACCTCACCAAAATTACTCAAAGGGATTATGGCGGCATATGGATATCAAAAACCTAATAAGTCTACCTTCAAACAATCACGAAATGGGACATGGATGCCAAACCAAGGGAAAGGGGGTTTAGAAACAAAGATTTTGAATCCAAGTAGTATCCTTCACCCAATTAATAGTTTTGCATGTATAGAGGCTAACCAAGATATATTTATAAAAGATGGGAATACAAACATACAAAATAGGATACAAATATCATGAAAAAATTTAGAAGCTTACACATGGGCCGAGAACCACCTGATAAAACATCTCAAGACCCATGCATATTTTGAAGTTTTTAGTCATCCAAAAAATTAGAATAAATCAAATCAACAAGATAGAGTATTGGAAAATAAAAAATGCATAGATTAAATTAACATAAAAAATATTGGGAAAGGATAATTGCACATAACTAATTAACAAAAAAAAAATCAACGAGGTATTGACATTTAGTCGCCTGCACAAAACAAACAAAATAAAATAAGATAACATCTTAGTAAGTGAGATTAGGTAGTAAATGTATATCTAAGTGCCTAATATAATTAGGAAAAAAACTTAGAGTGTTAACAAAATCATGAGCAAGCTTGCCACAAGTCAATCTTAACAAAATTACAAATTATTATAAAAGTGTAATTTAAAAATTACTCGCAATAAAATATTGTAGATAGAAAATATGAAACTTGGAGCCACCAAATTATTCTTTGATTTTAACTTTAATATAATTACAAACACTCAAAGCACAAAGGGTTAGTTCAAAAGAAAGCTCCCACTGTGGTTGTCGATAAATCTTAGCAAAATTTGACCAATATATCTAAATATGAAAAATATTCTAAATCTAACTCAAAATTTACAAATAACATCAATAGGAGAGAATGTAAGGAGTAATTGGAAATATTAATGGATTCGTACCATCATCTTGCTCTTATTTAGCTTCCTTCTAAGATTTTTCAACCGATTCTCTAATGTTACTCGGCTTGATTATGGATTGCTTAACAATGACTTCAAGATGGATAGTTTAATGGCTTCTTTGGATGTTGTAATGGATGAAATAGGGTATGATAGTTGATGACCCCATAAAATGGTTCATTGTATCTATAAAATAACATCTTTTTTCTTGTATAAGAAGTAGAATCTAAATGTAGTTTCTAAACTTATGGTTTATTTAGAATAAAATAACAAGTATATATCATGATTATTTTTTCAGAATTATTTGTTACATATTTGTTAGATATTACTAATGATTATTGGGAAAATATGTCAATGAGTGTATACACAGTCTATACTAAGCTAAGAATGAGTTAAATTATGAAGAGTAACCATTCAAGAATACTGTTAGAGTAGTGTCAGATTCTTCTACAATGGATCCAACATTCTGGTCAAGTTACAAGCCTACTACAGACTCCTTCAAAATTTTTACAACAGCTATGGATTACATCATAAACTCCTATAGGCTTGTTACAATAGATACAAACCAACTATAGATCACATCAGATCAATTATGGATATTAGCAGGCTTGCTAGGGATTTCAGCAAGCTTGTTATGGATTTCAATAGGTTGCTGTAGATTTTAACATGATTGATACAAACTTCAACAAAACTAATACAAACTTGTTTGGAAAGTATTTTTAAATGTATTATAATGTTCCATCTATCATGATGAATGATTTCCATTTAAATTATTTCTATATATAGGTTTGTATGTATAGACTTTCTATTATAGATTGTATTCAAATATATGTTTATGTAATTTTAATAAATATCTCTATATATATTTGGTGGGGATCAAGATTATGTTGTAATATATTTTATTATTAGAATTCATATCACTCTCCATATTTTGTGGAAATTGAGATAGGATAGAGTATCTCAGTTGTTACTCTCAAATAAGGTTTTATTTGGAAGCATGGAATTATAAATGCAACCTTCCACACCTGAATGAAATAATCAATCAATACACTTTTCCTTCAATTATTTTAAACATCCCATTTGAAACTTGTGTTCTAAATAAATCCTCTTATGAGGAATGAGTTGGCCACTCATTCCAAAGAAGATGGATCAATGTATTTATGTTTATTTATTTATTTTAGAATTATTATTTTTGTTGTAAATTTTTATTCCATTTCTTTGCTATTGTAATCATTTATTTTCTGTATAGTTTGTGTGAACCTACAAGTGTTTTATTTGTTTGTTAATTTACCTTCTGCAAGTGTGCTTTACTTTCTGCAAGTGTGATTTACTTTCTCCAAGTGTGTTTTGATTTCTACAAGTGTGATTTACTTCTTACAAGTGTGATTTAATTTTTGCAAGTGTGATGTTTAATTCCTACAAATTATGGAGTGTGATAAAAGGAATCATTTACCAAAGATCTCTTTCTCCTATTATATACATCCTTCAAACACTAGCCCTGGATTGACAATATTAAATGAAGGGGATTGACAACACCCATCAAGAGCTGGTATATAGATGCAAAGATGGCTTACAAGCTTTTTTTTACTCTAAATCAATGGGAAAAAGTTATGAAGATAACATAATTTTATATTCGTTCCTTATTTTTAATCCAATTCTTGGGGATGCCCCTAGCATTTAAAGAGGCATTTAGAAAGAATTAGAGGGGAAATATCCCTCCCAAATTTCAAATTTGATAAGGGAAAAAGTTATAGAGGTTAGAAATCTCTAGAATTTCTTTTGGGAGGGGGCATATGATTAGAAAGTGGGTGAATAAAGAATTAGAATATTAGGAATTATGTAGAAAGTGGGGTAAATTAAGAATTAGAATATTAGGGAATATGAATATGTGGAGAGAGGGTTATTTCATGTAGTTAGGATTAATTAATTAATTGACTTAAGGATATGAAGAGGTGATGTTAATATAGGATATAAGGATTAAGTGTCAATATTAGACAAAATTAAGCATAATTTAATGAGTTAATTTCGTGAGTGAAATTAGATTCATACATCTTTAATTCCAACTACACCACATTCAATACTAGAAATAAAATATACATTAGGTGGGGGAATTTAGTATGTGAAGTCATTTATGTCATTAACCTCTTTTAAAACTACCTAGTTTTTAAGATTTGAATTTTTAAAGATATAGCAATTTTAACTTACAAGTTTATAATTATAGTTTTAGTTATTTTTTATTAAGTTTTTTGTCATTAAAATCATATAGAAGGAAGAACATATTTTTTTAATTGGTTTTATAAATGTGTTAAGGACCACTTATGACTTAGGACACAATACGCTTAAGGTAATATTTATATTTTGGCTAGCATAGTTTGTTGATTGAAATAAAATAAATGAAAGCCCATTATTGATTATGGATATGGTTAAGACATTTGAAAGAGAGTGTTTTGAGTAAATATTTTTTTTAAAATATTTTTTAGGGAACTTATCATTATATTTATTAATTTGAAAATAGATGACTATGCATGAAAATAACTACTCTCAGTCTTCAAAATAAAAGAAACACAAATCCATAGCTTGCAGTTGTAATCACAAGGAAACCAGTTGAGAAATTATCTGCACCTTCATTTCTAACCTCTCATCCTAATATTTCAACTACAATAACTTTGCTTCCACCAATAGCTTACATCAATGATTAGTAAAATTGATAAACTATCACACATGTATTCGAATAACTTACTTATGTTCGAATACATATGCATCTCTATGATAGAGTTTACAACTTTCATAGACACATTATCTTAATCAAATAGAAGACTAAGAACAATTGTTTGCATACACAATCGTCTATCTTGAAATGAATAAATATAATGATAAGTTCCCTAAAAAAAATTTGTTTAAAGATATTTGTTTACCATCCTCACTTTTCATATTTGTTTTGCCTTATGGCCCCATAGTCGGTTTATTATTTATACTCTATACTTGATTTTTTGTCATAATTTTTTCTATACTCTATTTATTATATTATTCGGTTGGTCTTTACCACTAATTTCCTCTAATAAATAATGGCATGCAAGATGCTTATTTTAAACAATGCATAAAGAATAAAATTAATTATATTATGTGGTTTGTATTTACCACATACTTATTTTAAACAAACAAGAAACTCATTTCCTTAGAGAAATAATGGCATGAAGGATACTTCTTTTAAACAATGCACAAAGAATTAAATAAAGTATATTATGTGGTTGGTCTTTACCACATACTTCTTTTAAACAAATAAAAAACTTATTTCCTCTGAAAAATAATGGCATGCAAGATTTTTTTTAAAAAATAAAATAAATAAATGCAACAAATGCCTCATGATCATTTCAACCATATTTTTGACTAAACTAAAAATATCTATTTCACAGATTTTGAGAACATATCAACATACAACACGTAAAAATTATTGCAATGAATAAATATAATGATAAGTTCCCTAAAAAATATTTATTTAAATATATTTACTTTTCATCCTCGCTTTTTATAGTTGTCTTGACCTATGGCCCCATAGTTGGTTTATACTCTATACTCTATTTTGTTATCACAGTTTTTGCTATACTCGAGTTTATTATATTATATGGTTGGTCTTTACCACATATTTTAAATTAAAAAATAAAGTTGATTTCCTCTAATAAATAATGATGTGCAAGATACTTCTTTTAAACAATACACATAGAACAAACTGAATAAATGCAACAGACCCTCATGATTATATTGTATTTTGTTTTTAAAATTTTTAAGTAATAATTATATTTTGGTTGGAATGGTTTGTTAATTTACATTAAAAAATATTTGAAAGGCCAATATGGATATGGTTAAGACATTTTGGTAGACCTTATTATATAATTTATAATTTTACAATAATGAAAACACTTTGAATATTTTTTTCAGTTATGTCATCATCGCTTTTCATAGTTATCTTTCCCTATGGCCCCATAATTGGTTTATACTCTATAATATAATTTTGTTTCATTATTTTTTCTATACTTAGTTTATTATATTATCTAGTTGGTCTTTACCACATACTAATTATAAACAAATAAGAAATTGATTTCCTCTAAAAATAATGATAGACAAGATACTTCTTTTAAATAATGCACAATAAATAAATTGAATAAATGCAACAAAGCCTCATGATCATATTGTGTTTTATTTTTAAATGTTTAATGTAATAATTATATTATGGTTGGCATGGTTTGTTAATTAAAATAAAAAATATATTTGAGATGTCAATATGGATGTGGTTAAGACATTTTGGCAGACCTTATTATATAGTTTATAGTTTTAAAACTATGAAAATGTTTTGAATATTTTTTTTTAGTTATGTCATTCTTGAATTTCATAGTTTTTTTACCTTATGGCCCCATAGTTGGTTTATACTCTATATTATGATTTTTTGTCATAATTTTTGCTATACTTAGTTTATTATATTCTCCAATTAATATTTTGAGAGACTTACAAAGATCTATACTCAATTTATACATAGTTATATGACCATCAAATTTAGTACTTAAAAAAATATATTTAATATTTAAAAAGGACAAATTTAATCATTAAAAAAAGAACTGTAAACAAGATATCAACTTTAAACTTCTTACCCTCTAACCTCTTTCTCTATTGATTTTTTAATTAACACAAATTACCTATTATAAAATAAATCTACATAAGTGTTTCAAATTGTTTAAAAACTTAAAACCATAAAACCCTAAAACCTAAATTCATATAAATAAATTATTGTTAAAGATTTATTCCTTTGTGCTCATGGGAATCATGAAGTGAGTGACAGTTACAAGAGGAAGCCAAGGAGGAGTCTAAGCATCCAACAATGAAGTACAATCCAAGTAAGAAATATAAGTCCTACATATCATGAGAATCATAAAGTGAGTGACAATTGCAAGAGAAGGCCAAGGAGGAGTCTAAGTAGCCAACAATGAAGTACAATGTAAGTAAGAAATACAAGCCGTACATATCTACAAATGTTTTCACACTTTTAATGAATTTTGTCTATCTTTTAAGGGATTCAAATTGTTTCCACATTATTTTTTTCATCATATCTTTGCTCACAATGTAAAATCCTTTTTTTCTCTTATATCAAAACCCTTAATATTATACACAATTTGGTTATCACATGAGATTGTTTGTTTCATAATGAGATCAACAAAATCTTTGCATTTGTTTGAGATTTTTTGCTTAGTAATGAGATCATAAAGACCTTAAAAATCTTATGAATATGTATTTGGGCATTGATGTGCAATGACTTTTTTTCACAGTCACACACATCTACTTAGGGTTTAGGTTTGGGATGGGTCTATAGAAATTCTTATTTGTGTCATCTCTAATGTCTTTATTTCTTAGAATTATTAATTTAGACAACTGTTTGAAATGGTTAGACTACCCCCAATTTCACAAAGCAAAGCAAAATAGTTATTCCAAAAAACTTAGGGTATCCACTGATCATAATCATTATTCCACCTCAAGCATATTTGCCCTTTAAATGTCTTTGGGTAAATGGGTTTAATGATGATTTTTTGCCATTATTTATTGATTTGAATATGACGCTTGATTTTTTAGCTATTTATAAGTTTTTTGAAATAGCTAATATAAATCCCTAGTCAATTTATACTAGGATGGTAATTTTTCCAAAGATTCACCAATGGAGTTATACCTAAAATCTAAGATTCGCCAAGGTTTTATAATAATATTTTAGGGGTTCATTCTTAAAATTATCTTTTTGTAGTATCATAAGGTTTTTTGAGAAATTTTTATACATCCACATGAGATTTATATATTTAAAAAATAATCATACTATTAAATAAAAATATAAAAAACATAATTATTTATGTTACTATAATGGCGTAATCTTAGTTTTTACATTCGTAGTATTATAAATTTTTTTTGAAAAAGATTATGATATATTAAAATTATATAATTATAGGTTTCCATGTATATTTTTACATCTGTAATATTATAAAATTTCTTGAAAAAAATGTATATATTCGAGTGAAGTTTATACATTTAAAATTTAATCATATTATTAAGTAATTAGGGTTTTTAAAGAAAGTTTTTCATCTGATAAAATAATTATGTGTATGGTAAATTAATTATATGTATAGCATAATTATGCATGCTATTATAATAGTGTAATTTTATTTTTACATCTATAATATTATACGATTTTTTGATATTTTTTTAATGATATATTAAAATTATATAATTATAGGGTTTCCATGTATATTTTTACATCCATAATATTTTAAAGTTTTTTGAGAAAAATTTGTAGATCATAAGGTAAATAGATATCACTGGTTTTCATAAACAACATATTTGTAATGTAATAGTTCCATATTAAGTTATTATTTTAATATAAATTTATTATAATTTTTTAATGATATATTAAAACTAAAATGCATATCTTAGATAAATCTATGTGAAATATATTGATATTCTCAAGGTAAGTCAAAATGTATACTAGTTACGTTGAGAATGATATCTATCAATATATTTTACTGCATATTAGTTATAATAGTTTGTAAAAATATTTCTCACTATTACATGTGGTTGTGCAAGATATTAAATTCTATTGATTAGAATTTATTGTTGATATTAACTTAAACTTTATGATTCCATATTTTGAGTGAAAATTTTATATAGTTAGATTTAATTTTTTATGAATTATGATTGACATGTAAAGTAGTAAAATTTACTATTGGAATGCTTCACATTATATTAAGTAACAAATAATTACATAAGGTTACAAAGTAATATGGCCAGACATATCATGGTCTAAAATCCACACCAGAGGAAAATGCTAGCTTACAACATCAAAAAAAATCCAGTTATATCATGGTAATAGCAACTAAAAATAACTAACTAAATAATTAAGCATAGGTTGTCATCCTAGGAGGTGAAGGCAGAGGGTCATCCTTAAGAAGCATCAACCAAGCATGCAGTTCTACATTAGAAATATCTGGAGAATTCCAACCATCTAGGGAGTCATCATCAATAGTGATAGACCAATCATCAGTGGGTTGCATAGGAACAAATGGTGTTTAATCTACTAGGGGCTCCCCCTCAGTGAGAGGTTGTTCCACCTCCACATTCCCTAGTCCAGTGAATCTTTCAAAGATCTAGATTCATTCATTATTCCAATCTTATCAACCTAATTTCATGCTATTTGTTACCTATAGGAACTCCTTGACCATTGGGGAAGTACCCTATGGTGCACTATGAATAGAGTTCTACTAGATGATGTTCCTTTGTTACCTCCTCCTAGGTGGCGTAAAGGAGTAAAATTTAGATATATTATCAATAGAAAAAATACTTTGATAAATGAATGGTTTAAAATTCAAAAAAAATAAATAGTATAAATACGTTTGATAGTCTTCTATAAGATCATCATCATAAATAAGAAACACTTATTGACATATATTTTTTATATTTATTATTATAAATCTAGTTTTTAATAAAAAATTATTAAATTTAATAAAATTCTTAGTATAGTTTTAAAATATTTCAATTTATACCTAATGACATTTTATTTTAATCGATAAAGTTAACACAATCAATTAAATGTCATTTATTAATATATAACTATAAATTTAAACATAATTCAATATAAATACTTAATATATAAATTTATAAATGATGGTTATTTTTTTTTTAAAATTATGTGTAGATGTTTATCTATACATCTTAATAATTAATATATTCTAATAATCATTATCACTAATTTATATACTTATACATAATTAAATAGATACAAATAATTTAGACCTTAAAATGCCACTTTCATGTGAAGAGGCAATACAAGTTTTATAAATAAGTCAATTTAATAGAGGCAACACAAGTTTTATAATCAAGTCAATATTAAATAGATTTTCTTAATAAGTGGAACCAAAACTTGATTGTGGCATTATGAATGTAAAATGAAAAAAAAAGGTAACCATTTGATCTTTCAAAATCATTTGACTTTGTCAATATTAACAAATACAAATGTTTAGACATGCATTTAATGAATTAATAATATACACATTTCCAAATTTTTACATATATTATCACATAGTCATGTATGTTTACTAATTAGAAAATATAATTTTAAATTATAATTTTATTTATTTTTAATTATATAGATGGATGCGAGTTTTAGTTTTTTGAATTAAAAAAGAATTCATTTTTTAAAATTATTATTAATAATTAAAAGATATTTATTATATTTATAACATTTTAGGTTTTCTTAATTTGGTGTGTTTTTTCCTTTCACATCCTCTGCCCCTTGTCTAAATTGTTCATAGATCTAGATTAGTGTTATGATAATAATATACTCAAGTTTGTCTCATCTTCATACATCTTCTCCTATAAAGCCATGTTATATTAAGCTATCTCTCAGAGCTTATGTCCTTCATATTACCTCATCATTTCAAAGAAACTCAAATAGAAAACAAATAGAAAATACACACATAAGGTCATGTTTAATATTGAAATATTATTGAAAATGTACTCTAATGTTAAAGAGTTAGTATGTTGGATCATCTACGCAGATAGAAAGAGGATATATTTAATTAGTTTGTTCAAACTCTATTTTTTTTCGTTGCCATCCCAAAGAATCTGGGGGATTGGGTCTCCTAGATATTAAAATTCAAGGCATTGATTTTGGAATCAAATGGATTATCAAAGGTCTTTCTGGGGATGAAGCTTAAAAGATTCTTCTCTGCCATTGTATCTCTCATGGACTCCCATATGGTAGGAAATCTTGGCAAGGTCTAGGACTTCATTCCCTACTCATTACCCTAGTGCCTATTAAAATTAAAGGCTCCTTTGTGATTCAAAGTTTATGAAAGCCTTGGGAGAAGCTTAAAAGTCACCTTAACTAGGTAGGTGAGGGTTTTAATAATGGTCTCTCCATTAACTTCTAGTCCCTTTGGTGGCTATCTTGCTTAAATTTTCATATTATTCCCTTTTGCCTTTGTCCCCTAAGTTAAAGTGTTACAGCTATTCAGAAAAGGTGTGAAGGTTAGCAGTGATCTTTTTTATTAGGAAAGAGGGTCTAGCTCACTTGGAAACAAATTTATAATAAATTTTATTTAATAAACTCAGATGTATAGGATATTACAAAAATTCAAGGCTCCATACTTGATGAGTATTTGCATAAACTATGAGTCAATTCCCTTGTTCCTTAGTGGAAGGATTGGCACTAGCCTATGTCCACCCCTTCATCTAATACTCTCCTCAACTTGGGTACCATTTACTTATTCCACAACATATTCCAAATGATATGTTCAACATCAAATGGAATCTTCATTCCAACTATGGGATCTGGGCTCATTGATTTAGCACTATGTAGTCTACTTCTACTAAGCCTAAAAAAACTCATTTCTTATGGTGCCTTTTCTACCAAGGCCTACCTATGGGAGATCATCTCAATAATTTAGGTGTGCCTAACCCCATTTTCCTAGATTATTGATAACCATATATTATTAAATACCTTTTCTAGTTTTGCCTACATGCATAATCTACATGGTGCTAGATACATTCCCTTTTTTATCCCTTTTGACCTATATTCTTCATGTAGAAGATGGATCTCTTGGGGGACTCAGCTCTGTTGCCTTCAAAATATAATCATTTTTGATATATCTTTTGATCTGACATTTTTTTTGAAACTTGGAAAGCTAAAAACTATGATTGATTTAATCATGAAGAGTTGGAACATAGTTTTTTTGTTACTAACAAAATTACTATTCTATCTAATGTTATTCTTCAAATTCAAAGCCAAATATAAAAGGTTTCTAGAACTTAACCACCTCCAACATTTTCTCAATCACTGGGGAATGCTTCATGCACAGTTAACCATGAACCTCCTAAGCCCCCACGACATCCTTCACCCCCCAGGGATGAGGGCATGGGCCACATCAGTAGTAGTCTAGAACAAGATGAAAGGGTCACTCTCCATGATGATCACCACCTCATTGGTCTCCTCCTCATCATGGTGGCCCAAGTGGCTCATCTAGATCTAGAGGTGATGGTACGGGCTAGGGATCTCCTCCCCTATCCTAGGATGGTGACATCAAAAGCTGGGGACTACCTCCTTAAGGTAAATTCCCATGCCTACCTCTCATAATTTCCCCTAAAAAAATCAAAATAAGACTTTGGAGGCTCAAAAAAACATTGGTTGGGAGCCCTTACCTATTAACAAGTATCTTTCTACCTTGGGAAGATGGGGTGGTAAGCCTCAAGATCTATCATCTCTTCCACCTCCCCTAATGTCCATGTTTGTTGTAGCTACTTAATTATTCTTGTTATTTTTATTTGTACCTTTATCTCTTTAATTTTTTATCAAAATACTGATGTGATGTAATCCTTTATGGGTGTGCTCATTTTGTGACCACTTTTCTGACTTATCCCAAGGAGTTTTTTTACCCTCGGTGTGATTTTACTCGTGGGGTGTGACTTTTCCACCCATTTCTTTGTATGATTAACATTGTACCATATCTTGTTTTATAAATGTATAAGCTCTTTTCAATAAATAAAAAATCCAATGTTTGGCATCCCTTACATTAGGGGATTTTGTCTAGGTAGATGTTTTTCATGGTATAAGAAAATCTTCACATTCAATGTTTGAAGATGGGGTTGATGCAAATCCAACTCGATGAGAAAATGAATGACATTATTATCATGTTTTCTCATAAATATCCTATCAAATAATGAGAAGACAACCTTTCCACTACTAAAACACTATTGCATGGTGTGTAATTAGCACCACCAAAAGGGTCAATGTTGGGTCACTACATGATTTGGGCTTGCTTTTCTTTGCTCCAACAATATTGTGATGCAAACATGGTGCAAATGTCATGAAAAATAATGTGATCGACAAATTACACCAAGTTTGTATCACCTTTTTTTTAAATTCATGTTGGGAACTTCTTTATCCCTTTCTAAGTATCATTTTTGGTATGCAAATGTCATATTTTTTGTGTTGGAGAGGAAAAAGAGAGAAACAGTGAGAAGGAAAAACCCCAGCATCATGTCATTTTTTGGTGGGAAAAAAGGTAACTTATTTTTTATAATTAAACATAAAAAATGACTAATTTAGTCTTATAATACATAAATGTTTCTAATGTCTATTATTAACTACAAATTAGGTAAAATAAGTGAAATTTTAGAAGTACAAAAATTAATGAAACACATGGTCAAATTAGTAAAATTAGACTTATGTTTTGAAAATACGAGTAAAATTGTAGACAATTAGGTAAAATTAAAATCAAATTTATAAATTAGTTTGTGTGTTTAGAAAGTAAGATAAATTAGTGAAAATGTTAAGAGAAAGAAGAAATTAGAGAAAATTTATTAGAACTTGAGAAAATCATATTAAAATTAGGCCAAACTTACAAAATTAGGGACATTACTGACAAATAGGAAAAAATAGAGAAATAAAGGAAACTGTAGAAATTAGTGAAACTTAGAGAAATTAGGGTAAAGTCAAAGTAAAAATAGGTCAAACTTGACAAAATTAGGGAACCTAGTGACAAATAGGGAAAATTATAGAAATTAGAAAAAATGGATAATTTTTTGAAAAAATAGTGGAACTTAAGGAAATTAGGGAAATTAGAATAAAATTAGGCCAAACTTGATGAAAGTAAGGAAATTGTCGACAAATATTAGAGAAATAGTAGAAATTATAAAAATTATGTAAATTAATGAAACTTGAAGAAATAAGGGTAAAATTAGAGTAAAATTATGTCAAACATAACAAAATTAGGAAAACTAATGATAATTAGGGAAAATTATAAAAATTAGATGAATTAGTAAAATTTGGAAAATATGAGTAAAATTAGGCCAAACCTGAAAAAACTAGGGAAATTATTGACATAAATAAAAAATTAAAGACATTAAGAAAATTAGGAAAAATTACAAAAAAAAATTTAAATTTGATGAATTTAGGGAAATTAGAATAAAATTAGTCCAAACTTGACAAAATTAGGGATATTATTGATAAATATGAAAATTATAGAAATTACATAAATTAGTGAAATTTAGGGAGATCAAGGTAAAATTAGAGTAAAATTATGCCGAACTTAATGAAAGTAGTGACAAATACAAAGAAATTAGGGAAATTAAGAAAAAATACATAAATTGGTGAAACTTGGGTAAATTCAATTAATATTAGGTCAAACTTAATGAAACTAAGGATAATAGTGATAAATATAGAAATTTAAATAAATTGGAGAAATTACAAGTTAGTTAAACTTGAGGAAATTAGGGTAAAATTTGGATAAACTTGACAAAATTATGGAAATTAGTGAAATTGGGGAAATGAGAAAATTAAAAAAAATTAAGAAAAATTACAAAAATTAGTGAAACTCAAGGAAGTTAGGAATATTAGATTAAAATTAAGTAAAACTTGACGAAACTAGGAAATTATTGACAAATCTAGAAAATATATAAATTGGGTAAATCACAAAAAATTATGGAAATTAGTGAAACTTTAGGAAATTAGGGTTAAATTAGAAAAAAATGGATAAAATTAAATAAATTGAGAAAAATAGATTAAAATTAGAGTAAAATTGAGGTAAAGTTGAAAATTTATGTACAATTATAGTACAATTGATGAAAACTAGGGAAATCAAGGAAAATTGAATGAAATTAGAGTAAAACTAATGAAAATAGTGAAAAATATTAAAAAATAGGGGAAATTAACAAAATTGGGGAAACTAGGATAAAACTCAATAAATTATAGTAATATTAGGGCAAATTTGGAGAATTAGGATAAAATTAACGAAATCATGGAAACTAGGGTAAATTTAGTGAGAGTATACATATTTTTTCATTATAAACTTTTATTGAAAATATTAAGTTTATATAAATTAGTGAAATATTATGTTTTCATTTGATGTAATTATTATCTTAAATTTTTTATTCTAATGATCATCATCATCATCATCTTAAATTTTTTTTTTGGTTACAGATATATCAAGCTCTAAAAGTCAATCTACTATCCTTCCCCATCATTATCATCTACATATGAATATGTCAACAGTATGGTAATGAAAAAATATGATAATGGAAATTATGATGAAGAGGAAGAGGTCCAAATAATTTACACTAGTACACAGATAAATAGAAGGATGTTAGCAATTTTGAATAACTTCCTTATAGATAATGGAAAGTTTAATATTAAATTATATGAGGAAGAGAACAAATATTATTTGGAACTTCCTAACTAAGTGTTGTTAAAATATAAGTTTGATTTCTCAAATTAGTGAGATTATAGGGTGTGGAAAATTGATAAACCACTCCCAACACCTTATGAGGTATTTTCATTTTAAATATGAATATATATGATGCTGTCATCATGTATTCCTAATAAATGACTTGAGCTCTTCACATTTTAATAAATTAATATTATGTTTAATACTCAATTTGTATTAGGTGTGATAATATTACCTTTTATGGCCTAGTGTATGGTTTCATAGATTTAATTTCTGTGGTGAGATACAAGTTTAGTATGTAAACATATGGCATGTATTCAAAGTCAAATACAATGGAAGATAAACTTTGTATATCCCCAAGTAAACCTGATGTTGTTGGAGATTTGTCATGTTGATGTCATGGTGTTGTCATGGAGGTGTCATTTTGAATATATGATAGTCTATGTGACAATGACAAAGTGTGCAATGTTCTTTTTCTTGTATGACAAAGTGTACAATGTGCTTGTTCTAGTGTACTTTATGTATGTTTGATTGATCTTCAGTATTGATATAGATTGAGAGGATCAACGATGAGTATGGAGGATTGACCATGTGCAAGGGGTCTTATAAGATGTGATCCATGCATTGAGATCTTGTGTGTATAAGTGGAATTCATTTGGTTGTTCATAGTTCTCATCTAGACACTTTGGGTCCAGTGGTAGAAAATATGAGTAGGTAGTTTGATAACATCACCATTGCCACATGGGAAGGAGTCAATGGGATTTGGTCATATGGTTATGATCACTGTAGTCCCTAATTTTTATATGCTAGATCTCAAGTCATGCATCAAATCATGATCAAAGTTATGAGGTTGCAAAGTTGGCTTCTTAGTCAGAATTCACTATTTTCCCATAGTTAGCCAAATTTGTAATATGGCCAAAAATAACTGAGTAAGCATGTTAATGAGGTCAATATTCATATGTGTGGATGATTTAGTATAAGGTGATCATATGGGTTTGTTTAGTTTTTGAACTAGTTTATTTGTGCTAATTTCTAGCTCATGCAATATAACACATCAAAAGATATGGATGTGCAAAGTTGGGCTCCTAGGATTTTTGACTGTGTTCTCCCATACTTAGCCAATTTTTCAATGTAGTAGAAAGAGTTTAGTGAGAATTTTTATGGTGTTTTATCTTAAACATGTGAAGGTGTCAAGAGAATATGATCATATGGGTTTATTTAGTTTAGATCAAAGATGATTTGCACTAAGTTTAAGATCATGCACTAAAGTGTGATAAAAGTTATGGATTATCAAAGTTGGCCTCTTAGGGAGATTTGGACATGGTTGGCTCTATGATAGAAGTTTAAAAGAAGCCAATGTAATGCTTTTCTATCTCATATGTGTGGGAGTTCCAAGATCATTAGGTCACATGGTTAGATTCTCTTATGAAAGGAGATCATCTGATCCAAATTTGAGATCCTATGTCAAAGCACAAAATTTATTGAGGTAAAATAATGGCTACTCATACATATTGACAGTGTCCCCATAGTCATTTTTGGATGTGTTAAAGTTTGAGCAAGATCAACGGTGCATGTTGATTCCAAGGACTCAAGAGGTAGCAAGATGAGGACATGTGCATGATGTTTAATGATTAAACAAAGGTATAGGATAAGGATACAATGATGAGTAGGCATTTATATAAGTTGATTGAATAGTGAGCATTGATCTCTAATGACCTTGTTGATCTATAGAGATCAATGGAGTACATTGAGTCAACATTTTAAGATGGCTCGAGATGAGGTCAAAGTGACAAAAGTTTAATGTCTAAGCATTGACACCTATGCATTAAAGATTGATCAAGATCAATAGTGTGAGATTGATCCTGAGCTAAGAGTTCATGAGATTTAAGCTTAGTTTTTGAAGGTTAACTATGACTATTTGTTTTTGAATATTTGAATTTGTGAAGGAAAGACCTATGTCTAGTTTTTGGACCATATCTTTTGATAGAAATCAAATTTTCTCATGCAGTAAAAAGGAAATATGTAGAGGACTATAAAGCACATTTGGAAATATGGATTTAAATATCTATAAGTGTGTGTAGACATATATATTGAGCTCTAAAGTTGATTGTCTCTATATATGTTCTAAAAGTGACTCGAGAAGGATATTTGAGCTCATATAGTTGTTTTTTCAATGTTTCATGGTTAATTGGGTATTGAGGAGTGTTATAGACTCCATGAATTGATTTACATGTATTTTTAAGGTTTTACCAATTATATAAAGCATGAATAATTTTTTTAAAGTCGACTATGTTTTCATTAATAATGATTGTGTGGACAAAAAAGTGTTTGAGCTAGTTGGACTTTAATAGATGAGTTTTTTGGTAACTATGATCTTTTGAGGATGTCTTAAGGGACATAGGGAATGGAAATATGTATTTTTAAATGGTCTTGTATTATTAAATTGATCAAATATATATCAAAAGGGTGAATGGGTCTCCATAGGACCTAAAAGTAACTTTGTCCTATTCTGAAAGGGGACTGTGCTTAAGTATGACCTATATGAGATGCCTTAAGGGTGAAGGAATGTTTTGTGGCCGACAAATAAATATTGTCATCTTGATTAATTCATGATTTTTATATATATATTAGAACCAAATATGTTGGGTTTTATACTTTGTAAGCAAGAGACTTGGATGTGAGAGTTTTAGAGAGTGAAGGAAATCAAAAGAGAGTGAGTATGCCAAGATATTGGGTTGATGTGCAAAGGACTTCAAGGACTATCTGTATGATCTATAGATCATTTTTTTGATTTCAATATAGTGTTCTTTCAAATGTGAATATGTGTAAAGAGATCTACCTATGTGAGAGGTTTGTTTGAGAAAGAGAGAAAGGTTGTGCAGGGGTCAGATAATCAAGAGGTCCATCATCAAGTATTGCAGACATTAGTTCTAAGGTGGAAATTTTCTTCTCAATGAGGGTCTAAATTACTTGATCTTCCTTAGGGTCATTTTTTCCTTGTGAAATAAGGTTTCACTAAAATACCTTTGAACTAAAGGAATTGATCAAGGTTGTAGGTTAGAAGGACTTGATCAGTCTCTTGTTTGTGATATTATTATAGGATAGTAGTCCATGTGTTTTTAAACTTGAGAGTGGTTTTTATTCCCTAAGAGGGTTTCCCATATAGACATTGTGTTGTGTATGTGATCTTTCTTATGTTCATTGATTCATTGCTATAAATGATTTGTATGTTTCATGAATGCTTGTGATTGAATGTTTAAGTAATTGAAAGGGTTTGGAAATTATATTGTATTGTTTGCCACCATTGATTCACCCCCCCTCATCTTAGTGGATTATACCTCTAACAATTGGTATCATATCGAGGTCCTTTGGTAAAAGCTTGACTACTTAAAGTTGATCCAAGGTATAATGGTTAGTCAAAATGTGCAAGGTGATTTCTCTGCTAAGCAAGCACTGATGTTCAATGGATCTAATTATGATTTTTGGAGTGCCAAGATGAGGACATACATTATGTCCCTAGGGTTTGATGTATGGAAATATGTTTTGGATGGTTAAGTTGTTCCTACTTTTCTTCTTTTTAGTGTTTTAGACAAGAAGTATTTTGAGAACAACTCTAAGATAATGAATGCCATCACTTGTGGTCTTATATAAACTGAGTTCACCAAAGTAATTTATTACACATCTACCAAGGAAATATGGGATAAATTAAAAAATATTTTTTAAGGAGATTCAAAGGTTAAGCTTGATAATTTGTACTCATAGAAGGCAATTTGAAAGTCTCAAGATGAATGAAGAAGATATTGTGGCATCCTTTCTATAGAAATTTGTTGAGGTTTTGAACATCATCAGAGGTCTTGGAGATAATCTTGAAGAGATTACTATTGTTAAAAAGGTATTA